>CM022777.1:7022108-7094608 GCA_012411365.1 Ameiurus melas | reverse complement strand
GGTTTAATATCCACATCACTGCACTTAACGCTGTGAAGTCACTGAAATGAGAAAACAATAAGATGTGCTGGTGCATGTGAACTAAAATGCTGATGAATTCATTAATCCAGTCCTTAATCCCTCTATCCATCCCTTAATCTGTCCATCCCTTCATCCATCCATCTATCATTTTTTTCATACATGCACATGTCCACCAACGTCTCTCCCACCTCTTCATTTATCTATCCAACCATTCATTCATCCATCCCTTCATCTATTTCATCATCCAGGCACATGTCCACCAAATCAGGAAACCATCTATCTACCAATGTCTCTCCCATCCCTTCATCCATCTATCTATTTCTTCATCCATGCACATGTCCACCAACCCAAGAAACCATCTATCCACCAATGTCTCTCCTATCTCTTCATTTATCTATCCAACCATTCATCCATTCATCCCTTCATCTATTTCATCATCCAGGCACATGTCCACCAAATCAGGAAACCATCTATCTACCAATGTCTCTCCCATCGCTTCAATCATCCATCCAACCATCCATTCCGTCATCCGTTTCTTGATCCATGCACATGTCTACCAACCCAAGAAACCATCTATCCACCAACGTATCTCCTATCCCTTCATCCATCCAACCATCCATCCCTTCATCATCCATGCACATGTCCACCAAATCAGGAAACCATCTAACCATGTATCTCCCAATCGCAATTCATTCTTTCATCCATCCATCCATCTGGCTATCCACAAACAAATCTGTCCATCTCTCATATCAACTACACCATTTATCCTTGCGTCTATTCAACTAATCTCTCATCCCATCATGTTATATTCGACCACTGTTTCTCCATCTCACTCATTCATCTCTCTACCCCCAACATGTTCCATCTAACCAACCAGCCACCCATCTATTCACCTCTGCATCCATCTACATCTATGCATATTTATTCCCTTTAGCATTTCACTAGATTTATCACTTGCCTTAATTTTACTGCCATTTTATTCCTTTATAAAAAATATATATATACTTTTTTTACACATTTGATACCATAATGATTCTATTTTATACTGTTATTATCCTTTTCATGTCACTGCTGCTTGTTGCATTATATTAATTGTGTATTTTGTACTTCACTCTATAATCTTATTTTTATTATTATTATTCGTCCACCACCACATTATTTCGTATGTGCACCTGTCCATCATGGCAAAATTTTCCCATCCATTTACCAACACATGCTTCCTCTACTCATCCATCCATTCACTCATTCATTCCCCAAACTATATCTAAAATGGCTCTGTGTATGTGTGTATGTATATGTGTGTGTGTGTGTGTGTGTGTGTGTGTGTGTGTGTGTGTGTGTGTGTGAGTGTGAGAGATGTGATGTGATTTCTCTCTGGCTGAAGTGAAAGAGGCAGTAGCTGCAGGTAATGTCACGGCTGCCTGCAGGGTGGCGAGCTCCAGCCTCGCTCAAATTTGCCTTTCAGAGGACGAGCGGGAGCCTGCAGTCACACACACACACACACACACACACACACACACACACACACACACACGCCTACCGACACAATCAGTCTCCATCTCACACCCACGTAATTGCACTGACAGTTACACACACAATCATATGCACAGATTTACACATATGCACTTGTGCTTTCTCTCTCTCTCTCTCTCACACACACACACACACACACACACACAGACATACACAGCTCTCCCAGCGTGTGCACAGTGAGGGGGTGGAAAGCTGTTTGCCCGCTGGTGCAGCAGAGTGAGGGCATGTTACCGGAGCGAATGGGGACAGTCGATGTGTTCTTTCATCAGGGAGAGACGGATAGAAAAACAAAAGGGGGAGATTCTGGAGTTTCAGAACAATAAGTCACTTTGGAAGAAACATCGCAAACACGCTGCACAATTCAAGCTGTGCGGGAAATAACACAACTTAAAGCAGTGTAAAAGCCTAGTTTAAACCAAGAAGCGAAAAGATGTATTCAATCTTACATTTTTTTTTTTCTTTTTTTGTTTTTTTTTACGTCCGGACGGAAAAAGGTTTAAAGCCTGCGATCTGGGAGCCCTCTGCATTCGGATTTCTACCCAAGCGTTTTCACTGCAGGTTCGCACATCCTCACACCCATCCCGTTATCTTTCACGTGAAGAAATCGGTCCTGACTCGTCCATGAATCAAATTAAAATTTGATGACAGTGATATTGAATAAAAAAGGTGGAAATGAGCTGTTTCTTTTCTCTCTCTCTCTCTCTCTCTCTCTCTCTCTCTCTCTCTCTCTCTCTTAAACAAGTGCAATGACATCTCGCATCACCCTTCACTTCTGGCTCTGCGTATTTCGAACACAATATTGCATTGAAGCTAGTACGAAAATATCGGCACGCCACAACTTGAGACGACAGAGCTAGAGGGATTTAAAAAAAAAACAACGTGTCTTCGAGTCCGTTAAAGTGCATCCGCGAGATGTGTGTGAGCGAAGGAAGACGAGAGAGCTGCGCTCTCAAAATGGCGTTCTTCGTCGGTTGCTTTGGGGTTTGTGCGTGTATGTGTGAGTGTTGGGAGAGCCTGTGGTACAGCACGGCCTTCAGGCGGTTGCCACTTCACATTTCACACTATGGAAGGGGGGACAAAAAATCTAACCTCCTGGCATCGGAACCTAAAACACATCAGACATGTTATAAACCTGTACTCGAGGTCTGCATCATCTACAGGCTTTCATCCTGGTTCTGCTAATGACCAGACCCTAATTAGTGAGCTCAGGTGGCGTCCTCCACAGACGATCCACTTTGTTTATTAACCGCAAGGTAATAACAACAACAACAACAAAAGACGCCCTTTATTCAATTTCGAAGCGTTTAAACTCCACCCACCCACCCACCCACACACACACACACACACACACACACAGACTCTCTGACAGAATCTCAGCCGTCCATCCTGTCCATTGACAGTCCCCTTGCCCGGTGTCTCCTATCGATCATCGTATCGTTGTAATTCTCGTCTCTGCGACGATGACCCGCTGATGACCCCAGAGGACGCTGGCGCCTGTCTCCGATGCCTAACTCTCGGCTCCGTCTCTCTCTGCCTCGCCTGGCATTTGGCACCAGACTCGATGCCCAGGGCGACTGCCAGAGCTGCAGATTTATGCCGCTTTGATAAATGTAGACCTCATAGCGCCATCTGCGATGCCAGCCGAGGGAGTGGGTGCGCTCTGAGACGAATCGCCGACATGACGACGACGTGTGCCATTACACGGGCAGGAAGGCATAAAAACACGCAGGGCTTGCGCTTAACGTTCAGATGCACATGTTCCCCGATATCTAACGAACAGGAGTACTGTAGAAAGTGCGTCGGTTATCGCCCGGTTCTCTAAACGTGATGGAGATCATTCGATCTGTCCGGGTTCTACGTTTCTACTCCAGCATATGTTCCTGTGTTTTCACGGACAGATTTCCTGCACTTCACTGACCTACAGCTGTAGTTTTAACCCTTCAGTGTATACCCGAAGACTACTGAAATGATTTTATTTCACGCATACAGAGACAGAGAGAGAGACAGATAGAGAGAGAGAGAGAGAGAGAGAGAGAGAGAGAGAAATAGAGAGAGAGACAGAGAGAGACAAAGAGAGAGTAAATAATTGTAAAAGATTTTTACAGTAATGTGCTTGAAGCTGTGGGCTGCGTCCCAAACCGCGTACTTACCGTCTATATAGTAGCTGAGATACATGTGTTTCACTTCCTACTATATAGCAGGTAAGTACACGGTTTGGGACGCGGTCGTGCTCTCTTGTTTACCGTCAAACAGTCGAACGCTGCCGTGTGTGATCGTGTCCTGTCTCACAATGCGGTGAAAACTCTCACACGACGTTAACAGTGTGATTAAGGTGTGTACGTGTCTGTAACGCTCGTCGATAATGCGACTGAAACAGGAAATACTCCACACGTCTTAATTCCATTTGTGTTTACTTCAAGTATGACTTCAATCGGATTAAGGTCACCAATAATCGCTGTTTACATGCTAGTTTCTTAATCAGAGTATCGTCCTAATCGGGTTCTTATCGGATTATTGTTGTCCATGAGAACGTACCGACTGACTCGACCACCTCTCCTCGCACTGAAGGACAAATTTCAGTGCTTTACTAAACAGAATTGTTACTACCATACTACCGTACCATACGTATAAACCTACATCCGAGAGGGTATGCGTTTCGCCTAAAATAGTCACAAAAACTTGCCATGCAATCCTGTAATCCTTCATTTTAAGACAATTTCTCAATCTTTTGCAATTCTAAGGGATAAACTTGACCACGGTTCTCATTATTAACACTCACACCACAGCTTGGTTGAATTCCTGAACCTGATTGGTCGGCTGTTGTGTAATATTTTCGTACAGCATCATTATCAGGTTTATGTTAACTCTTTATGTATTTGCTCTAATGCGTTATCGTTACTATAGTAACAGCTCATACGCGTAATCTAAGCCTCTAAAGCCCTTATCGTGAAGTTTGGTTGTTAGGAGAAACGTATGTAACCTTTATGGAAGGAATCTCGAGTGTCAGCTCTGTGTAACAGTCACGATGCTTTGTAAAGTTTCTCATCACGGGGAAATCTTCAGGACGGAGGACTTTCCGGGTTTCTCGGTAATATGACGAGTGAGAGAAAGAAAAATTTTTTAAAAGGCTGGTAAGGGTACTACTTAAAGTAAACGAATCACATGTAAATGAATCATTCATAAATGAATCACTTGGAAATGAATCATATGGAAATGAATAAATAAATTAAAGACAAATTAAATTGAGAAGGGAACTTATGCTAATTGTAGAAGTCATAACAGTAACTAACTCCTCTCGTGGACGTCCCATAGCATCAAATCTAACTATAAATGGAAAAAATAAATAAATAAAATTAAAAAAGAGCATTTAATTTAATTTAATAAATGCCCTTCAGTTGTATTACTTTGATAATAAGTGTTCTCAAGTCCAGAGCTTTTCACACATGTAAACTGTTAATAAGTCCGAGCCTGAGAGTTTCCGAGAACTGAAATAGGTACAGTAGCTCAGGTTCTGGGCTTCTGAGTGGAAGGTCAGAAGATTAAATCCCGGCGTCACCAAGAGGCAGGACTGTCGGCTTCCTGAGCGAGACCCGTAACCCTCATCTGTCGATTTGTATCCTTAATACCCGGGATAAAAACGGCAGCCGAATAAGGTAACGTTTAAAAATAAACAGCCGACAGTAGTGTGTCTGCTCTGTTCCCATGCATTCACACGGGTTGGTATCCAGGTGAGACCATCCCAGTGGAAAGTGCACGCGTTTACGCCGGACCATCGACAACATCAGAAAGCGAGTGCACGAAGGACCTCGGCGTGTGCTATCAGACGGTGTTCATACGGATCGATCCGATTCCGCGGTTCGGACTCGGTGCAGCCGTGTTACAAATATTCAGGACGCCATCTTTCGCAGTTTTGATCGATAAACCACACCTGCAGCTCATACAACCTTTACTTCCACTTGAACACGAAATTGTCAATAAGTTTGGCTTTAGTATGTTTTTCCAATCCTCGTAAAATAAATAACAAAAATTAATAAAAAAAAAATAATAATAATAATAAAAAGGATACGTGCCCTTTTGGAAACACGACAGCACTGCTGTTAATGTAATATTATTTACAAAGGTCGGGACCGGGCTGACATTTCTGCACTCCTGTCACCTCGTGTAAAAGGGTGTTGAGCAACATGAGGACGTAAAAGAGAAATTTGTACAATGATATTCAGCTGAAATTGTTTTTTTTTTCTGTTTTTTTTTCCCCTCCTCTCTTGAATTGGAATTGGAGCACAGAACAACAGCACGTGTAGGAGTACATACAGCGTGAGTAAACGTGTATGGTGGAGAAGACGTTACATAATTAATACATGGAAATGGAAATAAAGATCATAAAAACACTGTGCATATGCATCATAATAGCTACACAAGCTACATACGCTTCACATCCCTTTCATCGTGATGCAAGATGTGTGTGTGTGTGTGTGTGTGTGTGTGTTTCAGAATCACTTCATATAAAATCACCAAGGGGAAAGCTGAGCTCTTGTCAGCGTCAGTGCTCAGACCTGCCTGTCTATATCAGACTACACCTCATAACAATGACACACACACACACACACGGTTCCTCAAGGCATCCCCAAAGCATTCCAGTGCTTACAGACAGATGTCTGAGCTGGAGCGGAACGGTTCAGCTCGATTGGAAAAGACGGAGAGTGTGTATTGGTGTGTTGCAGGAAAGATACCCGTAGACATCAATAATTCTCAATTATACTAAGTTGAAATAAACACGATTAAAAAGTCAAGCCAAATGCAACATGTTCTGCCCAAAAACCTGGAACTGAGTTTTCCATCGAATGTATGTTTTGTGGATCCCGTGACAAAAGTAACCCACTGGCTACTCTGGATGCCTCGAAGGCAAGACAATGTGAATCTCATATCAAAGCGCGATCTTGACCCTAATATACAAAACATCTAGTTCCAACATTGCTAAGAAAACATTAGCAGGGAGAAAAGAGTATTCTTGAGTATATTAAGAATATTCTTAATATTCAGCGAGGTCATATTCTTGATTGATGCCACTTAAAAAGAAGTAGCTCCTCCATTTTCTTTCTGCACAAAGACACCGTAATCCTGCCTTCTTGTTTTTCCGAGGCTTACGGATCTAGATTACGTCAGCGTGAAGCGGATCGTTATCGGATGCAAACCTGCGTCTTTCACATCTCATGGCCCGTGCTACGCCTAAACCAGAGACTTTGGCACCTCGATGATGATTCAGTGGGTTATGACTGTATTGTAGCAATGCAGAGGCCACACCTCCTGCACTGACACGCACAGAGGCCACACCTCCTGCACTGACATGCACAGAGGCCACACCTCCTGCACTGACACGCACAGAGGCCACACCTCCTCCACTGCCGCGCACAGAGGCCACACCTCCTCCACTGACACGCACAGAGGCCACACCTCTTTCACTGAAATGCACAGAGGCCCCACCTCCTTCACTGACATGCACAGAGGCCACACCTCCTGCACTGACACGCACAGAGGCCACACCTCCTCCACTGCCGCGCACAGAGGCCACACCTCCTCCACTGACACGCACAGAGGCCACACCTCTTTCACTGAAATGCACAGAGGCCACACCTCCTTCACTGACATGCACAGAGGCCACACCTCCTCCACTGACACGCACAGAGGCCACACCTCCTCACTGCCGCGCACAGAGGCCACACCTCCTCCACTGACACGCACAGAGGCCACACCTCTTTCACTGAAATGCACAGAGGCCACACCTCCTTCACTGACATGCACAGAGGCCACACCTCCTGCACTGACACGCACAGAGGCCACACCTCCTCCACCGGCAGCACAGAGGCCCCACCTCCTTCACTGACATCCACAGAGGCCACACCTCCTTCACGGACACGCACATAGGCCACACCTCCTTTACTAATGCACACATAGGCCACACCTCCTTCACTGAGGCACACATAGGCCACACCTCCATCACTAACATGCACAGAGGCCACACCTCTTCCACTGACATGCACAGAGGCCACACCTCCTTTACTGACACGCAAAGAGTCACAAAGGAAATGCAACGTACTGAAGCTTACTAAATCCAACATTTCTGATTAAGACATAGCTACTCTGTCCAGTTGTTATTAAGGGTCATTCTTTTGGATCGCTTATTATATTACCAACAGAAGTGTAAAACTCACTCACACCTTCATAAAGCACTTTATCCTGGTCATGGTCGAGGTGTATTCCGGGAACACCGCTGTGCGACACAGAAAAACACACTGGATGGGACGCCGATCCATTGCAGCGCACCATAAACACACGTTAACTCGCTAATTCACATTTTAGCATAACCAATCCAAAGAAATGACCATATTTGATTTCCTTAGGAAAAGACCTTGACGTTATCACACACAATCACCCTAAATCTTCAAGAGCACATAATCAATTATTTAATACATCACGATATTCACCACGCAAAATATGCAATACTGTTAGCGAGTAATAATGCTCCAAATGATAATCACTACTCCTGCGTATCCATTCAGGAGAGGGCCACCATCTGACCATTTGACCATATTTCTGCGCCCCCCCCCCCATACAGACAGCAGCATAAGTCTTACTGCGGACGAATCTGAAAGTCCTTCTAATAGAAAGCAATCCCAGAATTCTGCTCATTGGAATATTACATATAAAAAACATGAACTGTCACTCCGAGTGAGAAATAATTTATACATAATGTAGTCTTTGACTCATGATATCATTGAGGTAATTATTGCAATATGAAAGTTTAATATCGGCACATGACTAGTATGGACAGGCGTTTCTGCTGAAAATGCGACGTTAAGGCCATATCTGCTCAAAGTTTTGCCTTCGCAAGCATTTCATCCTTAAATAAAGAGGATTTTAGGACCTATAATCAAATTAAAGGGGCAGTAAGTATACCTGGAAGTATATCTGGTAGACATTATTGTAATGAAGCCACCTATACCACTATTATATATCCATCCATCCATCCATCCATCCATCTTCTACCGCCTACTCCTTCTTCAGGGTCACGGGGAACCTGGAGTCTATCCCAGGGAGCATCGGGCACAAGGCGGGGTACACCCTGGACAGAGTGCCAGTCCATCGCAGGGCACAATCACATACACACTCACACACCCATTCATACTCTACTGACATTTTAGACATGCCAATCAGCCTACCATGCATGTATTTGGACTGGGGGAGGAAAACGGAGTACCCGGAGGAAACCTCCACAGCACGGGGAGAACACGCAAACTGCACACACACATGGCCCCGGTGGGAATCAAACCACGGACCCTGGAGGTGTGAGGTGAACGTGCTAACCACGACGATGATGAGTTCCATCATCAGTAAAGATTAGTGAAAATGTTCCAGAAGCAGCCATGCAGGCTCAAGCCATGACACTACCTCCACCAGGTTTCACAGAGGAGGTTTCTCCACACTTTGGTCTTTCCATCATGTCGGTAGAGGTTCATCCTGGTTCCAGAACTTTTGTGGCTCGTCTCTGTATTTCTTTCTGAATTTTAATCTGGCTTTCTGATTCTTACTGCTGATGAGTGGTTTACATCTTGTGTTATGGCCTCTATATTTCTGCTCTCGAAGTCTTCTTCAAACGGTGGATTGTGATCCCTTCACCCCGGCCCTGTGGAGGTTGTCGGTGAGGTCACGGACTGTAGTTTTTGTGTTTTTCTTCACGTCACCAGCTGTTGTTGTTTTCCTTGGCTGATCCATTCGGTATCTGTTGCTCATTACACCACTGACTTCCTTCTTTTTCAGGACGTTCCAGATTGTTGTATTGGCCATGCCCATTGCTTGTACAATGCCTCTGACTGATTTTCCCTCTTTTCTCCCATAGACAGCTCTCCGATCTTCATGTTGGTTTATCCGCTTTAACAACAAATGCAGTCTGCACAGGTGAAACTGAAGGCTAAAACCAAGAGTAGATTTGAAAGAGTAAAGATATTTACTGTTTAAACAACCGATTGAACAGGACACACCTGGGTAACAAGAAACACCTCTCAGGTACGTGTTCCAATATCTTTTCTTCTCATATTCATCTTTTGATCTCAAACACAAATGGCTTCAGTCTACAGTGAAAACAATTGAATTGAACAATTGAACAATCCTTGCCGTTCCAATATTTTCACAGAGGACTGTACTCAATGCAACTGTAAGTATGAACAGAGATCCCACACTCTCCCCAACGTTCAGGTTGAATGTGATTTATCTGCATGTATGTTATTGATAAGACGCACTGATTCGACCACGCCCACCAGCAGCTGTGCCCCGTATGAATATTATTTGCGGATATTATCATCTAAACGATTAACGCGGCACCAGTAAAGACCTCACTCTATTGTTGGCTCTAGAGGAAACAGAGGTTACGTTCCAAAATGGAGGGAACGCATAAGCGTATACGAGCGATCGTGTAAAAAAAAAAAAAAAAAAAAGAAAAAAAAATTTGCTTATCTAAGGAGAAAATTTCCATCCTTTTGCTTTTGTTCCACAGCATTCAGCAGTTCTTTCCCTCTTTTCCCTCTGTCCTCTGTACGTGAACCCAACCTGCTATTGATCAGGCCTCATTTACATCTGCGGGGGGGGGGAAATGAAAAGAAGTGAAACTTGCACAGTGAGAGAACGTCTGCGATGATTTATTCATTTTCAAATCAGAAACGAGGAGGGAAAGGTAGATGAGAGGAGAATCTTCTGAGAGAGGGAGAGACTGCAGGCGAGTGAGACAGGCCTCTTTCTCTCTCTCTCTCTCTCTCTCTCTCTCATTCCCTCGTCCTCTATTTCTCTGCACCCTGAGGCCGGTGATGTGCAAGTCCCTCTAATTAACAAGGTGAATCATACTGCCGCTCTCTAATTAGCCGACATGACAATCTAATGGAAACATGCGGGCAGAGCTGGCACACTCGGAGCCGCCTCACAAAAGCCTCGCTTTCCTTCTTTCTTTCTTTCACTGTGCATTTTTCCTCCTCCTCCTCCTCCTCCTCTCCCTCTCTCCTGGCAGATGACACTCCCTTCGGAGATGCCGTGAATGGTGTCACGGGCCGAAGTTTAAAAGCCGTGTGGAGGAGGTCAGGGCTGAACGGAGACTTGATTCTCATTTACACGATCATGCTAGACATTTCTATAGAGTGTAATTGAAATCGGATTTCTCTCTGGTATCTTCACTACCTCTCTCTCTCTCTGCTATGAGCGAAAGTCTTTGCACCCTACTCCCCTGATGCCAATGCCCCAACGAGTGCTGCTACCGCTGCTCACAAAGGGAAAGCGCTCCCACAGGCTCACACACACACACACACACACACACACACACACACACACACACGGTCTTACGCTGGAGAGATTCTTCGCCATCTTGCTCGCAGGCACAAATCTCCCTTTTGTTGTTCTTCCCTTTCATTATGGTGCTTTGTATTATTTGAAAACACACATGAACTCCAAAAGGTACTTTTTTTTTCTTCCCTTTTTTTTTTTTTTTTTTTAAGGCTTAGTACCTTTATTTGTTTTTGGTTTTTCTTTCTCTCCTTTGTTCATGACTCCAGGATAAATCCGGAAGAAACTACAAACAACAAAATGGCCACGCCACTAAACCCAGGGACTGATATGATGTTTATATTAAAGGAATAGTTCAGCCAAAAATGAAATTTAGACAATTTTCCCCTCAACCTCGAAACACAGTTGATGAATCGAGGTGTCTTCACTTGTGCAATGGAGTAAACACCAAACACGAGAGGAAATTATAGTGCCAAGTTTGACAGCGTGTGGACGTGGTCGTCAACGTCGGGTCTGCGAAGTACGCCCAGGGTGTCTGTGATTTCCACCACTGTGACAAAAAAAATTTTTAAATCACAATCATCGATTATCAAAGTAATCATATTTATCACCGAGTTCTTACACTGCAGTTATTAGCTGATTGGAGTGTTCAACGGGTTCCCAACTTCAAAAACCAAATAAACAAGCAGCCTAGAAATAATGGCAGCTAAACACTAAACACAGTAGAGGTGAACACAATCGGGCAACAAAGCACTGACCAGAGACAGGAATAAAACAAATCATTAAAAAAAAAAAAAAAAACACGCATGGGATTAGGAGCACCTTGACATGAGAGGTTGGGGGTTGGTAAGTAACCATGACAATATCAGTGTACACATTTAAATAATAAGTCCAATACATGTGAATAGTGTTCATGATATAAATCTTTGTAAATGTCATACACTCCGCTTAGCGCGTGTCGGACTGTTCGATATCTCAAACTGACTTGCTGCGTATATCAGGTCTGCTCTAACTCCATTTCCCAGAATCCTCAGCCAGACAGTGAACTACAGACCCATGAAGTCACATGAGCCGCTACCTTGTTCCAGTTCGCCAGACTTCGAATCACAGCGAATCCGTACCCTACCGACTGCTCCTTGTACCTGAATAACCAAAGTAAACGCACCCTCAACTCGCAATTCCTACAACTTGGGACGGTCTCGTCAAGTCCGAGTTCAGCAAAAGTGACATCAAGTCAAAATGGCCGCTTACACCAATAACAGTAAAGAGAGTAGCACGTCTTACTTTTAAGTTGTACTCTCAATAACCATACAGATATATTCACTTGTAAAATAGACAAACGCATCACATGTCTTTTGCTTGTGTGTGCGCTTTTCTGGTATTGATCCTGCTTCTTCTCCGTTTATCTCGACCCTGCCTAGCCTAGCTCAATCGGTCTGATTGGATTGTTTATCGACTTTCATATTGTTTGGCCATTTTGGATCTGGTTACTTCATTCCCCGGCATCTGAACCCTGTGCATGTCTGACAGCATGAGAGCTGAACAAAGATATCTCTGAACAAAGAGATATCTTGTGATAAAAACTATTAACCATGCTGAAATGTAATTACTCCCTCACTCCCTCCCTCCCTCGGCTAACCGGGGGGGGGGGCGGGGGGTGGGGTGGGGGTGGGGCGCCCGGGGCGTGGGGTTGGGGGCGGGCCCGCGCGCGCGCGCCCCCCCCCGCCCCCCGCACACACCCCACCCCCCCCCCAACCCCCCGTTGGGAAAATTTAATAAAAAAACAAAAAACACAAAAACCCAAAAACCAAACACAAAAACCACCCCCCCCCCACCCCCCACAAAAAAAAAAAAAAAAAAATATAAAAATATTACACACATACACACACATATATATATAAGGTTATGAATTCAAATTCCACACTTTCCAGAGAGCCACTCTTAAAAGACCAGCAGTGCTCTGGCACTTCTAGTGCTAGAAACATTTTATTTATTTATTTTTTTAAACAGCCTTACAAGATCTTTGGCATCATTGCCATAACGGCAGAGAGATGATTCACATTTCTCCTAAATTCCAACTCTTCTGGCAATTTGTGATCAGTTACCATATCCAGCCAGGCTGTGTGTGTGTTTGTATGTACATGTGTGTGTGTGTGCGCGCGCGCATCATTATCTAATTGGAAGCATACCAGGTTGCACAAAAAAAATAATAATAACAATAAAATGCAGGGAATTGTGGTTCAAGACACTTCATGCAATTCTGCCAAGCAAACGAGGCACAAAAAAAAAAAAGAGGAAGAGAAACTCAGATTGCCTGAGGTGGAAAAATATTTAAGGAAAATTATTCTAACAAAAAGTCGAGAGATTCCCAATGGACACTTTGAGTGTAGAAGCACTCAGAGCGAAAAAGTGGAGCATCGCTACAAGGACATGGAGATGCCCTGAGGCGGAGAAAGAGACACAACGAGAGAGAGAGAGAGAGAGAGAGATATATCAGTTAACTCATCAGCGATGTTGAGTTAGACTCCGATCCCTGTGAGGTCTATCAGAATCTAATCACACAACATCCACCGCCGTGTTTTAGCTCGTAGAAAGTAAACACCGCCGAGCCGCATTGCCTTATTACACTTTCTCGAATCTGAACGAATCAGAAAATGTTCGTTCATTTCTTCTAACTGCAGCTCTGACGATCGCTCCAGCCGCCAAGTGTCCATTAACACGCCCCTTCTAATACGTTATCGGTTTCTATAGTAACAGCCCGTTCACGTCGACCTGTCTGACGGATTCTCCGCGTAAAGCCGAGGCGTTCTCGTTTTCCCACACTCTCTTCACGAGAGAGGGATTGGCGTTTTTTCTCTTTAACGTGACAGGCTGCGTTTGTTTTGTTTGTTTTATTAACTTCAGGAGCAGAAAGAAACGACGAGAGGACGTGGGCGGATGACGGGAAGTCGTTCTGCGGATGATCCACGACGTAATGAATAAGAAACGAAGGTTGTTAGCGTTGGGATACAAGGGGAATAAAAGACTTTGGGACTGTCACTGCGACTCCGCTTCATGTCAGGCCGTATCACACCAGCCCATCGTTGATTGTTTTCCTATTACAAGATATCCTGAAGTGTTTTATTCCTTATTCTGAAACTCACTGCCTTCTACTGAGTCAACGCTGTAACTCGGAATTTCTGAACGCCGACTAGGAGAAACGAAAGAAAACATCGACTGTTTTTTTTTCTTTTCCACTTTCTAGCTTGAACACACAGAGGTCAAAAAGGATGCCCATCCAAGCTCCGACTTCACACTTCCTGTTCCTGTAATAAAGGCCGTCCAATCAGAAAGCAGCACGGTGACAGCTTATCAGACGTGCGTTACTCTCAAACTAAGGCCTAGATTTCATTTCACAATGACATGCTGATACTCTGGAGGCAAAGTCTATTAGAGAACCCTGTCGCTGTCAGGAACACACACTCCGGAAACTGAGACACACACACACACACTGCTGGTTTTGCTTGCGTTCCTCTGAAGTTCATCTGCACTGTGCCATGTTCAAATATACCCTGCACCTGGAGGTGTATACGTGTGTGTGTGTGTGTGTCGGGTTAAAAGGCAGCCCGTGACCCAGGTGTTCAGGACGGAAGCGACTCTCCTCCCCTCTCGTCCCGTAGCCTCCAGACCGGGCCACTCATGATGAATCTGTGGCCTGAGAGAGTCTGCGCATCCTGACACGATGATATATCTGCCCGGGCACAGTGTGGCTCTTGTTCTGACCATCCCTCACTCGCCATCTCTCTTCTTTCTCTATTCTGTCACTCGTTCTCTCTCCCTCACCCTTCACCCCACCGCTGACCAACCCCACAGACACTCCCAACCATCCCTCAACCCCACACACACCTCTTTCTCTCTCTCTATCTGATAAGAGAATGTCATGATCAGGATGAGGGCCTCGTTTCTGAATGCACACACACACACCGCGCGCGCACCCTGCCTTGTTTTCGGCCATTGATTTTGACTGTGGGCGTTTTAAAAATAGTCCCTCTGACCGTTGGGCCTAACCACAGATAGAGGAAAAGGGCCCGCACTCTCTCTCTCCCTCACTCTCACACACACACTCACACCACACAGCACATACTGTGGGTGTTATTGGTGTGGAGACACAGAAAGAAGAATTGAATGTTGTTGAAGGGCAGAAAGAGACAGATGGGAGATCAGACCTCATATCACAAGGTCTGTTGCAAACACCCCCCCCAACCCCACCATACACACACACACACACACGTCCTATTTGTACTGTATACCCAAAACCTTCCACCTTCCACCCAAATCCTTCAGAGCCCCACTTTTACTACGCAGCACCTTTACATTAACTGACCTTCTCCTCTCTTAGGATTACGGAAGCGTCAATCAAACTTAAGCTCCGCCTTTACTGCCTGAGCCACAAAATCAGCACTCAATTCCTTCAATTTAGTCGTAGCTAAGCTTATAGCCAAGCTCTACGGGTTACCTGCCGAGCCAGGTGTCGAACTAACGCGGTTTATAAACGAGTCTCCAGAGACCTTCAGACAGCTGGCACGACCGTTACTCTTTCTCACTTCTGCCACTGAGTAATAAACTTCACGGCCTCTCCGAACACACGCCTTCGCTTCCCCGGTACGCCCCCTCGTCTAACGGTGAAGCGAGCGGCCGGCGGGCTCCTTATTCCGGATGAAAATGTGGGCAGATGTGCAGAGCGGGCGACAACAGGCCCTGCCGTGACATAAGAAGCGGCTCTGTCCCCTCCAGCCAATCGGGTGATGAAGAGCCGAGAGAACGAGGAACGAGCACCGTTACACTCGGAGAGCGTGAACGCGGAAGAGGCCCGTCCTGCTCGCGAAGAACGTTTAATAACAGCGCAATTTCAGCAAGACCTTTTTAAAATTCATACTGAAATCAGTGCATGTGTATTTACAGCAGTGGGAGACTCTGTGTGTGTGTGTGTGTGTGTGTGTGTGTGTGTGTAGTTAACTGAGCCACATGGAAAAGATGTGAGTGTGGCTAAGTGTGTGGACAGGATGAGTGTGCACATGGACTGTGTGTGTGTGTGTTCACAGGATGAGCAGCTTGTATGTGTATGCGTGCGAGTGTGTGTGTGGTGGGGGTGGGGGTGTTTACTTTTTAGTTACTGTGGTTGAGGTTAATGTCAGATGTACAGCACTGTGCAAAAAGGCACATGCAAAGAAGTGCTGTGAAGCACACCAAAAACAGTTTCTGTGACAAAATATTCCAAAACCCCAAATTCCAAAAAAGTTGGGACGCTGGGGGAAACGTCCATAAAAACAGAACGCGATGATTTGCAAATCTCATAAAAGGTATTTTTATCTGTGACGATCAAATTGGACTGAATTTCTTGCCAGATGTTTTCTCCTGCTGATGTGTTTTATAATACACCACATATACACACACACACAATGAAATAATGATTTCCCTGTGCTATGTGGTGTGCAATATGTGCACATTGCAAAATAGTTTGCATTCAACAGAATGTGGATACTGTCCAGGAAGAGTCATGTGACCTGAAATCATGTGCTACTTTGTAACGACTTTATAACTACAGATCGAGTCACTCTAATACAAAAGAACTGTACTTTTGCATTCGATTTTACATCGAATTAAACGTAGAACAGTTAAACAGAAAACTCAAAAGGTCTAATGTTTGGGGACTGAAGTCGGACACAGAGTTGAGACGAGGGATTGTTCTTTAAATCCCGATCGCACACGGTCCTGAAGGAAATCCGGACCAGTCCTGTTGGTTACTTCGTCCAGTGAGACAGCATGAGAGTAAGAGAGTAATAAAAAAAACCACCTGCCTATGTGATCGTAGTCCCGCTGCACAGCTCTAGGTGTAAAACTACAACCGTTCCTTTTTTCATCCATCCGTCCATTTTCCATACTCCGTCGAACCTTATCATTCAACTGCATTCTAATTTTATTAATATTAATATATTCAAACCCGTTCAAACACTACGGGAAATGGATTTACTCTACATGTCTTTGGACTCGGGGAGGAAACCAGGAGTAACCCTGAGGAAAACCCCAAAAGACATGGAGAACATGTGCACACAGGGTGGAAGTGGGATTCGAACCAGTCCTGGAGGTGCGACGCAAACATGCTAACCGCTAGCCACCCGATATTTTTCATATTTTGACCTTATTTTACTTAGCTACTGAAACGCCTACGACTCTTACCCTGTCGGCTAGTTCTCAAGCCTCCTGAAGGTAAACGAGTGACAGTTGTATGTCGTCGGGGCGTTTGTGGCGCAGGTGGTAGAGCGGGTTGTCCACTAATCGTAGGGTTGGTGGTTCGATTCCCGGCCCGGGTGACTCCACATGCCGAAGTGTCCTTGGGCAAGACACTGAACCCCAAAGGCAAGTTAGCGCCTTGTATGGCAGCTCTGCTACTGTGAGTGCATGTGAATGAGACACCCTGTAAAGTGCTTTGGATAAAAGCGCTATATAAGGGCACATTTTTAGCATTTGTATGTTTTTATTTGAACCACGGCGACTTATACGGTACACCGCCGGATTCTGCCTCGTGGATGATTATTTGTTTAGACTGAAAGATTCGATTCATAGGAACCGAAAGATATTAGGAGCTACAGGTTGTGAGAGAAGAAATTTAAGGAAATCCAGCTGTCCAGACCCAACTGTTAAATATGTTACAGTTAGTTCATTTACTATAAAACTATATACATATATATATATATATATTTTTTACTATAATAAAAGTCCCAATTTGAATTCTTGCTTGGTGTAGTCATGAGAACGGCCATCGCTCGCGCCGACACGCCACAAAGTACTCCGTGTGCCTGTTTCTTCAAAAGCAACAAACAATGTGACAAATTACAAATAACGAGGTCGATATAGCAGTGTGTGTGTGCGTGTGTGTGTGTGTTATTTTTCCCTCCAAATGGAAAACAACTAGGCTTGTTGGTCCACAGTACATGAGCAGATCCACTGGGAGCAGCACAGCTTTTTAATTGGCCATATATATATATAAAAAAAAAAAATAATAATAATAATAAAAGAGAACAAAAAACAATGGGAAAAACTAAAAGCTGAAAACCTGCAAGTCAGCGTTTCTCGTGTGAACATTTATGCTGCCGATTATATGTGCATATAAGATGCCAGAGTCTCTCTGAGGTGGAAATGGGATCATCAAACTGGTAAGTGGGAGGGGAAAAAAACTCGAACTGCACCTTCAAACATCGACCTGATTCAAGTCTTAAAAAAAAAAAATCTGCAATTAATAAGCTCAGCACAGCGAGGAAACACAGAGAGAGAGAGAGAGAGAGAGAGAGAGAGAGAGAGAGAAAAAGAAATAGACCAATCCGTGAACATCAATCAGCGGAAATAATACTTCCAACTTTTTCTAAAGAGTCAGACTTTAAATGGCATTACATATGTAGCGCTGCATGAAAAATTAATCCGGCGAAGCCTTGAAATGTCAGGGGTAATGATCAGCAGTGCTCTCACCTCTTTTGCCTTCTGCTTCAAACGAGCCTGCTCTGGGTCCTCCTGCCTCGGCGGCTGCGCGGAAAAAAAAAAAAAAAAAAAAAAAAAAAAGAGAGAAAGGTTAACAGCTGTGGTAGAGATTCACTCCTCTATAGAGGTGTGCACTAAAATAGAGCTGAAATGGGGCTTAGTGACGGAGGTGTTGTGTGGGGGGGGCCTGCGACCACTTTGATTATGCCCATAACTACACAATGGAGGGTTGATTCTAATCATACCTGGTCGTCACACAGCCACACACACACACACACACACACAAATGGCTTGTTTTGGTCAGAGTGGTATCCCTATACCAGTGTGCTGTGGAATTAACACTGCCAGTGTGTGTATGCAGATTAGGAGTAAAGCGTCATTGTTATGTCTGCTAAACATTCCACACTCTACATACAAACACACACACACACATACACAGACAAACAAATACAAACACACACATACACAGACACATACACAGACAAACAAATACAAACACACACATTTACACACCCACACACACAAACACACACAAACACATACACACAAACACACACACACAAACACATACACACACACATAGACAAACAAATACAAACATACACAGACAAACAAATACAAACACACACACATACACACAAATACAAACATACACATTTACACACCCACCCCCCCACACACACATAGACAAACAAATACAAACACACACACACACATTTACACACCCACACACACATACATAAAGACATACACACAAACACACACACATAGACAAACATACACACAAACACACACACATAGACAAACATACACATACACACAATCACACATACCCGCATACATACATACACACACTAACACATACACACAAACACACATATCCACACAAACACACATCCACACAAACACACATATCCACACAAACACACATGCACATATACACACAATCACATATACACACAATCACATATACACACAAGCACACACACACAAGCACACACACACACAAACAAGCACACATACATATACACACAATCACACATACACACACAAAAACACACACAAGCACACATACATATATACACAATCACACATACACACACAAAAACACACACAAGCACACATACATATATACACACACAAACATATATACACACACACATGCACACATACCCATACACACACACACGGGATGTCACGAGAACCGATACTTCAGTACCAAGTCAGTACCAACATTCTTAAAACGTGACGGTACTTGTTTTGCTGCACTAGCATTGAAACCGGTTCTAATGGAGGTACCGTGGTTGTAATTCTTCCGGGCCTGAAGTGGGCGTCAAATACACGCAAGTGTTTTAGTCGGTCCACGAGTGGTGAAGAAGAAGAACGCTTACGAGCACACGGGAAAAACTACAGAAGATTAGCTTGGCTTAACGAGTTTAGCTCCGCCCCAACTCGTTGAGAGGAAAGCTAGTATCAGCTTCCGGTGTGCATCCGATGCTATCGTTCATTTCAAACAAAGCGAAGAAACACCTGGAATTTGACGAAGCACCTGAAAGACGGTCCTATATTATGTTTGTTTGAGGCAGCTGGCAATGTAGCCATGAAATCAACTAACGTTATGCTCCATGTAATGTTAGCGATAGACGTTCATTTGTTCCACTCATTGTCAGACAGTGTTTGATAACTAAAATTCAGCAGAGAATAATGAAATTCTCGGCTGAATTCTCAAATCTGAATGTCAATCAGTAGATCCAGACATTTGAATGGTCAGTAGTTTTTTTTTGGTCAAACAGTAGCTCCAGTAGTTCGAAATGTCAGTAGTTTGATTGGTCAAACAGTAGCTCCAGTCATTTGAATGGTCAGTAGTTTGATTGGATCTTGTCAATGATCTCAAGGCAGATGGGACCATAGTCCCCAAGAAAACAATTGATAACACACTACGGTGTGAAGGACTGAAATCCTGCAGCGCCCGCAAGGTCCCCCTGCTCAAGAAAGCACATATACATGCTCGTCTGAAGTTTGCCAATGAACATCTGAATGATTCAGAGGAGAACTGGGTGAAAGTGTTGTGGTCAGATGAGACCAAAATGGAGCTCTTTGGCATCAACTCAACTCGCCGTGTTTGGAGGAGGAGGAATGCGGCTTATGACCCCAAGAACACCATCCCCACCGTCAAACATGGAGGTGGAAACATTATGCTTTGGGGGTGTTTTTCTGCTAAGGGGACAGGACAACTTCACCGCATCAAAGGGGCAATAGACGGGGCCATGTACCGTCAAATCTTGGGTGAGAACCTCCTTCCTTCAGTCAGGTCATTGAAAATGAGTCGTGGATGGGTATTCCAGCATGACAATGACCCAAAACACACGGCCAAGGCAACAAAGGAGTGTCTCAAGAAGAAGCACATTAAGGTCCTGGAGCGGCCTAGCCAGTCTCCAGACCTTAATCCCATAGAAAATCTGTGGAGGGAGCTGAAGGTTCGAGTTGCCAAACGTCAGCCTCGAAACCTTAATGACTTGGAGAAGATCTGCAAAGAGGAGTGGGACAAAATCCCTCCTGAGATGTGTGCAAACCTGATGGCCAACTACAAGAAACGTCTGACCTCTGTAATTTCCAACAAGGGTTTTGCCATCAAGTACTAAGTCATGTTTTGCAGAGGGGTCAAATACTTATTTCCCTCATTAAAATACAAATCAATTTAGAACATTTCTGACATGCGTTTTTCTGGATTTTTTTGTTGTTATTCTGTCTCTCACTGTTCAAATAAATCTACCATTAAAATTATAGACTGATCATTTCTCTGTCAGTGGGCAAACGTACAAAATCAGCAGGGGATCAAATACTTTTTTCCCCCACTGTAGCTGATGTTGGAAAGGAGTCAGATATGCAGAAGACGCTGGAAAAGTAAAGAATGTGCAGGACCTGGAGGATTTTTCTGAAGAACAGTGGGCAGTTTAACTGCTCAGGACAAACAAGGGACTCGTGAACAACTCTCACAAAACATAAATACAGTCGTGGATCATCCAGGTAACGTCACACATTATTAACATCAAGGGTGTGTAAACTTTTGAACGGGTTAATTTTTTATAAATTCAGCTATTATCTTGTCTTGTGGACTATATGTAAACACCTGTTATGTGAAATAGCTACTTCAGGGCAGGACTAAATAAACAACATGGGATATGTACATATACAGTTGTGCCCAAAAGTTTGCATACCCCTTGCAGAAACTGCTCAATCTTATTTATATTAATATATATATATATATATATATATATATATAGAGAGAGAGAGAGAGATCACAAATGTTTCTCAGTTCACATACACCCATTTCTTACTTAAATTTCCTTTTTTATTTTGCTTTTTGATAGACCATGGTACCACTTACAAATATTACGACTTGTCTGTTGTGGTTTTCTTTATCATCATACTGCTTTAACATTCATAGTATTTTGAAGTCTTGCGCATGTTTTACGTTAATTGGACCGCTTCTAGTATGAGTCTAATCCCAGTTAAAAGAAGGTGAACTGTGTGAATTCCTCTAATTGCACTCGATCTCTATCGAGGTCCCTCGTCTCGCTCTCTCTTGTGTTTATGATTTCTTTTTTTAACTGCCCTGAGGTGCTAAGAGGCACGGATTTTGTCATTACTCATCCTTACAGCGAGAGAGAGAGAGAGAGAGGGAGAGATTTCTCTCTAATTGGCTTTAAATATATCAGGAGGTTCACGTTCTGGTCGCTGCTAGGCTGAGAGAAGTGTCTCTCCGTCCGACTTGTGTCATATTTTAAAGGGACAGTGAAGGGGGGATTATTTTAGCTGGTTCATGTTTAAGAGGTCAGACTGAGCTGAGCAATGAGACGGAGACTGTAGAACGCAAGGGCACAAATGAGGAGTGTGTGTGTGTGTGTGTATGTGTGTAAAGCCTAACCCACATACACTTACTCAGTCTCTCACACACTTTTAAACACAAATAGAGTTGTATAATCCTACAAATTCAACCTGAATGTCAATAAAACATTATATCAAGCAATCTATAATTATACCTACCAAGTGCCCTCAACTAATATTGGCACCCTTGGTAAATATGAGCAAAGAAGGCTGTGAAAAATTGCCTTTGTTATTTAACCTTTCGATCTTGTGTTAAAAAAATAAAATAAATAAAAATTCACAACCATACTCTGCTCAGGTCAAAATGTACAGACTTTCAGCTGTTTGCAATGAACAAATCAATGAACAAAAGCAATTGAAATAGCTCAACACAACTGATTCAAAAGCACAAGAAAAGTCATCAATAATAAGCCACAGAAGTTTTGGGATCCGATTCTGTTCTGTGGAGCGATGAAACAAAACTTTTTTGGTATGTCTGGAGGAAGAAGAATGAAGAAAGGACACTCTGTCCACAGTCAAGCATGGTGGAGGCTCGGTGATGCTCTGGGGCTGCTTTGCATCGCCTGGCACTGGAAACCTGCTGCGTCTGGAAGGCGAGATGGATTCGTTGAAGTATCAGGAGATCCTAGGAGAAAACGTCACGTCTGTGAGGAAGCTGAAGCTTGGGCGTCATTGGACCTTCCAACAGGACAATGATCCCAAGCATACCTCAAATTCCACCAAGGCTTGGTTGCAGAAGTAGTCATGGATGATTCTACAAGGCCATCACAGTCACCTGACTTGACCCCCATAGAAAATCTCTGGTGAGATTTGAAGAAGGCGGTTGCAGCACACGAGACCCAAGAATATTACTGAACTGGAGGCCCATTGCTCCTGAGGAATGGACTAAGATTCCTGAAGAACTCTGCCAGAAGCTCTGCATCTCGTATTCAGCAGGTCATAACAGCAAAAGGGTGTGCTTCTAAGTACTAAAGATGCTCGCCATGAAGGGGTTGAATCATTTTGTCACTGGAGAAAGCATTATAAGTTGCATTTTCAGTTGAATTTGTTGAAACCACTTGAAGCATCCGTCGTGTTGAACAATTTCAATCGCTTTTGTTTGATTTGTTCATCGCAAACATCTGAAAACCCGTCAATTTTGACAATAAACCTGATGTGCAACGGGGGTTGAATCATTTTCATTGCATCTGTAGATAATACTCTGGAAGAACCATCATCATCACTGTCGAACCCCTTGAGCTGCTCTTTAACTGAATCAGACGTTGGACTTCACCTCACTTGGCTGTCGATTTGCACCCCGACATCCTGCAGAATGTAGGAACGGAAATCAGCACATGATGGAGTTCCCATAAGCGGCTTGGATTTGACTCACTTTGGCTGCTTTGAGGAGAATCTCTCTCTCCTGCTCGTCTTTCCTCTGTTTCTCCAGCCGCTCTAAATGCTCGAAGAATTTCAGCTGAGAGCGGACGTCTGACGACTGCTCGTACCACTCCTCGTCCTAGAGACAGAAAACAGCCAGGATAAACTGAGACAGGAAAACTGGAACCGAAAAGTTTAGATTTCAGAAAAAAACATTTAGTTCCTGTTAGACTTTTGTTTATAACTCGCGTCTAATGTGCCATTGAAACCTCCGAGACGTCGGGTGGAGACAAAGTTTGTGGGCAAACAAACTGTTAACACTATAATTAAACGTGTTTATTTCAGAAAAGCACCCTTAATCCTCAGTTCTCCTGTTACCTCACTCTTTCCAGCTTCTCGCTCTGTTTTGTGTGTCTGTATCGGGGGGGGCTTTATGCTGAAAGACCTTTGAGATCCATTCGTTCTCTCTCTATCTTTGTGGTGCGCTCCGGTTCAGGACACGTGGTTCGCACTATGTCTTTTTTTTTTTTTTTTCCCTCCTCTATTGATGTCACTGTGTGGCTTCACAGGCACAGGGTCTCGCACACTTCTATCGCACCTCATTTACAAACCACAACACAGAAGAAAAGATCTGTGGATGTGCAGAGCGAGTCATGAGCGGCGATCCTCAACTTAATAAATAAAAAAAAATAAAAAAGCCTTTCAAATCCTCCTGTCTCGCTTCTTTCTTCCTCGGCAGATGGAGGTTTGTTCGGCGCGTACGTAGGGCTACAAACGATCCCGAGAACACGCGCTAGTACGCCGTGTGTGTGTGTGTGTGTGTGTGTGTGTGTGTGTGGAGACTTTCTATTCGCTCTCTGATGGATGTTTATCCGTCTCCTTTTGATAAGTTTGATACGTGTCCCTCTGGGCCAGCGTCGGCATCTGAGCAGAACTTCGTTCCACTTTTGAATTCTCATCCGGTACCGAGTGGTCTAGTGCGAACGTGCTTCTGAGGTATTTATGCCGAACTTGAAGACATAATATATGAGAAAAATAATTATAAACAGGATTACCAGAAACTTTGTTCCAAAAGCAGCAGGTTGGCAAATCTGAACCAGATGCACGTTCGCTGCTCCTTTAAAGCTACTGAAAGCTCTTCTGGCTTTTGAGATGTTTATGATAAAGCTTCCAAGAAACAAGACACAACATTTAGCACGCACACTGCAATCAGAACGCATGTTTACAAATTTGAAACGTCGCCGAGTTTGCTATAATACGCTCCAGATATAAAGCACTAGATCGAAGGGTTTCTGAAGTTCCCTGCTCGCCTTAACTCTTCGCAACTGGAGGTTCACCTCCATTCAGAAGCTTTCTGAGACTTTTAAATAACTTGCTAAGAGTCTTTTCCAATGTTTTTTTTTGGAGATTTCATCTAATAAAGCAGTGAAGTGGACGTCCGTCTAATTGAGCCGTCCTGCACGTGTTCAGTGAAAGACAGGAATGTAGTGAGGAGAATGTTCTCCTCGAAACATCACGATCTTCGCTTTAGTTCAAGCAGAGAGACTTGATCCATGTTAAAAATTCTAAACATATACATATTCACGTTTGTACGGGAAATTCCACCGATATTATGTCTATAGTCGTAGTGGAAAGAAAGAACAAGCCGTCTTTTCGGTTTCTGCTTATATTTGAAATAGCTAAATACCGGGTGATACTCAGATCAATGAAATGTTCATTCGCTTTCTGCAAGGTTCTCCGTCATGTAATCTTCTGCGCTGTTATCTGCGAAATGATCACGTCTACTTTAAAAATAAATGCCTGTTGAACCAAACAAGACTGTTTTTAGATGACGAGAGGACACGGCGCCGTAACGCACCTCTGTATCTGACTTCAGGTGGGCGAGTTCGCATCGACGCTCTAATGTGGGAAGTAGGAGTTGGAAAACTCCAAGGATGTGGCTGGTAAAAAAAAAAAGAGATTTGACTTCAGCTCATGCTTCATTTCACACCACGTTCGTCTAGATGAACTTTAACCCCAAGAATCCACCAACCTTGGAAGCTTAGGCCAATAAAAAAAAAACGAGTGCAGAGGTGGGGTCCTGTCTGTCTGGACGTTTCAAAACAGAGGAGTTGTTTATTACTGTTTCACTATAGCGAGAAGATTTACGCTCTTAAAAAAAAAAAAAAAAAAGGTTCTTCATTGGTTCTTTAAAGCACCATAGGTTCTGCAAAGAATCTTCATCTGGTCAAGAACCATTTTTCATTGTGTAGGGTTCTTTGGAGATTAAAGAAGTTCTTTATGTTTCATTATATGTTTCAGAGCAGTATATTGGTTAAAGTGAACCCTATAAACTGGGAGTGGAAAAGGTTCTCTTGGCATCACTCTTAAGAACCTTACCTTGATTCCTTACAGCACTAACTAAGGTTTTTTTTTTTTAGAGAACTTATGATAACATGGTTCCTAGTGGCACAGCTGTGAATAACCATTTCTGGGTTATATAAAGTACCTGTAAATAGATGGTTCTCTAAAGAACTTGAGAGTAAAAGGTTGTTTTGGTTTGTTTTTGGGTTTTTTTTGCAACTATGGCATCAGGCTGAAAAAAGCTTTTTTGGTTCTAATTGGAACCCTTATTTGTATTTTGAGTGTGGGGCTGGGCGATATGACAAAAAATATCATATTGCGATACTCTAGGACATTTCTATGATATTGTATCACAATATATAATTCAACTAACAAACTGTCTGCGAAATGATGGCAAAATAAAGCAAAATAAATCGTAAAGTTTTACGATACTGGTCTTTAATGCCTACAAATAATTTTTTTTTTTAATTACGTCAAATCAATGGCAACCATTCAGTACAATTTGAACTTTATTAAAAACCTTTTTTTTTTTTTAAATACATCGCCATACCAACGATATCTCGGATAAGTGTATCGTATAATCATTTATCACGATATCTACATTATATCGATATATCACCCAACCCTAATAATATCCCCTCATTAAAATAATGTCTCTTATTACTCACAAACTAGCTAGCTGGCTAAGGTTATTTGTTCACTGAAGCACTACTTTCCTTCCAGAATTACATCACACACCTGCTTCACAAGGCTTTGATCATACAGTGAACAGAGTTTGTGACAGCTCATGTGAAAATGACGACCCTTTCTGTAAATCCCTGGTGTTGGTGTCTAATGTTCTAGTGTTCTTTTGGCTGCTCCTGTTCGGGGTCGCAACAGCAGATCATTGGTCCACATATCTGATTTGGCACAGTTTTTACACGGGACGCCCTTCCTGACGCAACCCTCCCATTATATCCGAGCATGGGACTGGCACTGCGTGCGACCCCCAGTGGCTGGGGTTCACTCACTGCCCAAAATGGAACCCAGGCCGCAGCGGTGTGAGCACCAGGGAACTCGTTGGGGCTTCAAATATGTGAACATATAAAATGAACAGTTTTTGGAATTTGTAGATCAAAATTTGGAATGTTGAGCTCAAGAAAGCTCAACGTTTTTGAAAAGTGCAACTCAAATGGGCGTGGATGGCTGTGCGAAGAAAGGAGGGAGAGTGGGCGTGGCAGGGACAGGCAGGGGAGGATGAGACGGGCGAGCCTTCAGAACATTCACAATAAAAGATGGATAGTGACAGAGGTTTGCAGTGGCAGCAGTGCTCTGATGAGGTAAAGGACTTCTCTCGGGGCTAAATGGAGACACAGTAGATAGCTGTGCCGGTCCTATGCCCCATCTACCCAAACGTTTTAGATCTAAACTTTATAGTAGTGAGATAGTTCCTGATCAAATCTCTCCCCAAAGCCTTGTGAAGCAAATGCACTTAAAGAGAATTACAGATTTGGTCATTTGCTATAAAAAAAAATATTTTTACATTTTTTTTTTTTTAAATACCATACTGCAATCGAAAAGCAGCAGAACTTTTAAACATTTGAAACCTGAAACTCTTGAGTGGTCTCCTGCTCCTCTAAAGCTCCTGGAAGACTGTGATGAAAGGAATCTCTTCTCAAATATTTATACTAAACTTGTAAATATGTTCGAACCAATAAACATGTTTGGAAGATCAACAGGAAGATGTGCTGGTTTCCAAAAAATCTAAATATACTCGTATGGTGGAGATACATCTCCTGCTCTCCTCTAGTCCTCGGTCTGGTTCCTACCTTGCTGGAGTCCATCCTGTGCTGAGCGATGAAAGACACTTTCTCCAGCACCGTCCTCAGCCGTGTCTGTGTGGCATGAGCGATGAAGTTTACCGCCTCCAGAGGAACCTCCGTCACCCCAAACTTCTTAGCTAGAAGACATGGGAACGGACATTAACATCCACTTACTGTATTTAGGAGACTTTTATGAGGCGCATGCATAAGATGACATGTTCATAGTGACTTCCTTGTATATGTACTAGGAATGTGACATATCTCATGGCCCCATGCAATCAAAATTGAAGTTTTGTGGCTTGTTATTTATGGCAGAAACCCTTTTCCATAGCGACTTACACGTATCTCATTTATACAACTGAGCACTTGAGGGTTAAGGGCCTTGCCCAAGGGCCCAACAGTGGTAGCTTGGCAGTGCTAGGGCTTGAACTCCTGATCAGTAGCCCAACATCTCAACCACTGAGCTACCACTGCCTACTGGCTTTTAGTATGAATATGTTCGCCTTCAGGTTATCTATAAGCTAGTGCGCTCCAAATGACAAAAATTCGTATTTAGAAGAATAGACACATTCAAAAATGTACAGCCTCCCTCCACCACCAATACGGATCAACGATCTCGATGACATCATTCTGCGCTTCGTCTTCTCATCAGATCTGCTGTCCAATCAAATGCTCTCTAGAATCTGAAGCGTCCCACGCCGCCGACATTATAAAAATCCAGGGAAACATGAATTCTGCTCTTCTGCTCTCGTCTTCAGTCCGTAAAATTGAAACTCAAGCCCAACTGGATTATGCAGCAAGACAATGATCCAAAACATTGCAGTAAGTTCACCTCTGATTGGCTAAAAAAAGCTACATTATAGTTTTAGAGTGCCCTAGGCAAAGGGCTGACTTGAACTGAATTGAGACGCTGTGGCAGGACCTTAAACGTGCAGTTCATGCTCGAAAGCCCTCCAGAGTGGCTGAACTAAAGCGGTTCTGCAAAGAAGAGTGAGCTAAAACCCCACCACAGCGCTGTGAAAGACTGATCTCCGGTTATCTGAAGAGTTTGCTTGCGGTTATTGCTTCTAAAAGGTGTCACAACCAGATTTTAAGTTTAAGGGGGCAATTTGTTTTTCACATGGGTAAAAAAAAAAAAACTCTATTGTGGGTTTACTCCGGTTGCCTTTGTTTTATGCTGCACTTCATTTGAAAATCTAAAACTATTTAGTAAGGGATATACACAAAAACCGAAGAAATATTACATAGTTAATAGTTTAAACTTAATGTAATGGAACATCTGCTGCACATTTTCGCTCCGGTTATACACTATAACAGCTGTATCTTTAGCCTATAGCCTTCTACACATACACGTTTAAGTGGATATCTGTGTGTATTAACCCCTCGTGTGGGCGGGGCTTAACCGAAATTTACACTTATTGGCTAGTGATATTTGGATGGACAGCTCCGTGACCAGGAAGTAGAGACTTCAGTGTTGTGAATTTTGGAGAGCGCTCTGGATGTGCTTGTCCGTATAGTCATAGTGTTCGTACTTTATAGTGGGTATGACTTACATACTCAGTCAGTATATTCGTTCATAATTAATATTTAAGGCTTCTCATACGACTACCCATTTTTACCCCGATGAGCTCTCAGGAGAACATCCTCCTCCTCCTCCTCAGATGGACACCCGATCTGATGAGAGTAAATTGCTTTTAAGCCCCGCCCACACGTGAGGTTTCTGCCAGAAAACTTTTCGCTTTACGTAAACTTGGAGCGCGAGCGTAACGTCTGAACGTGTAAACGAAGACTCTGGCAACGCGTTAAAATTGTTTGCCGCCGAGTTTTCCGTTTCAGAGTGTTTTTCGCTGTTCTCCGTTTCTAGAAAAGCTACGCTCGAAACCTTTCGGTACAAACTTCGTTCCATACACCTTCTGACCAATCAGAATGGAGAATTCAACAGCACGGCACTGTTATTTAAAACACCGCAATATCTCGCGAACCGAAACCGGCACGAACGGGACACTTTAAGGTACAAAATCGGAACAAGCGGATGACATCCGTTATATTGAATACTTTTTACATGCGCTCTGCATCTTGTTCTGAAACATCTGCATGACGGCTGCATAGAAACCGCTCGTGAAAACAAAGTATGTTGTGTATGAACTACTGGGCCTGTGAAACGTCTTGCAAAATATCACACGGCAGCTGTTGACACAAACGGTGAAGGAAGCCAAAAAAAAAGAGAGAGAAAGAGAAGAACATTTAAAATCATCATTTAAAAGCTCCCTACTTGTGTGTGTGTGTGACTTGTGGTGATATTCTGCACTAATTAGGCTCTACCTACAGCCACAAAAAAAAAAAAAATTCAGTTACTACATGTCACGTCCTTTTCTTTCATTTCCGAATTAACATAATTTCCCCTTCTTTCTGTTCTTTTAAGTAAATCGCAGCAATTATTTAAAATCGGCCTTCGCGCGCGCGTATACGGTCCTCACTTCCTCGACGGCTCGAAAACACTCGAGATCACAAAGGGATAATGAGCGGCAGAACACAAAACCGGGGCAAAAGGCTTTTAAGAGCAACAGTAAAAAGTTAATCAGGCGCCGGCGTTTCCTGCAGCCGCCGTTCCAGAAACACTGAATAAGTCACGATCACGAGCAGGGAAAAGGGAACGAGGTCACGGTGCGGTGCTGAGAGGAGGTAGGTGAGGAGATTACGTTTTTATAGATCACCTAACAATACATATCTAACAATCACGGTTTACAAGATTATCGCAATACCGAATGGATAAAGGACCTGTTTAACTGTATCTGTTCAGCGGTTTATATCATGAGAACGTATGTGAGATCTCGTAGGTTTACTCAGACGAGATGTTTCCATTTGACTGCGGGTGTAATGAAATTCCTTGTTGCTCCTTTTCTGAAGATGTACACGTAGGACTGTACGTTTGCTAAATGACTGCATGGAATGTAGAGTATGTATGTATGTATGTATGTGTGTGTGTGTGTATTGTGTGGTTCGGGCAGTGTGTGAGAGTTGTGTCACTCTGCTTATGTTACTGTAGACAGCACCTCAGACAGCTCCAGCTGAGAGTGTGTGCCATGTTCAGGCGCACAGCAGGGACACCAGCACTGACCCGTTCTAGCCTAAAGACAAGCAGCGCTCACTGTTCAAATCCCTGTACAAGCCTCGATATTTACGGATTGCTTTTTAAGTGTGTGCTGGGCAAGAAATATGCAGCGACGACGAAATAAATCCAAGCATCTGTGTGTCAGTAATGTCTGATTTAATACACACACACTGATCTCAAACATTATCCAGTGAAGTTCCTTTCACACTTCAGACCCTGTGGAGGAGGTGTGGCCTAAGTGCATCAGTCCCAGTGAAGGAGGTGTGGCCTAAGTGTATCAGTCCCAGTGAAGGAGGTGTGGCCTAAGTGTATCAGTCCCAGTGAAGGAGGTGTGGCCTAAGTGTATCAGGCTCAGTGAAGGTGTGGCCTAAGTATATCAGGCCCAGTGAAGGAGATGTGGCCTAAGTGTATCAGTCTCAGTGAAGGAGGTGTGGCCTAGGTGTATCAGGCTCAGTGAAGGAGATGTGGCCTAAGTGTATCAGTCCCAGTGAAGGAGGTGTGGCCTAAGTGTATCAGTCCCAGTGAAGGAGGTGTGGCCTAAGTGTATCAGGCTCAGTGAAGGAGATGTGGCCTAAGCGTATCAGACTCAGTGAAGGAGGTGTGGCCTAAGTGTATCAGTCCCAGTGGAAGAGGTGTGGCCTAAGTGTATCAGGCTCAGTGAAGGAGATGTGGCCTAAGTGTATCAGGCTCAGTGAAGGACATGTGGCCTAAGTGTATCAGTCCTAATGAAGGAGGCGTGGCATCTGCACAGGTGCCAACATTGCTAACAAGAAAACCCTCAGCAGGCAGAGAGAAAACAGAACAGAGCCTGTGTATCTGAGTGAAGCTGGCAGACTCACTGGCCTCCCTCTGTCCACTGTCACCTGTGACCTTTACTCACCCAATCACTGACACAAGACCAGCAGGGGACGCCGTGTCCTTAAACTCACTCACACACTCACACATTTCCATCCTTTAGTGCTTGAGGGTGCACACTAACAACCACGAGGAGTTGAAATGCAAACAGACTGGTGCCTCGGGATTCATCTTATCCAACACAGAAGCTTTGCTTGTGTGTGAAAAGGACAGGAGTGGAGGATGATGGGAATAAAATGGGTATTTAAAGTGAGTGCGTCATTCCAGAGAAAAGACTGGATGAGAAAGAAAAATATTACACTAGTGTCAAGCTAATCCCTGTAACTGCAGGAGTATTACTGTTACCATAACAACACTAACAAATGACTACGCTACACCTGAGATAGAAATGATACCCAATTATATACCACACTGCTGTAGGAAAATCTGCATATAACGTGCCTTATAGTACAGAAGATAGTCATTACACTCATTCTACAACTTCAGTAAACTGCTTTATTTAAAGGAAAACACGTGTGTGTGTGTGTGTGTGTGTTACCCGTCTCCAGTATGCGCCGATGCAGTAGACCCGTGGGCAGGAAGGCCTCGTCTTTACACGAGCGGATATGCGTGCCCACCAGCTCAGAGTTGGTTGCTAAGATACGAGCGCTCTCCTCGCTCAAGTTCACCCCGGCCATAGACGCAACATCGTTGATGTCATCATCGTCCCTGAAAGACAAAATGCAACACCTGAACACACCTGGACACTGTCCATCTCTCTCAATTGGACACACCTGGACATTGTCCAGCTCTCTCACCTGAACACACCTGGACACGGTCTCTCTCTCCCTCACCTGGACACTGTCTCTCTCTCCCTCACCTGGACACACCTGGACACTGTCCATCTCTCTCACCTGAGCACTGTCTCTCTCTCCCTCACCTGAGCACACCTGGACACGGTCTCTCTCTCTCTCTCTCACCTGAACACTGTCTCTCTCTCCCTCACCTGAGCACACCTGGACACTGTCTATCTCTTTCACCTAAAAACACCTGGAACTGTCTGTCTCATCCTCACATGTACACACCTGGACACTCACCTGAACACACACCTGGACACTGCTTGAACACAATCAGGGCCCTCCCGTTTCCATGGCAACTGTGTCCTAATCATCCTGTGTGAGCAGGGGGGTTCAGGAGGGCCAAAGGTCACCATTCCCTGCTTTCATTTCCCTCCACTGCTTCTGACAGAGACTCCGGCACTTTGCTTGCATTCGTGCCCCCATGCTGGAGCTGCACGGCTACGCTTCTCCTCCGTTCAGTTCTTCAGAGCGCGTATGAGTACTGACACCGCACCGGGAGGCCGACACACACGATTAGAGCTCCTCTATAAGATCGGGACGCTACACAGAGTTACCACACCACCTGAATCTCACCGCAGCGGTGAAGCGGTAGGTCAGGAGCTGGGAATCTCTATTGGAGATCATTTGAATTCAGGGCTTACAGGATGAGACTATCCATCCATCCATTCATTCATTCCATCTTCGGTCGCCGCTTTATCCTGGATACGGAGTGTATCCTGGGAAGACTGTGCGTGAGACACCTGTACAACGCAGTGCACCATACACACACTCACACACTGTACTCTTTGAGGTGGCAACTCTACCCTCTGCTCCACCGATCCACCCTACTATGATGATGTTAACTATTCTTTATACATTTTGATGGATCTCAATTTTCTCTCTCTACAGCCTACGTTATGAATTCTCCCTGCGTTACCCGCTGCTTTTTATAAAACATAATATTTCATCCGAAATGAAAAAACGCTAGCTTAGCGTATTTCTATTAGAGCTTTTATATAAAAAATAAATAAATTAAAAAAAACAAACAAACAAAAAAAAAACGAAACAATTTTGCTTTTTCAAACGCTATTTGAATTTCATAGCAGGTAGATGAGTCTCAGGTAGTGTAATAAATGTAAAGCTATATAATCGTGAAAAGACAAGGCTTCTGCGGGGAAATAAGTCAAAACAAATCTAAAACGGTAAAGTTTACGGTGAAATGATGTTATTGCCTTCTTGTCGTTTGCTTCGCTTATGAAAGCAACAGGATTTTTCAACGTCTGTCGTTTATTTGATATGATCCTACACCGCCAGTCATAACTTTCTGAACAGGTTGATTGTTTTTAATGGGTTTTATTACAGTTTGCACACTAGTGGGGGGATAAATAAATAAATAAATAAAAAGTTTCCCATTTAATACAGAAATCGTTGAGTTTAAGGACTTTTCTTCGTCTGCTCTCAGACTCTAAATGAGTGTGTTATGCACTCTGGGTGCGTCTCAATCAGCACCCTAGGTCATGTGTCATGTTCATCAGAGAAGGCACAGTTTGCACTGCACTTCTTGTCTTACGTTTGTCTTTCCTTGCCGTTGCCCATCAGTACATTCACATGGACTCAAATAATCCGATATGAACCCGATTAGGACGATACTCTGATTAAGAAACTAGCATGTAAACAAAGATTATTGGTGACCTTAATCTGATTAAAGTCACACTCGAATACTCCACACGTCTTAATTCCATTTGTTTACTTCCTGTTTTAGTCGCATTATCAACAGACATGTACACACCTTAATCACACTGTTAACGTCGTGTGGGAGTTTTCACCGCATTGTGCGACAGGACACGTACACACACGGCAGTGTTCGACTGTTTGACGGTAAACAAGAGAGCACGACCGCGTCCCAAACCACGTACTTACCTGCTATATAGTAGGAAGTGAAACACATGTATCTCAGCTACTATATAGACGGTAAGTACGCGGTTTGGGACGAAGCCCACGGCTTCAATCAGTCGTGTATTTGCACGTACAGCACGACTAATAATTAACTGCACTTGAGTTCGTAAAATTTAAAATATAAACACCCAAAACTGTATACGGGTCCATAACGAAAACCAACTGTATGTCGATACGTGAAATTCTGGAGGGAATGTCGGACGGCGTGGCGTGGGGACGTAATGACGTATGCCGTTAATCCATCTACATTCTATAACATGTAAAACAGGAACATGAAAGGAATACTCTAAAAGTGACTCATGTAAACACCTTAATCAGATTATTGTCTTATTCAGAATAAGGTCAACAATTAGATTACTGCTGTCCGTGTAAACAGTAGTCATCGTTGCTGCGTTTATGGTTTTCGTTTCACGGTTATTCTTTGCCTTATTGTTTTGCTGCCTATTCATAGTTCTTGTTTTGTGTTGGTAATAACTATCTAATCCAATCTGCACTTGTTTCCGTCTTCGCCTTGCAATCGTGACATCATGAATCAGTATATGGTGTTTACGAGTTGGGGCACTGGTTGGTAATGAACCTGGCTCACGGCACACTGGGACACCGATGACTACGTACTCGCGTTGTAAAACCTCACCACCGGCATTTATCAACAACAAGCGGGACCGATATCGTTCTGACGTTATATGTCGTATAAAACTTGTCAGCTTCATCAGGTGCGTTTCCGTCATGGTACTTCAAGCAGGCTCGCACTCTAGCTAGTGGATATTTTTTTTCAAATCGTTACACGCTCAAAAAAACGCAGAATAAAGTTCAAAACCGATAGCGTGAGAAATCGTTTGAGAGCTACGACAACGATAACAAGCTTCGTACGTGTGTAGACGAAGTTGGCCGAGAGTTCGTCCGGCGGTTGTGGGTATTTTTTTTTCGAGCTGAGAAGCTTCAGAAAACGTGATGTCATTTCCGTTCAGGGAATAGAGCGAGCATCGACGCGCCCTGGGTTTCGCGGTGCATCGTGGGGTTTTAAGGGAGCAGTGCACTGGACACAGCCCTTAACATGGCCGACTCCTTGATCTACTGACTACTAGGGAGCCGACTGAGACGCACCCTGAGATTTAGTGTTGGCCTTTACCAATTAGATCTAGATTTTTATTTTTTTTTGCCTTAAAATAAATAAAAAAAAAGTCACAAACATTCCTCAGATTTCTAACTGAAAAATAAGCACGTCTATGCTGCTTCTCCAGTGCGGTTGCTACGGTGATGTGATCAGACCTCGCCAAAACGAACATGCCGCAGTTTCCACAGTGCACGCCGGAAGTTTCTGCTTCATCTCAAAGTTGGTTCACGGACCAAAAAATGAATAAAATCAGGACTCTAGATGGAGAAACTCCTCTATGTGTGAACTCTGAATCGGGACAGAGGACAACGTGGCATTAGCAGGTCATGGAAGCTTCCGGACTGCTGTGGCTACAAAAAAAAAATAAAGCGCCACTGGGAAGAAAGGTTGCCGCTACACACAGCCCTGACAGCTTAATTAGCGCAGCTGCTAAAGATTTATTGGTTCGGCAATCAGTGCCTGTAGCTACGGCTCGCCTCGGGGGTGGATACACACGGCCATTATGATGCGCTCTGTGGCCTGGTCAACCACAACACACACACACACATCTGCCCCTACAACACAAGCCATGTTAGGACAACCTACATACACAAAGACCCCAAATATCGCTGTGGCGATTTTACACAATGAAGGAAAGTGTTGTTGATCATCCAGCTCTACTCGATTATATTATTTACACCACAGCGCTGTCGAGTTCTGCACTCTGATTGGTCAGAAAGCACCGATTAATCTTCTACAACAGCGGCGTCAACTGCGAAGAAAATCACAGGTTTAAATGAATGCGCTCGTTCGAATAGGTTACTGTTTCTATTGTCTCAAAGCATAGCTAGTGTTTTTCATGGAGTGTGACGACAGGGGTTATGATAGTTTGTGGATCTGGGAACCGAACTAGAATTCTCCTCCATCGTACTGTATACACCCGTTACTATTCACATATACAGGACATGCTGGGAGGCAGCAGTGTTGCATCAGATGAGGCTGATTTAGGCTACGTGCAACTCCGGGGGTATTGAAAATAAATAAATAAATAAATAAATGCAAGCAAGCTCTGAACGTAAATAAATAAGACACCCAACTTTTATTTACACCGAGCTCTCTCTGGGAAAACGGCAACAAAAGCTACTGGACTCCAGGGCTTATCGACTTATACGTCCGGCTCTTTTTCCGATGTGCGTTCTAAAAAAGAAGGATGAGACGAGATGGAGGTAAAGAGGACGGAGTGTGAGATGAGGAGTCTGTCAGGAGAGAAAAACAAGTGAAGACGAGTGAGCTTACACGGATCGGATTTTTCCTCAGAGAGTCGCCCACAGCGAGCCGCTGCAGTTCAGGCCAATGCTGCCCCCGTGTGTCTGCTCGGAGCATTACGTGTTCGTAGCTGTATCTCACAGCTGTATCTCACTGGACCGAACATCTGCATACACACATCTTATTGTTGTTATTACGTGCTGAATTTAAAAAAAAAAAAACTACATTCTATTAGGGTTTCCTAGGGGTTCTCCGGTTTCCTTCCAATGCTCAAGAACATGAAACGTTGCCCCTAGGTGTAAAGAAGTGTGTCAGCGACTGTGTGCGTGTGCGCGCGTGCATGTGCGCGCGTGTGTGTGTGTGTGTGCGCATGGTGGCCTGCATAGAACTGGCATCCCTCCATGGTGTATTCCTGCCTAATGCCCAGTGCTCCCAAAATAGGCTTCGGATCCATCCTGACCAAGTTAAAAGTGCTTACTACTTACTTAATTACTGCATCTCTCACACATGCTTTAACTCACACACACACACACACACACACACACACACACAGACAGAGCTCTACGCTCTATGTACCTGAAGGAGCCTCCCCCGGGATCGTTCACTTTGTTCTTCTGAGCCCCTGAGAGCTGCACGCTGACTGCCGAGGGGCTTTTCCCCACCTGCACCACCGGACTCTTCCCTACAGCACCTGAGGAAAGGGAGTAAGCGGATTATTGGGACACGTCCCAACACATCTGTGTCATGTCAAACCCGTCTCTCTCTCCTGATGCTGTCTGTCTGTCTGTCTGTCCACTTGATCAGTTCCCGGATCCATCTATATTTCTCTTTTAAGTGATGCATCTGTCTTTTTTTTTCCCCCCAGACCCAGTACTTTGGTACTTGATGATACCGATACGAATCTTGATACTGATACCAAAATAAATAAATAAATAAATAATAAATAACTACTTGGTATTAATCAATCAGACTCCGTTTAGGACGCCGGACTCGTCCTTTATAACATCGGTGAGTTGGGTTTAAACGAAGACGAGGTGCATTCGCTAGCTAGAGTAGGGTTTTGGTTCGACGCTGCCATGTGCTCCTAGTAATGGTCCCATGGTATTGGGCGTTGGTGTCAGAGCGCTTCGTACAAAAACGACTGATTGAGCAGGTTATCTGAGCAATAACGGTACCGTTATGGATTCATCCCTGGATTCTTATGCTGTTACTCGTACGCCGATTTTATTGTAGCTCTTTGTTTGTTTTGGTCTTACTTTCCTGCTCTGTGACATTTCTAAGACTTAAAGCGGGCTATACAAATGAAACCTCTCTCGTCCCGGACTCTCTTCTTTCTTTACCGCTCTCTCTCGGTCTTTGTCTAATCGTCCACATCTCTGTAGCATGTACTGTATTAGCCCCATATAGTGGTGGTAGTGGTGTAATCTGTGGATTTGTGTGAAACACAGCACAAGCCTATAAAAAATAAAAAAAAACTCATACAGTGCTACTAATGTCCAATCGAGGACGTTTCGGCGATCAGGAGCTCTTACCCGCCGGCCGCACTGTCTGCGTGATGACCACGGGCATCCGGACCTGCCCTCCTACCGTCCCTGCCCTCTTAATATTCTACATGGTGATAGAAAGCAGACGATAAAGACAACGTCATAGCAGTGAATATGTTATTTGTCGACAACTTTCGTAGAAAGGTCATAGAAAAAGAAGCACCTATACAAAGATCACATAACATTTATTTATAGAATGAACTGGGGATGAAAAAGTGCAGCTGTAGGTAGGAAACAACCAGGAGGAAGGAAAAGGAAAAACAAAAGATAAACATAGCTGGAGAGCGAGAAAGAGAGAGAGAGAGCGCATTAATAAGCAGGACGTCCCCTCCGTAGGGCCCCTAGCGACGCCCCCTGGGCCCTCATCCATCCTGCCCTGTTCTCTCATGCTGCATATTTCACTGCCTTGTTTTCCTGCACACTGCCGCAGCATCACTACGCCTTCAGCTCCGTCCCAAACTCCGCTCAGGGCCTCCGAGACGAGAAAACGCATTCAGCCCAGGAGCTGTGGGCTCGCCGCAACGCGACACAGCGAGGGAGGGGCCGAGACAAACTAAAAGCGGAGGAAACATTTCGCTGGAAACAAACGAGTCGATCTACAGGTTAGAGCAGATCTGTTGGAGAGAGGGGGAAAAAAAACGAAAAGAAAAAAGCGCAGCGAGTGAGGTTGACGGGTGATTAGTAATAAAATCCCTGGACGAATAAATCAGTCGCAAAATGCATACAGTAGCAGGGCCTTACTGTATACATTGATCGATTTAGCCCATTGTCTGAGGTAGCTCGTAGAAGCCGTGAAACGTTTACGACTTAGACTTCTCATTCCCATTTAAATGACATGTAAAATGTTCAAATCGGGATGGGTGATAGAACAGTATCCACCCATCTTCTATAGCACATATCCTACAGGGTCACGGGGAACCTGGAGTCTATCCCAGGGAGCATCGGGCACAAGGCGGGGTACACCCTGGACAGAGTGCCAGTCCATCGCAAGGGCAGAATCACATACACACTCACACACCCATTCATACACTACGGACAATTTAGACACGCCAATCAGACTACCATGCATGTCTTTGGACTGGGGGAGGAAACCGGAGTACCCGGAGGAGAACATGCAAACTCCGCCCACACAGGGCGGAGGAGGGAATCGAACCCCCGACCCTGGAGGTGAGAGGCGAGTGTGCTAACCACTAAGCGACCGTGCGCCTTGATAACAATATACATCATATCAAATATGACACATTTTAACGCAACACTACTGTTTGCTTGTTCGCAAAAAACCTAAATATTGTAATGCATACGGTTTACTTAGTAATCTCTTGGAGAATCCCGATATGATATTTTCGTCGTATTGCCCGTCTTATGTTCACTATACTGTACACTAGTCCAACAGAGCTAGATTTCACATCACGTTAACGAATGCAGAACGTTCTCCGAGACGAGAGCGCGTTACTAATGGGAGTAGGGGGCGGGGCTTCCAGTGGGGTCAGGTAATATCGGAGGCTGCGTCCGAAATCGTATACTGTGAAGGTACCTGCCGCATTCGACCGAGTACCTACGGCACTACATCCACCATGTTGGCATTGTGTCCTGTGACTCTTTTACTGCCTTCCGCCGTTTTTGATTCGGATTCAGCTCTTCCCCTGCAGTCCCGTTGCATTATGGGATAGCGCAGTGTGTGTCGCTTCCATACTGCAGTATCTCGGCGGAAGCAGAAGGTCATCAGGGAATTTTTTCACCTACCGTTTTATGAATACTGAGAATTCGGATATACTACTCCTTTGGCGTAATGCTTTTCGCCTATGAACGCCTTTTTTGCCTATTACATCTATGAGACTGTCAATCATTCCAGATTCGCATTTCGATTGGCTGCCATTTTTATTGAGAGTGAAAAAAAAAATATATATATATATATATATGCGCACTATATTACGATATTAAGACTCTTAAGCAGTAGGTGTGAAGGCTGGCGGATATGGAACATTAAAAAAAAAATGGTAGGTTTGTACGGTCAAATTCTGAGAATAGTGTTCATTGAGACAAGTCTTCGACAAGCAGGACATTTTGACAGTTTGATTTGATTTGACTGCAGATACGTCGCTGACGTCCAACCAAAAGCCACAAATTTAGTCCAGACTCGGTGTTATTTGTTTCACTGAAGCCTCCATCTTCTGGCTTTCACTGTTCGTTGTGCTAATTGCAAACATTTCGGCCCCCGGGTTTGCTCTGATTGGCTGAGAGAGAGAGAGAGAGAGAGAGAGAGAGAAAGACAAGAGCCTACCTGTTGTGGTGTAACAGTGCTGTTAGGTTGCCGGGGGGCGTTACCAATGGTAACAGCCCCGGCGACGGCTACCATTGGAGACGCGGTGGTCTTAGGCTGCGGGGGCTGAGTGAGCGACTGCTGACTGTTCAACAGGGACAAACGCAACGCTGGCAGGCTTTTCTACACACACACACACACACACAGATTAATATATATGAACAATATGTGAAAAGAATATTCATGACTAGTATTAGACATCATAAGCATAAAGCGAAATCATATAAACTTGTGATCATATCTTGGTGTGTATGTACTTTCGCTAAGAAGCCTTCCGAAAGATAAAAAATAAAAACAACAGCATAACTTTAAACTCCTAACTGAGATACAAACATTCTTGGCACTATAGTTTGCTTGTATTTATACAGCCCATGTAGATCACTTGACACGCTCCTTATAATCAGACGTACGTATACTGTATTTTTGTGTGTGTTACTATGTGTGTGTCTGTTTCAGGATCTGAGCATGCTAACATGGCGTGACAGCACGGATCATGAGTGTCGGTGGCAGCATGTGACGCACGTCACGGTTGGCTAGACACGCCTGCGGGACACTGGCCGGAGCCGCCCGGAGGGACGGATGCTGTCACGGCACACCCCCGTGCAGGACTCGAAAATACACAGTGTGCGGTGTTCGTGTGAACGGTACGACTAAAGGGAGTCCAGGGTAAAGCAAATTCACGTGCGTCACGTTTATTAGCGTGCCTGCAATTAAGCTAGGTTGAAATGCTGTGTGTGTGTGTGTGTGTGTGTGTCACCTTGAGAAAAGGCACCAGGTAAGGCTGTGGTGAGGACTTCAGCTCCGTCTGCAGCCGGCTGGTGAATTCTTCCGGTTCGATTTTGGCATCCTGAGACGATGTAAAAAAATAATAATAATAAATAAATAAATAACCTGCGCTGCATATGCTATTTCACATAACAAGTTTACATCTAGTCCACAAGACACAATAATAACTGAACGTCCACACGTGAACCCGTTCAGAAGTTTACACACGCTCGATTCTTAATCCTGTGTGTCGTTACCTGGATGTGTTTATGTTTTGTGAGCGTTCTTCACGAGTCCCTGGTTTGACCTGAGCACTATAATCTGCCCAGTGTTCTTCACGAAAAATCCTCCAGGTCCTGCACATCCTTTACTTTCCCAGCATGTTCTGCATATTTGACTCCTTTCCACCAGCGACTATATGCTGTCGAGATCCATCTTTTCACACTGAGGATGACTGAGGGACTCGTACACGACTATTACAAAAGGTGCCGGCGTTCACTGGCGCTTAAGAAGGCAACACGATACATTAAGAGACGGTTGTAAACTTTTGAACAGGAGATCGGTGTAAGATTGTTATTTTGTCTTCTGGGAAACTAAATAAACAACAATATGCAATCTGTATGATCCCTCATATATATATACTGTATATATATATATATATATATATATATATATATATATATATATATATATATATACACACACACACATATACACACAATTTTTGAGTCAGAGGTTCAATTCATCTAAAACGTGCCTCCATCGCTTATCAAAATAAAATTTCCGAGGCATTTTATTCCGTAAAAAACTTATTTTGTTGTCCGATATTGCAAGAGGCCCTGCAGCTTCGACCTTTCACACAGCCATATAACCTGGAAACAGACGTTTTCAGATAGTTGTCATGGTTACAACGAGGACGCAAGTGTTGCGTAAGCTTGGGGGTCATCTCTTCATCGTCTAGGTGATGGGACTGAGTTTATATGGTTAACCCCAGGTAATGTCAGTGGTCTGTTGGGACTCACCAGAAGGTCCTGCACCAGTGCTTTCACGTTCCGTGACGTCTCCGGGGAGGGGGAGTTATGGGATGCGAGTTTGATCAATGTTGCCAGGAAGTTCTTACACTTTTTCACATTCTCTTGCATTTCCTAAAGAAGAGGGAATGGACTTTAATGCCATGACACACTGCGTGTTTCTGTGTGTGTGTGTGTGTGTGTGTGTGTGTGTGTGTGTGTGTGGATTAATGACGAGAGACTGATACCAGAGAGAAAGAGAGAGAGAGAGAGAGAGAGAGAGAGAGAGAGAGATGTAAGAAAGAGGTGAGAAAGAGAGAGAGATGTGAGAAAGAGAGATGTAAGAAAAAAAGAAAGAGATGTAAGAAAGAGAGAGAGAGATGTGAGAAAGAGAGAGATGTAAGAAAAAAGAAAGAGATGTAAGAGAGAGATGTGAGAAAGAGAGAGAGATGTAAGAAAGAAAGAGAGATGTGAGAAAGAAAGGGAGATGTAAGAAAGAGAAATGTAAGAAAGAAAGAGAGATGTAAGAAAGAAAGAAAGAGAGATGTGAGAAAGAAAGGGAGATGTAAGAAAGAGAAATGTAAGAAAGAAAGAGAGAGATGTAAGAAAGAGAAATGTAAGAAAGAAAGAGAGAGAGATGTAAGAAAGAGAAATGTAAGAAAGAAAGAAAGAGAGATGTAAGAAAGAGAGAGAGAGATGTGAGAAAGAGATGTAAGAAAGAGAGAGAGATGTGAGAAAGAAAGATGTAAGAAAGAAAGAGAGATAGATGTGAGAAAGAAAGGGAGATGTAAGAAAGAGAGAGAGATGTAAGAAAGAGAGAGAGATGTGAGAAAGAAAGATGTAAGAAAGAAAGAGAGATAGATGTGAGAAAGAAAGGGAGATGTAAGAAAGAGAGATAGATGTAAGAAAGAGAGAGAGATGTGAGAAAGAAAGATGTAAGAAAGAAAGAGAGAGAGATGTGAGAAAGAAAGGGAGATGTAAGAAAGAGAAATGTAAGAAAGAAAGAGAGATGTAAGAAAGAAAGAGAGATGTGAGAAAGAAAGGGAGATGTAAGAAAGAGAAATGTAAGAAAGAAAGAGAGAGAGATGTAAGAAAGAGAAATGTAAGAAAGAAAGAGAGAGAGATGTAAGAAAGAGAAATGTAAGAAAGAAAGAGAGATGTAAGAAAGAGAGAGAGATGTGAGAAAGAGATGTAAGAAAGAGAGAGAGATGTGAGAAAGAAAGATGTAAGAAAGAAAGAGATAGATGTGAGAAAGAAAGGGAGATGTAAGAAAGAGAGAGAGATGTAAGAAAGAGAGAGAGGTGTGAGAAAGAAAGATGTAAGAAAGAAAGAGAGAGAGATGTGAGAAAGAAAGGGAGATGTAAGAAAGAGAAATGTAAGAAAGAAAGAGAGATGTAAGAAAGAAAGATGTGAGAAAGAAAGATGTAAGAAAGAAAGAGAGAGAGATGTGAGAAAGAAAGGGAGATGTAAGAAAGAGAAATGTAAGAAAGAAAGAGAGAGAGATGTAAGAAAGAGAGAGATGTAAGAAAGAGAAATGTAAGAAAGAAAGAGAGATGTAAGAAAGAGAGAGAGAGAGATGTGAGAAATAGATGTAAGAAAGAGAGAGAGATGTGAGAAAGAAAGATGTAAGAAAGAAAGAGAGATAGATGTGAGAAAGAAAGGGAGATGTAAGAAAGAAAGAGAGATGTAAGAGAGAGAGAGATGTGAGAAAGAAAGATCTAAGAAAGAAAGAGAGATAGATGTGAGAAAGAAAGGGAGATGTAAGAAAGAGAAATGTAAGAAAGAAAGAGAGAGAGATGTGAGAAAGATGTAAAAAAGAGAGAGAGATGTGAGAAAGAGAGAGATGTGAGAAAGAAAGAGATGTGAGAAAGAGAGAGAGAGAGCGATGTGAGAAGAGAGAGAGAGAGAGAGAGAGGTGAGAAAGAGATGTAAGAAAGAGAGAGAGATGTGAGAAAGAAAGAGAGATGTAAGAAAGAGAGAGAGATGTGAGAAAGAGAGAGAGATGTGAGAAAGAGAGAGAGAGAAAGAGAGAGAGAGCGATGTGAGAGAGAGAGAGAGAGAGAGAGAGAGAGAGAGAGAGAGCGATGTGAGAAAGAGAGAGAGAGAGAGAGAGAGAGAGAGAGAGAGAGCGTGAGAGAGAGAGAGAGAGAGAGAGCGATGTGAGAAAGAGAGAGAGAGAGAGAGAGCGATGTGAGAAAGAGAGAGAGAGAGAGAGAGAGAGAGAGAGAGAGAGAGATGTGAGAAAGAAAGAGAGAATGAGACATTGTGAAGAAACACAATGCCAAGATTTGAACCTGGGAGATCACGGTTGCTCCGGGGGCAGGGCCAGCTGCGGTGGGTGGAGCCAGGGTGGGCCCCTGGGGGGCCAGAGCTGCAGGGTGCTGCTGGGGCGTTGTCACTGCCAAAGGCGCCCTCTGGAGGAGAACGAGAGAGAGAAAACAAACAGAGAGATAAACAGGAGCTGACACAGACTGCGCCTCCAGCAAGGCCACACATTGTCACATCATGTGTCCCAAAGAGAGAGAGAGAGAGAGAGAGAGAGAGAGAGAGAGAGAGAGAGAGAGAGAGAGAGGAAAAGAGAGGAACTGGAGGATAAAGAATTACTAGTTATAATCTATTATATTATGAACATGATGAGGTTCACCTGTCTTCCAATAGATTAGAACGAAATGAAAAGCTAACTCTGGAGGACCAGAGAGCACAAATACAAACAGCGAATAAACACGAGACGAACAGGGAATTCAGCACGAGTTACGAGATAGAGAGAAATGTATTTAGCGCTAGCCCTCCATCCATTCTCTGTACCGCTTATCCTACACAGGGTTGTAGAGGAGCCTGGAGCCTGTCCCGGGGGACTCGGGGTCCATCGCAGGGCACAATCTCAGATATCTGTGGACAATCTGTGTGCCTGTATCTTTGGACTGGCGGAGGAAACCGGAGTACCCGGAGGAAAGCATCGATGTAGCCAATTCATGGATGGGGATTTTTAGGGGGACATGATAGAGAAGGGCCGATGGGGGATTTTTACTGACCACAGAGAATCAGGACCTCGCTTTAATGTCTCATCTGAAAGACAGTGATTAGGCCCCATGGTGAGCGCCCCCTGCTGGCCTCATTAATACCACTTCCAGCGACCTTATTTTTCCACAGGAGTTCTGCCATCCAGGTTCGACCCTGCTTTGCTTCAGTAGGGAAACCAGACGAGAACTGGTGGGGAGATATGCCTCTGCCAACGCGCCCACATGCCCGTCTGGGTTTCCTCTGGGTCCTGTGGTTTCCTCCAACCTCCCAAAACCATCCCAGGTGGATTGGTGATGCTAAGCTGCCCCTAGCTGTGAATGTTTGTGCGTATGTTGCCCTAAGGTGATCTACTGTCCCCACCAGGGTGTGTTCCCACCTCACCCCTAGTGTTCTCGGGATAAGCTCCGGATCCACTCTGACCCTGACCAGGATAAGGAAGGATAAGTGACGGATTATATATATATATATATATATATATATATATATATATATATATGTGCTATGAAAGCTCGGGAATGTCCGGTATAACGTAACAAACAGATATGAAGAAAAACAGAGAGCTCTAGACATACGGTAGTATATAGAAAATAGGGAAGAGATTGAGAGAGAGGGATAAAGCGTGAGACTGAGAGAGAGGAGTACAGGGAGGAAGTGCTCACAGTAAGGGCAGGAGTAGCAGTAGCAGTGGTAGTGGTAGCAGTGGTAGTGGTGGCAGTGGTAGTAGTAGCAGTAGAAGAAGTAGTGCAGGTCTGAGGAGCAGGATTCAGGGTTTGGGACTGAACCACTTTATTCTGGACAGCAGGAGTGGCCCGAGAGGCCTGGACCGAGACTGGAGACTGCAGCCAGGAGAGGAGGAAGAGGGCGAGGAAGAAGAAGCACACAGGGAAGAGAAAAGGAGAAAAAAAGGCTTCAAATAATCAGTCCAGAATTAAAACCCCAGCAGCAAGGTTCAGGAATCCTGCTCTAACGCCACCATCCTCCGATTTCTTACACTCCTTATTAACATGGAAACGGGGAAATAGTCAATATATACACTGTCGGTCAAAAGTTTATGGACACTCGATTGAAATGTTTCTCATGATCTTCTCATCAAACCTTGTGATCTGAAGGTGTGTGAAGAAATCTTTGAAATCGGTGTCGGAGATGAAAATAGAATCGTGTCGACGTATTCTTTCGTTTCTTTCGTTAGACTAAAGCGAACATTTTATTTACAAAAAGATTTATTTAAATGGACGATTCGGAGCGAAATATTCCTAAAAGCAGGAGATAAGAGTCCGGCGTCGGTGTGAACTCCTTTAATCCCGTTTAAAAATAATCTCGGGGAAATTTCCTCAAGAAATCGCTCGAGAAAACGCCAAGAATACATTTCTGGACATTTCGAGGTGAAAAGCGCGTCGACTTTAACGATGATAAATTATTAAATTATTCTGATTTATTTTGGATTTTTAATCACAATATAATTCCTATAGTTCCGTTTGTGTTACTCCAGAGTTTTGATGACTTTATTATTATAAAATATGGGGGGAAATAATAATAATAATAAATAATGAGTGTGTCTAAACTTTTGAGTGGTAGTGTTGAGAGATCAACAAATAAGTTCCGGCCCTGAGAGATGCATACACACAAAATCATGGATGGGAAGAAGATCACTCTCTCATTCTCTCTCTCCATCATTGTCTGCATCACTCTCTCTCTCTCTCTGTCTGTCTGTCTCACTCTCTCTGCATCGTGTCTGCATCTCTCTCTCTGTTTGTCTCTCTCTCTGTATCACTCTCTCTCTCTCTCTCTGTCTGTCTCCCCCGTCTCTCTCTTTCTTTCGATCTGACTTTCTCTGTCTCTGTCTGTCTGTCTCTCTCTCTCGCTCTCTCTCTGTCTGTCTGTCTCTCCTTGTCTCCCTTTCTTTCAATATGACTTTCTCTGTCTCTGTCTGTCTGTCTGTCTGTCTCTCTCTCTCTCTCTCTCTGTCTGTCTCTCCCTGTCTCTCTCTTTCTTTCGATCTGACTTTCTCTGTCTCTGTCTGTCTCTCTCTCTCTCTCTCTGTCTCTCTCTCCCTGTCTCTCTCTTTCTTTCGATCTGACTTTCTCTGTCTCTGTCTGTCTGTCTCTCTCTCTCCTTCTTTCGCTCGGACTCTCTGTCTGTCTGTCTGTCTGTCTCTCTCTCTTTCTCTCTCTCTGTCTGTCTCTCCCTGTCTCTCTCTTTCTTTCGATCTGACTTTCTCTGTCTGTCTGTCTGTCTCTCTGTCTCTCTCTCTCTCTGCCTGTCTCTCTCTGTCTGTCTCCCTTTCTTTCGATATGACTTTCCCTGTCTCTGTCTGTCTGTCTCTCCCTGTCTCCCTTTCTTTCGATATGACTTTCTCTGTCTCTGTCTGTCTGTCTCTCTCTCTGTCTGTCTCTCCCTGTCTCTCTCTTTCTTTCGATCTGACTTTCTCTGTCTCTGTCTGTCTCTCTCTCTCTCTCTCTCTCTCTCTCCTGTCTCTCTCTCTCTCTCTCTCCCTGTCTCTCTCTTTCTTTCGATCTGACTTTCTCTGTCTGTCTGTCTGTCTGTCTCTCTCTCTCTCTCTCTCTCTCCCTGTCTCTCTCTTTCTTTCGATCTGACTTTCTCTGTCTGTCTGTCTGTCTGTCTGTCTGTCTCTCTCTCTCTCTCTCTCCCTGTCTCTCTCTTTCTTTCGATCTGACTTTCTCTGTCTCTGTCTGTCTGTCTCTCTCTCTCCTTCTTTCGCTCGGACTCTCTCTGTCTGTCTGTCTCTGTCTCTCTGCCTCTCTCTCTCTCTCTCTCTCTCTCTCTCTCTTTCAGAGTGTAGGAAAACAGCACACCCTGAGGAACCCATAGACAAGGAAGAGCTTTGGGCAATTAAGCACACACACACACATCACACCACATATCTCAGTCAAGACTGAAGGAGCTGTTGGCTTTTTAAAACAATCAGGCAGCTGGATGATGAATGATTGAACACATTCAGAAAGACACATGAGAATCAGGGCAACTTTCAGCTACAGGAAAATCAATCCAAAATGAAATAGCGCGCCACTTGTAGCTCCTCATACCAGGTATAAAATATATTATGCAATATTATACATGATTATTAACTCTTACCATCAGCATGATAGTCAGTCAGAGAATTAGTAGTAGCAGACTAGTCTAATCTTTTCCATGATTAGAGGAAAAAATGTTTCAGGACATCACTATTTTTAGTAAAAAGCTTTTCATTTAGGAGTGTATTTCAAGAAACGCAATTAATCGAACAGAAAATCTGTTAAAGTGGCCTGGATAAAGATGTCTGCTTGGAGCTCTAGATAAAACTAAATATCCCACTATGATTTTTTTTATTATTATTATTTTACATATAATATGTATTATTATAATATGTTATAATAATATTATAATATTACTGCAATGCTGATCAATAAAAATGGACGTGCAACGCTGCCACCTTGTGGCCAAAGATCATAATTTCACTGAAGAAAGAAATGTTCAGAGACAGTTCAGGAAAGATGGACCTTTCATAAAAGCGGGTGATTTTTAAAATAAGATCTTTCCACCTACAATACACAAGCAGAAGAATGCAGAGTGTAAAAGTGTGTACTCCGTAATGAACGCGTTCAGTACTCCGTAATGAACGCGTTCAGTACTCCGTAATGAACGCGTTCAGTACTCCGTAATGAACGCGTTCAGTACTCCGTAATGAACGCGTTCAGTACTCCGTAATGAACGCGTTCAGTACTCCGTAATGAACGCGTTCAGTACTCCGTAATGAACGCGTTCAGTACTCCGTAATGAACGCGTTCAGTACTCCGTAATGAACGCGTTCAGTACTCCGTAATGAACGCGTTCAGTACTCCGTAATGAACGCGTTCAGTACTCCGTAATGAACGCGTTCAGTACTCCGTAATGAACGCGTTCAGTACTCCGTAATGAACGCGTTCAGTACTCCGTAATGAACGCGTTCAGTACTCCGTAATGAACGCGTTCAGTACTCCGTAATGAACGCGTTCAGTACTCCGTAATGAACGCGTTCAGTACTCCATAATTAACGTATTCAGTACATCATAATGAACGTATTCAGTACTCCATAATGAACGTATTCAGTACATCATAATGAACGTATTCAGTACTCCATAATGAACGTATTCAGTACATCATAATGAACGTATTCAGTACTCCATAATGAACGTATTCAGTACATCATAATGAACGTATTCAGTACATCATAATGAACGTACTCAGTACTCCATAATGAACGTACTCAGTACTCCATAATGAACGTATTCAGTACATCATAATGAACGTATTCAGTACATCATAATGAACGTATTCAGTACTCCGTAATGAACGTATTCAGTACTCCGTAATGAACGTATTCAGTACATCGTAATGAACGCATTCAGTACATCATAATGAACGCATTCAGTACTCCGTAATGAACGTATTCAGTACATCATAATGAACGCATTCAGTACTCCGTAATGAACGTATTCAGTACTCCGTAATGAACGTATTCAGTACATCGTAATGAACGCATTCAGTACATCATAATGAACGCATTCAGTACTCCGTAATGAACGTATTCAGTACATCATAATGAACGCATTCAGTACTCCGTAATGAACGTATTCAGTACTCCATAATGAACGTATTCAGTACATCATAATGAACGTATTCAGTACTCCATAATGAACGTATTCAGTACTCCATAATGAACGTATTCAGTAGTACATCATAATGAACGTATTCAGTACTCCATAATGAACGTATTCAGTACATCATAATGAACGTATTCAGTACATCATAATGAACGTATTCAGTACTCCATAATGAACGTATTCAGTACATCATAATGAACGTATTCAGTACTCCATAATGAACGTATTCAGTACATCATAATGAACGTATTCAGTACATCATAATGAACGTATTCAGTACTTCATAATGAACGTATTCAGTATGCTGCTGTTTTTATGAGAAATATTAAAGACATCAGGCTTAGAGGATAACTGACATGATGGCTTTTAAAGGTCCCGCAGGACAGACATGAAATAAGTGTCTCATTACATTAATATATCACTCCGTATGATATCACTGTGTATTAGAATAAGACCAGACCAGATTTTTTTTCTTCCTGCAGGTGAGGAACACGTTCACCATTAATCAAATGAGATGAATAGGGACTACACTTAGTAAGTGTAAGCACTAATGCTGTGATTAATTATATTCTAACAGGTAGAAGGTGATAAGCAAAACTTCTATGAAATATTAATCACCTCATTAAAATCAGACGGGACGGGGACAGCAATTACGGCGAGTAGAGAAATGAAGTCAGAGCTCTGTACGAAATACACTAAAGCTAAGGGATTAAAGACACTGTGTCTATCAGTCACAGTGAAGGAGGCGTGGCCTCTGTGTCTATCAGTCACAGTGAAGGAGGCGTGGACTCTGTGTCTATCAGTCACTGTGGAGGAGGTACAGGAAGTGTGGCCTCTGCATCTGTCAGCCACAGTAAAGTAGGTGTGGCCTCTGTGTCTGTCAGTCACAGTGAAGGAGGCGTGACTTCTTGTCTGTCAGTCACAGTGAAGGAGGCATGGCCGCTGTGTGTCAGTCACAGGAAAGTAGGCGTGGCCGTTGTGTCTGTCAGTCGTGGTGAAGGATGTGTGGCCTCTGTGTCTGTCAGTCACAGTGAAGGAGGAGTGGCCTCTGTGTCTGTCAATCACGGTGAAGGAGGCGTGGCCTTTGCATCTACAAATACTAGTGAAGGAGGCGTGGCATCTGTATCTGTCAGACACGCTGAAGGAGGCATGGCCTAAGTGTAGGTATGGAGTTTGTGTGTGTGTGTACCTGTGGGGTGGTGACTCTGAAGGTGGCTGTAGTGGTGGGGGCAGCGGGTCGGGGTGAGAGGGCACTTTGGGCCTGCGCTTGAGCCAGTGCTTGCTGTGGAACCATCATCAACTGACCCAGCTCCGTCCGCACTAACACCATGCCTACAAAACACACACACACACACACACAAATAAATATATTAGTCATAAAATCCACATAATAAATTACATCCACTCCACCAGAACCAGACACTCAGCCAGGGTGTGATATCACGCACCACAAGATATGGAAATACAATACCTCACTGGGAAAATCACTATTCTGCCGGCAGACGCTACCTCTCGCGTTGGGTAAACGTTTTTTTTTTTGTCCACGGCTACTAGCCGAGCCTCTTAGGAACGCACTTCAAACAGAATGGGTCATAAACCTTCGTCACCAGGAGCAGTCTCCTACGCAGAAGTGAAATTACACAGAAGCAATCTCTTCCACCTGATGATCAGTCACACAGATGTGCACAACCATGTCCTGTCCTTATCCTCGTAATATAACACTAATATTGAGGAAATATAAGCAGATAATTATATCTTCCCGAAGCACAAATACTTGGGTCATGTCCCAAACTGTATTCTACCACCACTAAACCACTGGTGGCGTTATTATTTAGTCATAATTATCAAGTACATGTTGTATAAATGTTGTATACAACTCTGTATGAATTTGTGTACTTGCTAATGTGAACTTAATCCACGTGGTGGAAGAAGAGCGGAGCAACAACCCATGTTACCAACCAGTTTGCCTAAAAAACATTAGCATAATCGATTAGTTGGGCAATTATTTTTCGATTAATCGGATGGCGGGGGGTGTATACTTTAAGTACCATCTTTTGGTTTATTTAAAATTGAATCCAGTGTTACAAATATAAACTTCAGACTAAAACTTTACACGACACACACACACAAAAGCATATATATTATTCATTTGGAACTGTAGTTTAATTCAGAGCTTTTTATGCATCCATAAAAATAATGTATATATACTTACACAGAATATACACTAATATACACCCACACATACATACATAATTATATATATATATATATATATATATATATATATATATATATATATATATATATATATATATATATATATATATATACACACACACACACACACACACACAGTATCTCACAAAAGTGAGTACACCCGTCACATTTTTGTAAATATTAGATTATATCTTTTCATGTGACAACACTGAAGAAATGACACGTTGCTACAGTGTAAAGTAGTGAGTGTACAGCTTGTGTAACAGTGTAAATTTACTGTCCCCTCAAAATAACTCAACACACAGACATTAATGTCTAAACCGCTGGCAACAAAAGTGAGTACACCCCTAAGTGAAAATGTCCACATTGGGCACAAAGTGTCAATATTTTGTGTGGACACCGTTATTTTCCAGCGCTGCCTTAACCTTCTTGGGCATGGAGTTCACCAGAGCTTCACAGGCTGCCACTGGAGTCCTCTTCCACTCCTCAATGACGACATCACGGAGCTGGTGGATGTTTGAGACCTTGTGCTCCTCCACCTTCTGTTTGAGGATGCCCCACAGATGCTCAATAGGGTTTAGGTCTGGAGACATGCTTGGCCAGTCCATCACCTTCACCCTCAACTTCTTTAGCAAGGCAGTGGTCGTCTTGGAGGTGTGTTTGGGGTCGTTATATATACAGTGAGATACGGTATATATAACAAGGTATATGGTGACAAACAATACACTGAAGAAAGTCATTGTCGTTGACTCTGGGTATTATGGTTAGGGTTTTAGGCTTCTTTTTAGCGGAGTGAAATTACGTGCGTATGAAGTCACGTGCCGTCGACTAGGAAGCCGCTTACACTTTCCATTTGAGACGATATTACCTTTCTAAAATTCATACACTAGACGGTAGAATACATAATGCATAGTGTAAGTGTGTAGTACATCGTTTTTATTTATTTAAAATACTGTTAAATCTATGTCATTTGGTAAATTCAGTCTTTTGAGTGCTGCAGGAATGAATCCTAATCAATGTAGTTCTATCTTATCTGGGGCTTAAAAAATATTAACAAAATGGTTATTTATTAATTATGTCAGTAAGTGCAATAGCTCCATAATATTATTTAAAGTTTCTGTAGTGAGTTTTTTAACCACTGTGTAAATACAAACGAATTATATTTGTATTTTTAATTTTTTTCTCTCCATTTCTCATTATTAGGAATATGCTAGAGAAAGCTCTGCTCCTTTTAATTCCCCAAACACACGAACATGCTAGAGAATATAATAGAGAAAGCTCCGCCCCTTTTACAAATTATGTTTGTATTTTTATTTTAGTTTCTAATTTTTTCCCTCCATTTCTCATTATGAATATGCTAGAGAAAGCGCCGCCCCTTCTAATCCCCCAACATGCTAGAGCATGCTAGAGAAAGCTCCGCCCCTTTTAATCCCCAACACACTAGAGCATGCTAGAGAATATGCTAGAGAAAGCTCCGCCCCTTGTAATCCCAACACGCTACAGCATGCTAGAGAAGATGCTAGAGAAAGCTCCACCGCTTGTAATCCCAACACGCTAGAGTATGCTAGAGAAAGCTCCGCCCCTTTTAATCCCAACATGCTAGAGAATATGCTAGAGAAAGCTCCGCCCCTTTTAATCCCAACATGCTAGAGAAAGCTCCGCCCCTTTTATCGACCTACATGCAGGGGCGGTTGTGGCGCAGTTGGTAGAGAGGGTTGTCCATTAGTCGTAAGGTTGGAGGTTCGATTCCCGGCCCGGGTGACTCCACATGCCGAAGTGTCCTTGGGCAAGACACTGAACCCCAAGTTGCTCCCAATGGCAAGCTAGCACCTTGCATGGCAGCTCTGCTACCACTGGTGTGTGAGTGTGTGGGTGAATGGGTGAATGAGACACAGTGTAAAGCGCTTTGGATAAAAGCGCTATATAAGTGCACATTTACCATTTACATGCTAGAGAAGATGCTAGAGAAAGCTCCACCCCTTTTATCGACCTACATGCTAGAGAGGATGCTAGAGAAAGCTCCGCCCCTTTCAATCCTCAACACTCAAGAATATGATAGAGAAGGCTCCGCCCCTTTTAATCCCCCCCAACATAAATACAAACGAATTATGCTGGGGGGTTTGTGTTTTGTTTTTTTAGTTTCTACTTTTTCCCTCCATTTTTCACTATTAGGAATATGCTAGAGGAAGCTCCGCCCCTTTTAATCCCCCAACATAAACATTTATTAAGTATTAAGATTTCGTATATTGTGTACTTATACAGTTTTGCGTACGAAAACATGATCCTCCTACAACTTTCAAACACTTATTTGTCGAAAGTTGCTGAAAACTTGTTGCACGCATATCACTCAGATTAAACTCTGCCTCAAACCGGTGAAAGCATCTAACAAATAAATAAATGATGGCTGTACGGCACTGATCGCATTTTTTTTTCCTTTTGGTATACAATAACAATATCAGAGATGTGAATATCTGTCAGTGAATATCTGTCAGAATATCTGCCAACACTTTGTACGTGAGTCGACTCTCTGCACGTGAGGTCACGCGTATTAGTTCATTTATTTATCTTCATTGAGCGCTTTATCCTGGTCAGGGTGATGGTGGATCCGGAGCTTCCTGGATGGGAAGAAACCCTGAGGAAACCCCAATAGACACAGCAAGGACATACACGAATATGTCACACACACACACACACACACGCACGCATGCACACACACATTGTATTGTATATATCGATGGACTGGTACCGAATCAGAGCCTCAGGCTCTCGGTGTTGTATTGGAGCATCACTAGAATAAACAAAGCTCACACAGAGTCATTCTCACCTGCCGGGATGGTAAATCCTGGAGGAAGCTGGATGGTCGCCTGCTGTTGTGGCGGTCTGACGATCAGCTGCGGAGCCGTGATCCTCTGCGCTGGAGCTGCAGGTCGAGGCTGAGGTTGGAGCTGAGGTTGAGCTTGGGACTGGGTTTGAGGTTGGGATTGTGTTTGAGGTTGAAGTGTGGATTGATGCTGCAGCTGGGATTGCGTTAGAGGCTGGAGTTGGGCTGGAGATTGAAGCTGAGTTTGAGGTTGGGGTCGGGGTTGGGATTGAGGCTGGGACTGAGGTTGGGATATGGTTTGAGGTTGAGATTGGGATATGGGTTGGGTTATGGGCTGAGATTGGGATTGAGTTTGAGGTTGGGACTGAGGTTGGGACTGAGCTTGGGTTTGAGTTTGGGACGGAGTTTGGGTTTGAGGTTGGGACTGAGTTTGGGTTTGAGTTTGAGATTGGGACTGAGTTTGGGTTTGTGGTTGGGACTGAGGTTGGGACTGAGTTTGAGGTTGCAACCGAGTTTGGGTTTGAGGTTGCGACCGAGCTTGGGTTTGAGGTTGCGACCGAGCTTGGGTTTGAGTTTGTGTTTGAGGTTGTGACTGAGTTTGGGTTTGAGGTTGTGACTGAGTTTGGGTTTGAGGTTGGGACTGAGTTTGGGTTTGGGTTTGAGGTTGGGACTGAGGCTGAGTCGTCACTGCAATGCACACAGCACTCGGGACCGACTTCACACTCCCAGGCTGAACCTGCTGCACATCTGCTTTGGTCTTGTCCTCTCCACTCTGTGCGCTCTCTGCGTCCTTGCCGTGGTTCACGCGCCCCTGCTGGATGAGCGCCGACACACTCGTGCCGTTCCTGCCCTGAGCGATGCTCGCCACGATGTGACTCGGGAGTCGGTGCAGCGCGATCGTGGGAGTCCCTTTATCGAGCGCCACGGCCCTGCTCGCGCTGGACACGGTGTACGTGGTGGAGTTGGCACGCGCCATCGCCATGGAAACCGCGGCCCCAGCGCCGGACGGCGAGTTGCTGCTGATGACGGAGGAGGTCGCAGCGCCGTTCACGCTCCGCGACGCGGCGCTGCCCCGCGCGCCGCCGCGCTTCTTCCGCGTACCGTAATGCCGCGGCGTCTCCACGGAGCCCGAGGCTGCTGCTCTGCGGCCGGCGGCGCTAATGCTAACCGCGGGAGAAGTTGCTCCATCCTGCGCGCACACCCCGCTAATCTTAGCCGAAGATGATGGTGAGGAGGAGGATGATGGGGATGTGGATGAGGAGGAGGAGGAGTGTGGACGCGAAACGCTCGTACTCGCCTTCACGCAGCTCTCCGGAGAAGCCGCTCTGCCCGCCGGGGTGATCTCGGCGGGATCCGAGCCTCTCTCCGTCCCGGCTTTATGTTGTTGTTGATGATGAGGAGGATGCTGTTGTTGTTGCTGCTGCTGCTCGGATGGAGTATTAGCCCGAGAACTTAACGCTTTCCCTATGTGCTGCTTGGCGCCGCCGGCCTTGTTTCCACTCCGGCCGACGAGCTGCGACTCCAGCGAGCCCACCAGGTCGCTCACTGCCTTCTCGTCCACCTCGGAGAACAGCATATCTTCCAGAGGGTCGGAGGCGCCCGCCATCTTTGAGGGGAGCCTTGTCTAAATTGAACGGGGGGCGGGGCGTCAGAGGCGCTGTGCGCATGCGTGTTGCTATGCATTGTGGGAATGCGCCGTGACGTCAAATCGGGTTTCATTTTGCCTACTGTGTGCCTTCATACTTCTGATGCTGTTCAAGAAAATAGATCACATTGCAAACACCTCAGCAGAAGAACATTCGCGTTATGAATGCTTTATGAACGTGTATTCGTTGTTTTTAGTCCTTGGAGCTTCACATTTTCACCACGTTTCACATTTAGCCAGGTTTCTCATTGTACAATTTGCCTTAACTGCTCCTTTTCGTATTCAAATTCGGCGTTCTGACACTGAACATAATAGTTCTGTTTTTGACCTGCATACAAATGTGTAATAAAGCTTATTCTCTTCTTAGCACTTTGTTCTGATTTATACTCCGTTCAGTATATTCTAATGTACTCTGAATTATTAGGGGTCCAAACATCGAACTATTGTTTTTGATAGGATTTTATTATTATTATTATTATTATTATTATTATTATTATTATTATCCATCCATCTTCTACCGCTTACTCCTTCTTCAGGTTCACGGGGAACCTGGAGCCTATCCCAGGGAGCATAGGGCACAAGGCGGGGTACACCCTGGACAGAGTGCCAGTCCATCACAGGGCACAATCACATACGCACTCACACACCCATTCATACACTACGGACACTTTAGACACGCCAATCAGCCTTCCATGCATGTCTTTGGACTGTGGGAGGAAACCGGAGTACCCGGAGGAAACCCCCGCAGCACGGGGAGAACATGCAAACTCCATACACACAGGGACACGGTGGGAATGAAACCCTCAACCCTGGAGGTGTGAATCGAACGTGCTAACCACGAAGCCACAGATTATTATTATTATTATTATTAATAATAATAATAATACTGTTGTTGTTGTTGCTATTATTATTATTATATATCTGTCCTAAAACAAATTGTGCAGACTAAACTGTTGAACGGATGTAAACCATAGCCAAAGCAAGCAAGGTGAACTAGATCAGCCTGATGGTGGCGCTATAGTGCAGTGTTTTACATTTTGGCACATATCTTGTAAACCGTGAATTGTTCTATGAAAAATAATGGATTCTTAATGAAGACTGAGTTACTTAAAACACAACCAGTAAGCTTTCAGCAGGCAATTCACACGGTGATCATTGGGCTACTGTCACAAATCTTGAACAGTACTTCATCTACATCATTTTTTTTAGCATTCTATTTAACTTTGCAAGCACTGGACACTGGGAAAGCTATCTGAGAAGGGCGCTTGAGCTCTGTAGTGTCTTCTACCTCACACATACCATTTTACTACTCAAAGTCCTTGTATGGTGGTTTGTGTGTTTTTTGTAAGTTCTGATCTCATTTTATTTTCTATCTACCAATCTCTCTGTCTGTTTATCCTGTGTTTTACTTTAAAGTAGTTGTTCATTTTCTAATTTATCAGTTTTATAATTGCAATGATCCAAAATACATTCAAAGGATATGAAAGAGGTTGGACACAGTTTTATATATATAGACTGCTCAAAAAAATAAAGGGAACACCACACTTGGAGTTACATTGTGCTGTTTAAGTGTTCCCTTTTTTTAGCAGTATATATATATATATATATACACATACACTGTTTGACCATTTTTTTATTAGTGATTAAGTAACTGACATGAAATCTAACACGCTACATGTCTGTTGCTATAATTTCATGTCTTTGTCTTGTTTGTTCTGTCTTATTGAACATTTTCATTAAGTCTATATTAGGAGACAGAGGCACCTTCACAGCTCAGTAGTGCTTTTGGCAACATTACAAAACAAACAAACAAAAAAAACAGATCCAAAAAAGACTTCAAACCAATTTAAGAAGCCTTTTCATGCTTTGATTCACACTTGAATTAGTTCAAGGACACAATAACAATGTAGAGGACGGTTAAGAACAGACACACATCCTTTTGTAGCATTTGCGCACGTCCGTTAGTAGGCTTGTAGCACTTCATTACATATGAATTGTCATCAAAATCAATACGCAATTAAGAGCTCCCAAGGGAAACTGTGTCTCTGATCGATAATGCAGAGTCATATTATATATTACAGTTCTCTTCGCTTCTCTTCTCTTTGTAGCGTTTCTGTTTTCAGTTCAGGAAGACATGCACATTTATGTTTATTGTGTAGCAAATGCTATTATCTAAAGCGACTAACAAAAAGTGCAAATCTACTCAATCTGCCAGCATTCATAACCAGAATGACAAAAGTGTTGGAACTGTACCATAAAGACAATTTATGCACAACAGTGCATACTCAATACAAATGGTATTAAACAACTGAAAGACAATCTCAACAATAAGTGCCTGTATAATAAGAGAGTAGATTAACATTGCTCTATGATAGAGAACTGAGAATTATAATGATTACATATAGAAGATATTTTAATATAAGGATGATAAGCAAATGTAATGGGCACTAGCATAAAAAAAAAATTCTGTAATACATACATTTTCAAGCATTTCAGTAAACTTTCTTGCGAGTACATTGAAACATTAATAAAGAAAAAAACTTTATTATTAAGAGAGAAAAAAAAGATAGTAATATATCTCTAATAACTTGTTGTTTTTTCTCTCAAGCTCCAGTTACTGTCTGTGTGGAATTTCACATGTGCGCGTAAAGTTTTCTCAGGGTTTTCTGGTTTTCTCCCACCTTAAAAAAAAAGGATAAAGAGTTACTGGGGATGAATGAACAAACATTAAAGATATTCTCATAGACAATTATAAAACTGACATACTGTGTAGCAGCGATTGTAATGCAAGCATGATGAACAAGTATGATGTAACTGAAAATGTAATGCAAAGTTATTTACAGTAATGATGTATAATGTTCATGTATAATATAACCTTTTGTTTTTAATTGCTTTCTATTGCTTTTCCTGTCTTGTGGATTGCTGTCTTAGTGCAGGAGACACACACACTTCATTTTTATGGGACTTGGGATAAAAAACAGCTTTGTTTGACTTTTTTTTCACTGAGAAACTTTCATATAGTCATAATTTGAACGTAACAATGATAAGCAAGTGTGGTGCAGCTAAACCTGTAACGTAAATTAATGTCATTTAATAATGCAAATGATAGTTTAATAAATCCATCCACCCAGCTTCTACCGCTTACTCCTTTTCAGGGTCACGGGGGAACCAGGAGCCTATCCCAGGAAGCATCGGGCACAAGGCGGGGCACACCCTGGACAGGGTGCCAGTCCATCGCAGGGCACAATCACACACACTCATTCATACACTATGGACACTTTAGACATGCCAATCAGCCTACCATGCATGTCTTTGGACTGGGGGAGGAAACAGCACAGGGAACATGACAACTCAGCACACACATGGCCCTGGCGGGAATCGAACCCCCAACCCTGGAGGTGTGAGGCGAACGTGCTAACCACTGATTTTTATTTCTCATTTCAGATTTAATCCCCCTGTTTGCTGTTATAATAACCTCCACTCTTCTCTTCTGGGAAAGCTTTCCACTAAATTTTCGAGCATGACTGTGGGGATTTGCGTTCATTCAGCCACAAAAGGATTAGTGAGGTCCGGCACTTATGTTAAGTGAGGAGGTCTGCTAAAAGTGTTCAGTGGGGTTGAGGTCAGGGAACTGTGCAGGACACTCGACTTCTTCCACTCCAACCTTCACACACCTTGTCTTTATGGAGCTCGCTTTGTGCACAGGGGCATTGTCGTGCTGGACAGGTTCAGGCCTCCTCGTTCCAGTCAGGGGAGTTTCTAGAGATTTTTCTACACCTGAAAAATCTAACCTTCAGGATGACTTGAAAATTACAGGCAGATTTAAAATTGAATTGGCATTTTTTGTGAGAAAACTAACTAACTAGTCTCCTAAATGAACAAATCACACATTGTCTACATAACTGGCTACGTCACTCTCTCCTCTCCACTAATAGCTAATAGCTGGCTTGTGGTAGGCGTTCAGGCGCAATATGGCTGCCGTCATGTCATCCAGGTGGATGCTACACACAAGTGATGGTTGAGGAGATGTCCCCCTCCCATACTATGTAAAAGCGCTTTGAGTGTCTAGAAAAGCGCTGTATAAATGTAAATCAAATGAAAAAGCTGTGATGAAGCCATGATTCCCAAGAGTGGCAGCTTGGCATTTGAGCACACAACCGTCCGATCAGAAGTCCAGTGTCTTAACCATTGAGCTACCACTTCCCTACAATCAGCCTTCATATTTTAAATCATTCGAAATGATGTCAACAATAACGTCCAGTGAACAGGAAATACTATTATCAGACTGTAATCTACCTCAACAGGCAATGATTTAGCAGGAAAATTTTTTACTGTGGCCCGTGCCCCAGTAACAAGGGTCTAGTGACGCCCGTGTTCCGTTAACGCAGCAGAATACAAACATACTATATAACTGTGTGGGAAGAAACACATAATGGGTTTGGACGGTCGGGTGTCCACATACTTTTGGCCACAGAGTGTATACAACACTGTATATAGCCTACTGTACAGTGCACGTACTGTACAGTGACGACTTCTCGGGAAGTCTCGCGTGCTATCGCGAGATTTAGAAAGAGCGGCCTCCTCTCGTATCCCAGCATGCTTTGCAACCGATGCGGAGGAAAATGAAATCGGCCATGTCGTGGTAGTCAGCAGGAACTTTCTTTCAGGGACCCGTGCTGGCAAGAGGAAGAAGGTTCTAGCGAGTATTTTCGAGAAGAGGACACACGCAGGGAGTTTGCACAGCCGAACGCGGTGTTCCGAGGCAGAAATTGACTTGAAAAGACGAGCCGAAAGGCGGTAAAGAGGACGCCATGAGCGGCGGGACGCCTTATATCGGCAGCAAAATCAGCCTGATCTCCAAGGCCCAGATCCGCTATGAGGGGATATTATACACCATCGACACCGAAAACTCCACCGTCGCGCTCGCTAAAGGTGATCTATACCGCGCTTCCGTGGAGCCCGGTGCAGCTGCTTCTCCCCGGCGCCGACTGCTTTTTATTAGCTGGCTTCGGTGGTTCGCTTTATACGCTAAATCAAACGATTAGCCGTTAGCTAAGTGGTTTAGAAACTAGCCAGATCGTCCAAATGTTTATATACATAAATATTTTTTATATAAATTTATATATAAAGCTTATACAAAACCCCTACAAGTTATATACTTGTATATAAAATTCTAAATCTTAACTCCGTTAGGAATTTTAAAGGGCGATTAAGGGCCGCATACCAAATAGCTACGCACTCGGTGTATAGGTGCACTATCTTGCGTGTGGAATAATGGCTCGTGCACCCTATCGAGTGCACTAAGGATTCTACAGGGAGGTAATTGGGATACAGCCAGTAAAGTTAACAGCCTGGGCATTAGCAACGATTCTTTGTTTACTTCGGTTCAGACCGCGTTAAGTACACACACCGGAGCGGTTCTCTCTCTAAACTTCTAATGAGCTTACACACGGAGTACTACGACGCTGTTTGGTGCCAGTGTTCGCGGCTCTTTTCAGGGGAAGGGGTCCAATGAAGGGGAAAAAAAAACAAGGCACCGAGAGACGCCGCTGGGTGACGTCACACATTCGAATTTGCATATACATCGAATCGACGACTTAATTTTCATATCAAAGGAAGTGTTGTGTTTTTTTTATTTTTTTATTTTTTTATCTGAACAGAAAGGAGTCAACCATGCTGCAAGTAAACAACCAGTGATGGTGTGGTGCGATTTATTTTCAAACCCTGATGGCACATCCTCTCACACTAGAGCAGTTTATTAAAGCAAGCATTTATTTATTTATATCCATTTAATGTTTGCAACACCAGTTCCTGCTAACACTTGCGTTACAGCTGCTATAAGAGACTGGTCGTTCCCTCATCAGTCTCTCTCTCTCTCTCTCAAAGGACTAAATGCGTTACTGAGAACCCAGAAAGTGCAAACTCTGTCCTGAACATGAAACTTTCAGGTTTAGATTATGTAAAATCACCCACCGTATGACCAGCTGTCGCTATAGAGACACTATCAGAGCTGACTCTTTACTATAGTTTATCAAGCGGAGCTGTCGATTTTGGGAAATGGACACCATTATTTTACTCTCTAAAATACTTTAAAATAAACATTTTTATTGTTAGTTAATTTAGTAAACTTTCTTTTTTAGTGTACTTCTCTTGAATCTCCCTCTTCTAGCCGTCCATGTGCTCTGAAAGCGAAGAACAGGTTTAAAGATTAGACGCTTTCATTGTGCCGATAGATTCGCACAGATGGGTCTTAGTAAAAAGCAATGTGCGCTCAGTCAATGACAACCTTGATAGGTTTAAAATGTCTTTTTGAACGTCCTTTGTAAGAAAAGGACACTAAGTAAGACATGATATGGCCACATGTTTATGAACACCTTTGTATTGTTGGATGTCGACAGTAGAAATTGTACTGTTGGATGTGTTTATGCTGTGGCATTACAATTTCCTGGAGTGTCCTGCACAGAGAACTGACCTCAACCCCACTGAAGACCTTTTGGGATGGACTGGAGCCTCCTCACCCAGTGCTTGATCTCAGTAGTGCTCTTGTGTCTGAAGGAACGCGTGTCCCCACAGCCACGCTCCAAAAATCCAGTGTAAAGCCTCTCTTCCCAGAAGTTGGGCGTAATGGCCATGTAGTGAAGATGGATCCGTACAGAAACTGACTATATTTGATCTTGGAGATTAATGTGTTAAAGTGCTCAAAAATGTGCTCTTCAAATAGTCTCAGAATTGCAGTGATGTTTTTGTTCGTCAGTCCTGAGTTATGTTGCAGATCTCAGTTACGTTCACGGTGTCAATCTTTTCGTTTTTGTTTCTCCCCCGAACAGTGAAGTCTTTCGGCACTGAAGACCGTCCTACAGACAGACCGGTGGCTCCGCGGGATGATGTCTTCGAATACATCATCTTTAGAGGAAGTGACATCAAAGATCTGACCGTTTGCGAGCCACCGAAGCCCAACTGCTCTCTGCCACAAGACCCGGCCATCGTACAGGTAACCGTGTCTCGTGTATGCACTTTATGTTTCAGTAGAGTTTACCTCTGCGTTGTAATGTGGCGATTACGTGCATTGTTGTATTATAAAATTGCTTGCGGTACAGCCGGACATCCACCAGTATTTATTTCTTTATTTTATTGATGCTTTTTGGCTTTAAATATTCTTCTCTGAACAACAGGATGGGGAATTTAGTCTTTGCTTCACAGGAGAAATGATCAAACCTAGCATATTGCCAGAATCTGTGTTCTCGACGTAAACCATTATAACCGTGATGGTCCAAGTCGAGTTTCTGTAGCCGCTCCCTTTTTCTATTCGCTAATGCACAAAGCCTACGTAATGCACGCTATGTCTTCACGTGATAGAATGCTACAAGACACCGTCCCTGTTACTGTTGCACACTTCCACTGAGTTACGATGGAGTCGTTTGATACTGTAGACCAGGGGTTGTCGACTACAGGACCGAAAGGGGGGGGGTGAAGTAGAGCCTGAACAGCTCACCCTCTGTAGGCAGCTCGTTATACAGGACGCTAGCTAGAGACGTTAACTCAAAAAGGGAGCATGCTTTTCGAGTTCTCCATTGATTTACTCTCCCTTACCGGATCTGGAGATCTCATCACTTGGAAATAACTCGCTGTTGCTAAGGTCAGTCCGATGTGGACAGGATAAAGATTCGTGAGATTACTGGGAAAAAAAACATACAGATGGCGTTGGATGTCATTTGACATGAACAGTTTTTTTAGTCTGATGAAAGAAATGAATCACGTCGGTACGATTATATTTTTGTCTACGACACCGATTTCAAACATGTAATCACACGCCTTCAGATCAGAAGCCTTTTAAGATCATGAGAAACATTTCAGTCGCGTGTCCACAAACTTTTGACCTGCAGTGTGTGTGGAACTGAGATTTCTGTACATTCGCTTTATGCCGATGTCCGTCGTTAAGTCGTATACGCGCGTCTCTAATGTTTTAATCATTAAAATGTACCTGCCGTTAGACTTCGTTCGTGTTCAGTTTTTATCCAGTCCTTTTCTGAGAGAGGACATGTTCGGAATCAAGAGTACCGGTTGTATAATGGAGACTAGTCAGAGAAAAGCCCATCGTTAAGGAGTTAATCAGGATGACAATTTCATCTGTTATCGCTAAATGTGTAGTTTAATTATCTTCTCATTTATTTATTTTTTTTCTCCTGCAGTCATCTCTAGTCTCCGCTCCGGCGCCGTCCTTCCAGCCCGTGGGTTCTTACGCGTCCTTCAGCCGACCCCCTGCGCGGGCCTACAGCCAGTTCTCGGCTCCCCCTGTGCCCCAGCCCATTGGCGCTCCTGTCACAGCAGGCGAGTTTCACTGCTGGTCCTCAGATTAAACTGCTATCATTACATCAGCGAGTGAGGCGGAGTTAATACCAGGTGGCGCTATAGACAATATTTAAAGAAATTAGATAGTTTGCTTGAAAAGGGACTAGTCTTCAGTGTGTGTGTGTCTGTGCGTGCACATATGTATGTATGTGTGTATATATACGTATGCGTGTGTTGCTTTTCCACCGCAGGAACTTTCCCCCGGAACTTGGGACTTTTGGAGGTACTCTGCATGTACTCTCCACCGTATGAACCTGGGTCTAAATTAGGTTCTGGGTAAAATATTTAGCCCTCGCAAAGTCCCTACTCGGGCGGTGGTACTTTTTCAAAAGCCAGGAACTTTGGGGAATGGGGCTTGAGTGCTGAACATGCTCATTGGTTGAACGCACGCAGCATTTTTTTTCCCCCCACCGTCGAGTTTCTTTAAAAAAAAAAACGCCCACGGACTGACGGCAAGGTTCAGGCCTTATTAAGTATTTATGCCGAGGATGAAATACAGCGGCAACCGGAAACGCAGACCCGCAATGATAAAGTATGTATAAAAATATCCCACGAGCCTGGCGTTGTTCACGCAGGAGATGCACGTGTGTTCGTCTCCGTCATCTCAATAAGAGCTGATCAAATCCGTTTGCTTACTTTAAGTGTAGAATTAGGAGCGTTCTGAATTCGCTTTACTACCACTGCTCGTCTCTCAATGACCTCTTTAGTAAAGCAATACGTCACAACAGCAGCACAGCGTGCATCTCCTCCATGCTTGTTGTTGTTAGTGTTATCAGATTTCAGAAACTAGACGCTCGGTTTTTAAAACACAATCCTTTATCTAAAGATTCGAGTTCCTGGGATTAATTGTTCCAGGTAATTTCGGTGGAAAAGCAACTATAGATTTGCACCTGCTCTGTATGGATACCTGTCTGTGTATGAAGCTCAGGTTTTCTATCCCTCTACCTTCTTATTCCTCTACCTGTGTCTGTCTATCCATTCCTCTATCTATCTATCTATCTATCTATATCTATCTATCTATCTATCTATCTATCTATCTATCTATCTATCTATCTATCTATCTATCTATCTATCTATCTATCTATCTATCTATCTATCTATCTATCTATCCCTACCCATCTCTTTATCCATCTATCTATCCCTACACCTATCTATCTATCTATCCCTACACCTACCCATCTCTTTATCCATCTATCTATCCCTACATCTATCTATCTATCTATCTATCCCTATACCTACCCATCTATCTATCTATCTATCTATCTATCTATCTATCTATCTATCTATCTATCTATCTATCTATCTATCTATCTATCTATCTATCTATCTATCTATCTATCTATCCCTACCCATCTCTTTATCCATCTATCTATCCCTACACCTATCTATCTATCTATCCCTACACATACCCATCTCTTTATCCATCTATCTATCTATCTATCTATCTATCTATCTATCTATCTATCTATCTATCTATCTATCTATCTATCTATCTATCTAGCTATCTATCTAGCTATCTAGCTATCTATCCCTATACCTACCCATCTCTTTATCTATCTATCTAGCTATCTATCCCTATACCTACCCATCTCTCTATCTATCCATCCATCCATCCCTATAATGAAGAATAATTTTCATTATATGTGTGTGTGTGTGTGTGAGAGAGAGAGATTAATCAATCGCCCAACACTTAAAGCTGTGCTGTCCCTCTTTACACAGGAAGTTCAGGGTCCGTGTTCGGTAGTGAGACAAACGTAGCCGCCCCTCTGTCCCAGAGCATTGTCCCCTCCGACTCTCTGAGCTCATGTGTAACTGAAGGTAACCAAACTGTCTGGGTGGGGAAGCGTGTGCTGTGTGTGTGCTGCATTTCTCTAACAAAAAAAACAAACATGCAAATGTGTGCTGTGACCACCTGAATGCTGGGGTTCATTCGTTCTTGCACAGTTAGACGCTTTAAACTTCCGCTCGAATTGTCTATTTGAGGGTTTTTTTTTATTGTTTTTTTTTAAAATATATAAACGATACAAATATCATTAAACTTATGGACGCTCTCGTCTTGATGAACACTCCTTCCTGTCCCGTGTGCCGATTCCGCCGTAACGCTTTGCTTATTCTTCGCCGGTGTTCTTCCACAGGTCGCGCCAGCCCGTCTCTGGATGTCCCGCAGAAGAGCCCGGGCCTGGAGCACGCGGCGCAGCCGGCTCCCCTAGCGCCGCCTGCTGGATCTGTGAGTCAGAAGAGTCCTGGAGGGGGAAGACCTCCTCCCAACTTGCAGAAACAGCCTGCTGAGAGCCAGGAGCAAAGCAGGGGTGAGCATGAACAGTCTCCATGATCTGGGGGGCATGCAGCTCGTGTTTGTGTGTTGGTAACGCGTGCTGTATCTGTCAAGGCAGGACAAAACGTATAGTCTTTTTCAGATGAAGAAGAGTTCTTTATGAAGTGACTTGTCCTCAGGTTTCCACATCCTTGTTGTTAATGAAGATGTTTGACTCCTTACAGCTGCTGATGTGGAGAAGGCCACTCGTGCAGAAATGGACTTGAGCAAGATGGAGAACCGGGAAGCCAGCAAACGCCCGCAAGGCGGAAGTAAGTGTGTACTGAAGCTTGCGTAAAATAATCAAGCATGCACAGTGCGCACTAGAGATGAGCACCAGGGATCACGGGACACTGCGGCATGGGCGTGGAGTTTTAAGTGTTTAGTGTAGGTCTTAGTATGATGATGATGTATGGTGACTGACTGATCATCAGCAGGTGCATCTGCAGTGAGAAGAGGAAGAGGAGGCGGTGGTGGTGGAGGCGGCGGCGGTGGCGGCGGTGGCGGTGGAAGTCAGCGTGGCCGGGGCCGGTTTAACATGCGCAGAGACGGACCAATGAAGTTCGAGAAGGACTTTGACTTTGAGAGCGCCAACGCCCAGTTCAACAAGGAGGAGATCGACCGCGAGTTCCAGAGCAAGCTCAAAATCAAAGGTGCCATTCGAGTTTCTTCGTTTACTCCGCCGTTCATCTTAAAGCGTGTTCTAAAGGAGGATAACTGTCCAAAAAAAATCATAAAAACGGGTCATTTCGGCCGTGGTATAGAAAACCTTTATGTGGTGTTTAAAACGTGTTTAGTGATGCTTTAGGCTCCGTCTGTACGCTTATAAAGAACAGAGTTTAATCACACGAGCTATCAGTTATTGATAGGTGTGGAAATGTTTTGTCGTAACCATAGCAACATTCGTATGCTGGTATTGTAGATCAGTAGTTTAGTGATGTAGCTAAATATCATTGCTTCTTTCAGATTCACTTGAGCGAAATCTCCGAAGATAACCAACCCCTATCTCAAAGGCGCCCGAGTAGGCGTGGCTGGAGCACCCGTATAACCGAGCGCTAAACCTGATCAGAGTGATCCTCTCGTAAATCAGTACTCGAGGAGCGACCTTATTGATCCTTTTTAGGTTTAGAATTGTTTCATTTAAATAAATGCGTTCCAAGAAAAGGGACGCGTGAGTGAGATTAGTCGCGCAGTTAAACCCTGGGTCTTGGGAGGTTATAGTTTATTATAAAACCAAGCTCGTTGCGGTTCGATTGTGATTAATTGTGTAGCACTAAAGGCAAGTGTTAAACCGGGGATCTGCAGATGAGAAGGCGGTGAACGGGGAAGACAAGGGCGACTCGGGCGTGGAGACGCAAAACAGCGAGGGCAATGTGGACGAGGAGGACCCACTGGGACCCAAATGCTACTACGACAAGTCCAAGTCCTTCTTCGACAACATCTCCTGTGACGACTCCAGGTAGAACACGACGACTAAGAAGTAGACGTTCTCAGACTGTTATAGAAATATTAATCACGCTAACGTGTGACGACTTTGCCTTCTTTACAGAAGAGAGAAACCCGGAGGGGGCAGGTATGTTGCCGGTTTATACCATTTTTATTTCTTTGTAGTGACGCATTTTGTTTTTGACGAGGCTGTCTACCGTATGTATGAATGTGTATATACTGTGTCCTCCACTAATATTGGCACCCTTATATGGTAAATATGAGCAAAGAAGGCTGTGAAAGGTGGTCTGTATTGTTTGCAATTGTTTTAAAACAAAAGTTTAAACGCATGGGGTTGATCCAAAAAAAAAAAAAATGAAGATATTCGTGGAGGGCTCTGTACCCTGAATAATATATTGTGATATTTTAGACACTTCTGTTTAAGGTGTGTGTGTTTGCGCATGTAGAGAGCGGAGGCAGACCTGGGCCGAGGAAAGGAGGATGAACGCCGAGACATTTGGCCTCCCGTTGCGCCGAGGCCGTGGGGGTTTCCGGGGCCGAGGGGGCCCTATGGGTTTCCGTGGCGGTCGCGGGCGTTCATCCGGACGTGGCTTTTTTGCCCCGCCCCGCGGTGGACCCGGATTCAGAGGCGGGTTCCGCTCAGGACGGGGAGGACGAGGAGACTTCTCTGAATTTGAGTACCGGGTCAGCTACTATCCAAAATTAATCTAGTACACGTTTTCACCAGTGATTCACCGGATGGAAAATTCTGAACCGAAACTCAAAATTCAGGATGTATTTGACCAAAACAAAAACACAATTGAATATTATTATTTTTTTTAAACTGCCGAACAATGTGCGTAGGCTGTACTGCGTGATGTGGTATAGACGCACCAGTCATGCACTGCGTGTTTTCATTTTTAACCCAACATCCTACACACTGTATCTCCTAGCAGACAAGATATACCTCTGACCATGAGCTGTGGAACTGGATTATTATACACCTCTGCAGCTCTGCCTTCGAATATAGTGGGCGGGGCTTAGGAGGGATTCAAATCCTCCCCACTGTGTGTTGTTTTTGCGGGGAATAATAGCAAATGTAATAGACATGCTACGGTAATAAGGGGTCCGGGTCGTCAGCAGGTCGACGTAGACGTTCTCGAGAACTAGTTTAGGTAAAGACAAACCACAAAAACGTGCGTTAATCACTAAACATGTCCTGATTGGTTACTTTTAGTGTCGGGTCGGGGGAAGTGTATACCAATGAAGGTTGAACGTATTTGTTGTGTGTGTTCTGGAACGATTGGTTGTTATTTATTCTTTGGTGTGTATTTGATTCGTTTCAGAAGGACAACAAAGTGTCGGCGTAGTTCAGAAGAGGATCGACTACAGCGTGTCCTACAGGCTGGAGTTTCTCCTCCCCTCCTCTCTCCCTCCTCCCCTATAGACACTCTGTCCATCTGACCTAAATCTACATCCAGTGCAGGTCGGCCTGCCCCAGCTGGACTCGTTCCCCCTTTCTGCTTCCCGCCTTTTTCTTCCTTTTTTTTTTTGTTTGGGTTTTTTTTTTTTTTAATTAGAAAAGAAAAGAAAACAAAAAAAGTAAATCTTCAGATCTTTGTTTGATACAGACACGAAGGGGGAAAAAGCGTAAGACTTTAGTGAAATTACTTTTCAGTATTTTTGCATCAGCGTTTTAGTTCCTTTCTTACGGAATAATAATAATAATAATAGGGATTTGAAATGCATTTGGTGATATTCCTCTTAGGTGTACACACACGCACATGTACACGCGCACACGTGTGCACGCCGACGCCCGCCGATACTGTGAGCTCCCATCAGTGATATAGCTTTTTCTTTTTTCTTTCGTTCCCGTCTTATAGAAGCGCCAAATCCGTCTGTGTCCCCTGTGTGGTCAGGATGGAGAGCGTCACTCTCACGACCTGAACCGCATCTCGGTTACACATGTGACTCTGCTGCGAGTAGCTACAGCATGTTCTCTTTCTGTTGTTTTCCTTCATTTTATTTTTGACATTTTTTTTCCCCCTTCTTCTTCTCTCCTCCTGACGATTCGTCCCCCGATTCCCCCACCCGAATGGCCTGATCCAGCCGTTTCCTAAATTCTCATCAAGTCCGATCTCAAATGAGGCTGTTGAATGAATGAGTGAATGAATAAGAAAAGACAACTGTATGTTGAATGTAATAATGCTGATGTGAAGTTAGTTAGCACTCAGTGGGGTTTTAGAAAGATTATTATTTTCTGGTTTAAGGAATTATTCCTGTACGTCTTTTCAGTGCCATTGTAGACAGGAAGTGTTCCCAGTACCCTGCTGGAAGAGACTGCTTTCTTTCTTTCTTTATTGGGGGCACACCTTCGCTTAGAATTGATTAAAATTGCGACGTGAGTGCCAGTGGATATCGCCTTTCACCGATCACGTAGATGTCATTTTTTTCGGGCTCTTTGATACATCGACGTGTTTCAATTCTGTCACGTTTACCGCACGACTAATCCCCATCGTCTGTCGAGTTCTTCAGGGATTGTCCAGCGCACTCTTTAACAGTAAGATCGGATCCCCTCAAAGAAAAAAGTCATTTGCACTTTAGAGACGAATAACACCATGATACACAAACTAGTGTTTTTGTTTGTTTCTTTCTGCACCATGTTCTCTTTATTTTGGCTTTAAAGATGAGCAGCTCTGGGGATTTTAGTTTTTTTTTTTTAAAGTGTTATAAGATCCACTTTGGGGGGGGCGGTGAAGAGCAGATGTGTTGATAACGTGACGCTGGCGCTTGTGTAAATGAGGCTCGAATTCTGTTTGAGAACCTGGTAGCGTTGCAACAAATCTAGGTCACGGGTTTGGAGACTGGCCCGCCGCCCTGGTGGAAAAATAAATAAAATTTTTAGGGTCTATAAACGGTTTCTGTTTGGAGTGGAGATTCAGATTGAAATCGGATCAGGACGTTTTGGCGAAGCTTTTGGAGCGTCCCTGAGTTTACAAGCTCAAGCGCAAATAACGCTTTTTTCTGTTGTTTTCTGTTTTTTTTTTCTTTTTTCCTTCTTCGTTTTTACTTAATTAATTAATTAAATAAATAAACAGAAGTGATGAGTAAGTCCGTCAGACCATGACATTACCACTACCTCTTCCACGTTTTTTTCAGCTTGAGGTTCAACACAATATACTGATGTACGTTGCACTAAGATAAGATGCCTGACACACACACGAAAGGTTTTACAGCTTGAAGGTGAACCTGGTCGCTGGCTCGAATTATATTTGTTAATATCTGTTACATAGCTAGTCAGGTGCGTCATTTAAAGCTGGTATTTTCTACAAAGCAGTAGCGTTAAGCGGAAGGAGTGGACTAGCGGAAAAGATAGCGGTGATGTCATGGTCACATGGCGTTGTGATTAGCCGATCGGACGATCTCGTGCTTTTCGGATGCGTGGATGATGAACTGTGTGTGTGAGCGTGTGCAGAGGGTTGATTGTGTAGGACCGCTGATCCAGGGTCAGTGTTGAGTTTAAGTCAGGATTCCTCAGCTGTGCTTATGA
>CM022777.1:6954608-7017108 GCA_012411365.1 Ameiurus melas | reverse complement strand
ATCTTAAATTGTAACGACTCCGCTTCGCTTGTCTTTCAGGCTCCTTGTGAAGGTGCAACTCTCACTGGAACGAAGGACATGTCTAAAACCTGATTTAAGAGCTGCATCTGCAGTGATTTTTCTTTAGGGCTAGGTACACCAGAGCACTGTTCCATCCTTCATTCTGATGGGCCAGGAAGTGTTGATTAACGTTGCGCAACAGCAGCTCAGACAGACGACGGGTTTTTAATCGTCAATTCTATCGGAAGGTGGACGATAATGTTAAAGAGACTAAAAGACACACGGTTGTTTAACAAAGACGTGGTTAACGTTTGTGGAACATTTAGTTTATCGCCAAGGCAACGTCTTCAGAACGCAGGACTAATGTCAGAGATGGGGGGGGGGATTGTTTATAGCTGCTGTAATACAAGCGAGAGCTCGTTCCGTGAACAACTATAAAAGTCCACATTTTGTTTCTTTAGATCCTTGATAAGTGTGCAAGAGAAATAAATCACTGCAGGATGTGCCTGGTCATGGTCTCAGAGCCACTTTTGTTAAAAAATAAACTGCTAATTAAAATGTGTGTGTGTGGTTTTAAATGAGAGCGTATGACTCGTTCTGTATTATGTTTATTTATTTATTTTTTTGCATTGCTGGTACACTTGTAAAGATTCAGACGCCAGCTCTAGTGAATAAGCAACGTAAAGCCAAGCGCTCCCTCTTCACGTCATCGTATCGTCCCGAGCTTTGTGTTATTCGTGAAGCCACTAGTAAACCGTTTCTGACACAGCCCAGTAATGCTAACGTTTACAGTCCAAGGTCTTCAAAGATGTCTTTTAAACCCCCAAAAAAAAAAAAAGGGTGCAACAGTTTTGGGAGAGAACACAGACCAAGCAACAACCCCTATGTTTTGATTGTGCAAAGCACAGAACTATAAAAAGATATATATTTTTATATACAGCAAATGATTCTCTGTAAACATGTTAAGTATGTTAGTTTCAGGAAGAGAGGAGAAAAAAAACCCAAAAAACATGGTCATATCATAAATACAGGCAACATCGGCATCCACAAACTTCAGAAAAAGAAAAGATCCTGGGCAGTTTAAAATGCGATGAGGGGATGGGAGGGGGGAAAGAAAACAAACCAAACCACCCCGATCTACTATCGGGCTTTAGTGTTTGTGTATTCCATTGTATTTGGTGATGTTTTTATAGATAAGTTCAACTCTGTAGAAAAAATAATAGTAATTAATAATAAGGAAATGTGCTTTTCACATCTTGGGGAAGAAAAAATAATATTTTACTTAATAAGCCTATATTATGTTAACATATACAGTAATGGTATAACATAAGAAAATACAAAAATAAGATTAATACTGTCAATATCTTTAACAAGAAATATATCGTATTTCAAAGGAACTGATGTGATGAGAAGCCGGGGTTTTGTTTGTTTGTTTGTGTAGTGTTTAAGTGTTGCGCCAAAAGCCAATCGAGAACAGAAAGTGAGCGGACTATGATTAGCAGAACGGGGCGTCTCTCGCTTCTTTTCATTACAGGTTACTACACTCCATCTGCTTCCATCAAGCACCTTTCACTGACTGAACAACAATAACGACAATAACAACAACGACGCTTTGGTTGGAGAAAAAGAAAGTGGGGGGGGGAATTACGCAAGTGCTATTAATATCAACACATGGCACATAGTTTACTTACTGCGAACGCTTTTATTCTGTTTTAAACTTTGTCAGATGTTGAAAAAGTAGTGTATTTCTTTTCAAATTACACATCTGCTATGATTTATTATACTTCTGCCGAGCCTGCTCAAAGCTTCTTCTTCTTCATAAAAAGAATTATTTGTTATTTATCTTCCGAGTCATTTACACGCTATGGAAGAGTAGCTTATGGGAGCTGTAGTCTAAGTGATCCAACACGAAATTTTGGCAGTTAGAGCTTTTTTTTTTTACATTTTTTTTATTTTTAATCTCCTTCCCTGTCCTTCGCCGATACGGTAACGGCGACCGGTTGCGGTCCGTTAGGCTCTGACGCACGCCATGAGATCCGCTCTCTACGAGTCCACGGCAGCCTGGAAATAAACTGGAGAATTCCCGCTGAGAGCTGTTTTATAATCTTGGCAGATTTTTATTTTATTTTTTCTTGGGGGGTGAATTTCTAGACTCGAGCATTTTGTGGCACGGAAGGAAGCTCAAGCGACAACTTCACTAGCTGCTGGAAGCGGGAGTCATGCACTAAATCGGCGCGAATGACAGTTTGGAAAATCCCGGGGACTCGTATGGATCTGACAAATACAAAAAGAAAATATATATGTATATGCCACAATGTTCAATATAAATTCGCCTATAAAACACACTCGTCTAAAGGACTATCAAAATTGGGATATCGGAGTTCGGTCCAGAATAAAGTGTCGGCTACGGGGGTGTAACTAAGCACATGAGCAAGGGTGTGATGGTGTTTCCATCCACTTGACCTCATACGTTAGTCCTTTCCGACCTCCTGAACCCCCCCATTTACACGGCGTGATGGTGTGAGCTGTAGCATCTCGTCTTTACACCAGCACCGACTCCAACCGTGGCATAACCATGGCGAAACCCTTAACCGCTGATCTAGGACCAGTCTACAGCTTACCCAGGGACCTAAACGTCATGATTACGCTCCCTGGTCTCAGAACAGCGATTAAGAGAAAGCCGGGGTGGGGTGAGGCGAGGCAGTGAAGCGCGGGGTCAGTACTGGTGCAGGTACGAGGGCCGGTGCTCGGGTTTCAGAGGGAAGTTTTTGAAGCCTTTACTCAGAGCTTTATGCTGCGAGACCTGCTGCTGCGAGACCTGCTGCTGCTGCTGCTGCTGAGTGAACGGGAAGCCGGACGAGAGGCCGCTGGAAGGAGAGCACTCATTGGCTGTTGACCAAACCGGAGACTGCAGCATTTGCATGGAGTCACCCCATTGGCTGGAAGGTATCGTCATTTGATAGAGGGAAGAGCTGGGATTGGGCATGGTGTTGGAGTGGGTGGAGTGCTGCCACGGCGCCTTTGGAGGCCATGTTTTAGTTTTGCTTTCCTGCGTAAACAAAAGGGAGAAAAAAAAAAGATGTACGTTTAACGAGACTCGCTGAAGTGCGTTATTTTTGTCTGGAACGTTATTCCAATTTCCAACGATTATAACGTCGTTTATTAACGACCGACGGGTCACACTTTTTAAAGGTTTATACACACGGGATCTTCATGTACACTTCAGCAAAATGTCTTCCCACATTTTTCATACATACATATATACACATATATATATATATATTTTTTTGTTTTGTTTTGTTTTTTTCCAATTAATCTTTAAGAACGCCTGTGACAAAAGAAGGACGTATTGAAGTTGTCGGGAAGCTGTCGTGAGGTGGCGACGGACTTTAACAGGAAACGCGGTGAGCGCATCACACTGTCGTCGAACTCATGAGCAAACCAGAAGGAGCTCAAAGATCAGAACTGACCTGGGACAAGTCTTACCTTTAAAACAAGTCCTACCTGGTTATTGTCATCACTGGCGTGGTGGAGAGGAGGAGAGGGCAGCGTACACACTTCCTGCTCACCACAGCTGTGTTTCCTACACACACACACACACACACACACAGCATTCAGATACTCTATTAAGTATTACAGCTAATGTCAGTGACTGATAGTATGCATTCATAGCTAATACCAAAATGTTCACACTGTTTTATTGAGGAAGCTAAAATAAAAATAAAGTTTAAAGGTGCAATAGTCGATTTTTAAAAACAAAAATTCTTGTACTAATAACCTGCAAAATATGTGGATATACATTTTACAGTCACACTATTCTGTAGATCCTGGGGCATTGGGGGGTGGAATTTGGTGGGGGTCGAACCCACATACTGAACCTTTAAGGGGGGTGTTAGAAGAGTTATTCATTTTGTGAATCACAGATGTTCAGCAAGCCCCACTCTAATGGTTCCTTTTCGACAGACTCTGGTGCAGGAGCTAAAACGGATCCTGGAACTGTGGCCTGTGAAGCTAAAACTGAACCAGTTTTCTGTAGTGAAAATGCATTTAAATTCCTGTGGTGGAAATCCACCTATAAGGACAGTATAGGGTCTGGTGGGCGTGGTTTGTGTGAGCTTTTTCTTTTCTTTTTTTTTTTTTTTTTGTACCTTCTTGGCTTGACTGCAGCTACCAGATCAGGACCAGAGAACATGGAGAACAGACTGTCTCCATTGGCTGAGGAGGTTTCGTCACTCGAACTGGCAGAGTCACCCTGATTGGCTGACCAGGTACTGTTCACTGCCTCCCTGCTCACAGAAAAACACTCCGTCAGTAAACTACTTTTCAGAGCATAAGACACTCTCCTTGAATAAAAATCAATCCTACACATCACTTTGTTCGAGAACTCACATTCAGGTTTTAGTCTTTTGTTAGTGTTTTTCTGAACATGGCAGTTAGCTCGGTTGTTATGCCAGTGTTTGCAGAATATACCATTATATTACTTTTTATTTTATCGAAAACTTTTATTTACAGCTTCTAAACCTGCACGATAGAAAGCCATAGTTGTTTTTTTGTTCTGGATATTCAGTGCCGTGATATTTCCGGAACGCGTCTGTCCATCTGCCTAACGAACAAGTCATTACACATCGACGCGTGATTCCGAGACCTCATAATACACTCAGTAGATTTTAATTGTCCAATCATCGCCTCTACGATGATTCCTGAGTTTCAGCGCCATGCTGAAACTGGCTTGTAGTAGGAAGCTGTCGAAAATGTAGAACCTGTGATCTAGAAAACACATTCATGCAAATGATGCCAAATAATAGAACGAGGATGTGATCAGAACATCACCGAGATGATGTATGCGTGTGTAAAACTTACTGTAGATACAACAAAGCTACTCACCCCTCGCTATAGTATTCTGGGTGGGACCAGGTCCTGTGCTGGTCGTCTGGGAGGGGCCAGTTGCTACGGGGGTTGCTAGGACGACGGACATGCTGTGCTTGCCTCTTCTGCTGCATCGCCTGGTTGACGCCAGCGACATAACGCGCAAACTCCGGATCTGAGCCGACTAAGAAAGAGAGAGAGAGAGAGATAGAGAGAGGAAAAGAGAGAGAGGGAGAGATAGAGAGAGGAAAAGAGAGAGAGGGAGAGATAGAGAAAGAGCGCAAAACAAACCATGAGCTGTAGTATCATTGATGGACAGACAGGGGGCATCAGTGAGTAAAAAGGAAGGGAAGGAGAGAGCTGGGTGCGGGTGGAGGGACTGGATTAAGCATGCTCAGCTCTTTTGCCCCAGTGTGTTCAGTCTCTTTATCCAGAGTTGTCCAGCACAGCACAAACACACAAAGGAGCCATCAAAATCCGGCTCTGTGATAATGTGACCGTTCCAAATGCGCTATTAAAAACACCACACCCCCCACCCCCCTACTTCAGCCAGTGAAAACACTAAGCACACACACCTTATACCAACAGTTCCAACAGGGTCCCCAGCATAGTCAGAGGATCCATGATTTAAACAAAACTGTTAGTGGTGGAAATTACAATCCTCATCATTAAAGTTAGTGTGTGTGTATGTATGTGTGTGTGTGTGTGTGTGTGTGTGTGTGTGTGTATTCTTCCTGCAGACTCTGGAACCCTGATTTCCGAATGAAATGCAAACTACACTTCCATCTTCTCCACGATTGTGGTTGTGTACTGAACGAGACAGATTAAAGCCTCAGGAAACCTTCGCAGGTGTTTTGAGTTAATTATCTAGTTAGAGCTCTTCTCAGGTTGACATTTCTGTATTATAAATTCTTTATTCTAATATCCTGAGGTACTGGATTTTTGACTTCCGTGAGCTGTAAGCCGTAATAATCACAGATTAAAAACAAACAAACAAAAAAGGCTTGAAATATTCCACTTTATGTGTAATGAATCTAGAATATATTAACATTTTTGAATTAAATTATGGAAGTAACTTTTTTCTGGTTGGAATACGTTTAGTCTATTTTGGGATCCAATCAGGGTAGTTTTAACAACTTTCGCACTCCTATTAGGATAATCTAAGTGCGAGTATTTGGGGAGGGAAGGCAATGCACTTATCGAGCATTCAATGCTAGGAATTTAGAAGAGGACGTGACATTGGTGAGGCGATACCCTATGTAGGAAAAATTATATTTACCCCCCCCAAAAAAAAAAAAAAAACAGGCGAGAGCGTGCATTGCCGGCTCGGTGATGCTCTTCAGAAATATAAGAACAAGAATTCGGGAAATTCCTTCAATTTTGTAACCCTAGAGAGATCCGATGGTTCTGAATTTTTTACATAAAAAACAATACAAGCGGTGTTTCTTTCCTGCTACAATAACACACACACACACATACACACAGTGTTCTGTCAGATCCTGACACCAACCGACAGCACACAATGGACCATTTATCTTTTTCCACCTCACAGTCACTGATAGTCTGTCGAGTCAGACGTCAGAGAGGAGGTTCAAGCACGCTCACACGTTCATGTCCATCCTTCAGCATTCTGATCTTTATCTACTGCACCTGACTGATCAGACATTCAACATCAATAACATTTTCATCACTGCAACACTCAAAGATTTGGCAGGAAGTCAAGAAGTAAAGGGCGACGAATGAGCCGAGACACGTAAAGACTTGTCATCTTAATCAACTTGGCAGTAAAAAAAAATAAATAAATGAACAAATCTCAGAAACCATGTAAGTGCCAACATGGTAAACTGCATTCCTTACATGAATTTTACACACACACACACACACACACACACACACACACACAACACACACACACACACACACACGCAAAAAAAAAAAAAAAAGAATATTTTTTTTTTAAAACCTCACCTGCAGGGTCAAAGGGCATGGTGTCACCCAGCACCCCGAACACGCCTTGCTCGCTCTGCTCACGATTAGGCCAGGTGTTGTTGCGTGGCCCTGGCGGCACCTTGTGACCCAACACCTCTGACATCACGCTGTCCATGTAGGTGCTGACCAACCCCAAGCTGTACAGGTCAGAACTCAGGTCAGGCAAAGTCCACTGAGTCATGTGCCCAATGGGCGAGAGCCCGCCCGGGGGAGCCTGGGTCCACTTTCCGGGAGCCCTCTGTTGCGGCGGGAGAGTCTGGGGCTGCTGTGAGGGGAGTTGTGGTGACACGGGTGAGGGCTGCTGGGATTGCTGCAGGAGGTGCTGGTAGTACTGCAGGGTCTGTGGGGAAGGTGAAGGCTGCGCTGGGGCTTGTGGTTGTGGAGGAACTGTGGTTTGTTGCTGCTGTTTGGGTGTAGTTGGGAGCTGTGGAGGCTGTTGCTGCTGCTGCTGCTGCTGTTGTTGAGGCAGATTTTGAACCAATGGGATCGCAGCATGCAGAACTGGAGCCTGCGAAGTGGGCGGGGCCACAGAGCTAGGTGGTTTCAGGTCGGCGGCGTTGCTGGAGGCGACAGAGTTCCTCCTCTTGACCAACGGCGAGGCTTGCTGCGACTTGCCCATGTTGAAGCCAGACAAAAAGTCAATCACGTCCTGCATTTCCTGGTCCGTAGGCAGATTCATACCCTGCTCGTCCGGAGTCGAACCGTTGGCCGCATGCTGGCCGGAGTCACCGGTACCCGACACGGTCATTTGGAGAATTTGAGACGGCGCTTTGGGCTTGTCGTCGACGCCACTGGTGCTTCGAGAGGGCGTGCTGGGGATAGAAAAGCTTCCGCCGCTTCCGGAGCTGGACGAAGCCTTTTTGGTGAACTTGGAGGTGAGTTTGGAAATGGTCTTAGGCAGGCCGCTAGAGGACTTGCTGCTGTTGCCAGGGTGGAGGTCGGCAGGGACGGTGTAATCAGCGCTGTCCCTCTGAAGCTGGATCTGAATGGTGGGAAGGGCTTGTTCCCTGACGACACACACCCCCCATATTACATTACAGCAAGGCTAAACAAACCGCAATCTATAAGAAAAGATAATGCACGCATCCGAGCTCAAAAGGAAAATTATATTTCGTTTTATTTAGGATCGGTTATTATAGACACCGCCCCCTGATCAGCCTATCAGCCTAGACGTTTATTTTTAGATTGTATTAGCACTGGAAATATCAGGCTAACGTAGCTATTTGTCAACACCTCACAAGCACCCCCTGGCTGAATTACACCGCAATTCAAAAGGAGATGTGATGCAGACATGTTTTTTTCTCCAAGATGGTTGGGAAACTGAAGGATTGTGGGATATACGAGACGAGAACAGTGACCTCAGACAAACATGTAAATCGGCTTCCTTTCTGGCCTGGTTTCTAAACTCGGCTGAAAGTGCCGAGGCAGCAGATTGCTGTGCTTTTCAGAACTGGGGGAAAAGAAATCATATTAAAATGAGAAGAGCGCTTGGCGGACATGTCAAATCCAATTTGAAAAAAAATTATTATTATTTATTTTTTCTTTATTATTTTTTTTTAAAAAGAGTTAAACTGATTTGTCTCGCTTCTTGTGTTGAAAAGTTTTAAAGCTGAAATTCAGAATGCAGTTTCCAAAAATAGGAGACAGAAATGAGAAACAGGGACATCAGCGACTTTGATCAGGATATATGTGAGCGTTTGTATCTACGTAAAGCCAAACGAGCTAAATTTGTACCGGACACAGAAAATACGTGTAACTGCTGTGACATTCCCCAGCTAACTTCACCTTTTTTCTTTCTCCCTAGAGCCTTCCTTACAATTCTACATATTTTTAGCACTGTTTAACCTGTCTTGTTGATTTTTTTTAAATGAGGGACATCTACATATAGTAACGTGAAAAAATAAGTACACCCATGGAAATTTTATTATTTATAAAACTTTTACAAGCAAACATTGGATCCTCTATGAAATGGTGCCTATTAATAAAAGTCATACACTATCAAATGATAAATTAAATTGACATTTTGTAGTCATTTTCACAATTTAAATAAACCCAAAAACCCCCCAAAACAAACATATCATTCACATGGAAAAAGTAAGTACACCCCTACATTTAGCACACCTCTGAATCATGTGTTCAGGATTGGGTGCCAGTGATTAGAACCTGCTTAGGGAGTTCAGGTGGAACCGGACTTATTTATACCCCTCATATCTAGTGTCTATATGAGCATAAAGGCAAAGACCAGGCCATTTGCAATAATGTGCCCTAGACAGACAAATCAAAGATAGTGTTGCTTGGCCACAGTAACAGCAGACATGTTTGGTGCAGATCAAAGACAGCTTTTCAGGAAAAGCACCTCATACTAACTATGGTGGTGGAAATGTTATGGTTTGGGGTTGCTTCGCTGCCTCATGGACTGGACAGATGTATTCTATTCATGGATTCAACTATTGATTCCGCATCATATCAAAGAGTGCTTGAAGACAATGTGAGATCATCTGTCTGAAAGTTGATTTGAAAGTGGACTTTTCAACAGGATAATGATCCTAATCACACGAGCAAATCCACCAAGGAATGGCTCAACAAGAACAAATTGAGGGTTATGGAATGGCCTAGTCAAAGCCCGGATTTGTATCCCATTGAAAATGTTGTGGGGGAGGGAGGGAGGGGGGCGGGATTTGAAAAGGGCAGTACATGCAACTGAAAGAATATTGCATGCAAAAGCGGTCAAATCTTCCAGCAGACTGTCAGAGACTGGTGGACAATTATGCAAAAACACCTACGAGAAGTTTTTTCTGCTAAAGGGGGAAAATACTAGCTTCTGATGCCAAGGGTGTACTTACTTTTTCCAAAGAAGATTATCACATCCATTGATATTCCTGTTGAATAAATGATTTGAAAAAACTAACTTTCCTTGTAGTTTTGTTCAAGTATATCGACCTTATTAACAGGTGCGGTTTCAAAGAGGATCAAACCATTTCCATGGGGTGTACTTAACTTTTCACACGACTGCATGTTTACGCCTTATACCTTCCTGTCTCACATGTCCAATAACAATATAACTTAAATAAACACAATAAATCAATCGATATCGTTAACTAAGGGCTGGATATTTAGAAAAGGCGTAATAATTCAATTCAAAGGCAGCCCTTTATGATGATTATTATTATTTTGGAAGCAGGCACAGTGTGTCGCAGGGCACCGAGAGAATAACGCTCCAGTAACGGGGGAAAGCAAAGGATCCTACTCACTTGCGCTCTTTCCAGCGGTTGAGGTCGAACACAGTGGTGTAGAGGACGTCGACCAGGCCGAGCGTTTTCTCCGGGTCCAGACTGCGCTGCAGCAGAGACATGGTGGCTGGGTCCTCCTTCAGACACCTGCAGAATTGAACCCACATCCATGCAGCTGAATAAAGCAGACTGAACAGGCTACTCAGCCTTGAGCTGGAGAAATCTTTAATTAAGCTTTAATTAAGGACAGAATTTACAGACAGGCTTGGACATGCTGCTGATTTACAGCCGCAGATAAAATCTTCTAGGCTCAACCACAAAACCACGACCGTATATTAGATGCTTCCCAAGATGGTAGGACCTTTGTAATGCGCACTGAATAATCTTTTTTGGCCTAATTTCGTTCAATTTGATTCGTATAGCGCGTCTAAAAATGGACATTTTCACAAAGCAGCTTTACGGAAATATAAAAACTCAGGAGATCCATTTTAAACGTATAAAATGATCCCTAACGAGCAAGCCAGAGGTGGCGCGGCGGCGAGGAAAAAACGTGACACGCTCGCAGGCTGCGATTTACTAAAACTGAGAACAGAGAGAACAAAAGAGGGCTCGAGACTCGAGTTTTCTGCTCTCAGAGCCCTGATCACGCCGATGGATGACGTAAGGAGGACGTACTAATCTGCTTTAATTGCAGGTCTATCGTTTGAGGATCTTTATCGTGGCGAGCACGTTATCTATCGCACGGTGTGTTCAAGTATTTTATTTAGCGTCATCTCACGCTGGAAAAAGTCATCAACATAAATTAATTCATTCGCCCTGCACATAACTGGTCCATGTGTTTACGGTTCATTCAAAATTAGTTAAAAATGAATACAAATAGTGAGAAATAAGTCTTTAATAACACTCTTTTTGGTTTTGTTTGTGCTTTTCTTAAATAATTCCTCCTTGTTCATGTTCCTCCGCTCCTCGCTCTTTTTCGGTCACCTATTCTAATCTTTTCCAGTCTAACAGCTAAACAATAGCAGAGTTTGTTTATTTATTTTTTCTTCTTTTCAGCTGTTCATGTGAGTGCGTATGTTTTCACTCTGCGGTCCTACTCCAACGTCACCTGCGTGTACGTTCATGCCCAGATGGATATTCCTGCTCGGAATATCCAACCGACATAATATACCTATTTACGGGTGTATGGTTTCTTCTAAGAAACAACGGCCTGTGAAAATGTGGCCAAATAAAAACGGCCAAATAAAAACTTTTTTTTCCTTTTTTTAAATAAAGTAAGACAAAAATTGCGCAGTGTGAAAGACCGCACGTACTTTCTAAAAAGCTACATTTTGATTCCTTAGCGTTTCTACACATTTGTAACATCCGTTCTTTATTTTTTACGGATCTAGTGATTTTGTCGAATATTTCTGACACGAAACTCTGACTCTGGGCTTCAAATCGCGTGAAGTGAATCATATCTAAACTCACTCTTATTAAACAAACATGTGCGCGACTATTTCAGAGATTCTCTAATCAGAAGGGGAGGAAGAAAAAAAAAAAAAAAACTGGTTCAGATGAAGGAAAAACATTTGCACTGAGCTTTGAAAGATGTCCAAACATAGACATTTTCCATAATTATGACCAGTTGTACTCACCATGTGGAAGGAACCTGCACTACAACCCTGGATCCTTCTAAAGTAATCTGTGGAGCGTACGCCTCCTTGTTCTCGATCTGAGCCGTGTCTACCACGACCTACACGCAGAACACCGACACACAGGAAGAAAAAGAAGTTATATACACACACACACACACAGACACTGTTTAAACAGTACACATCAACGTGTGTGAAATCTGCTGCTAATGGGAAACACATGGTAATGTACATCATACACTATAATTATATTCCTAGCTCTAAGAACGGCGATATAGTGTATATTATTTAGATTCTTGCATTCCTGTAGATCAGTTCATGGTGACCTGCTCTGTGTATTCTAGACATTTGACTTGTTTTCTTACCTGCGGTAAGCATTAGGTACGCTAGGTATCAGACTAGCAGTGAATAACAGGGCACACATAGGAATAATAGAAGGCATACAAATAAATATCGACCTCTCCATGGAGAAATAAAAGTTACACAAACTAATCCGGTTTGATTTGGCCTCTACGATCATAGAGGAAAGTTTTGAATCCGCAAGTGAACTCCTATTCTGATTCGTTCTCAGTTTAAACGGTAGACAGACGCACGTGGTTCGTAGAAATACGACGAAGACGCTTTCATTTGCATCGGCTTACGCTTAAACGCTGACCTTTTCTACTAGGCACGCTTTCCTGAACTGAAATAGGTCTCTTGTAAAGTTCTAGCATTTTAAAAAGTGAAAAAATGAGAATAAATAAATAAACAGAATGCATTGCGGTTCCACTGAAAGACGCCTCGCTAATCTGTACATTTGTAATCTAATCTCCTTAAGGAAAAAGCATTACTGTACGTCCATCGACGACGTCAAAAAAGTGTTTTTTTTGTTTTTGTTTTTTTTCCATGTTATATACATACATCCAGTAAATACTGTTTTCATTGTTATTTAAAAATGTTTACATGTGTTTGCTGAAAATTTCTATACAAATCTGAACGAATATCTTGCTTTCGAACACTGGTCTGCGTTTCCCCCCTGAATGCTCACCTGACCAGTCATGCTAAACGTCTCACTGATGCCAAGGTTTTTGCACAAGCTTAGCAAGTCAACACTCCGTTTAAACGCGACGTCCGTAACGCTGAACGGTTTCAATCCTGCAATGCCGCGCCCCGCCCGCAGAAAGCCACAGTACACGACTAAGCGCTCCCCACTAAGAGCACTTAGACAAATCAAATCAATGCAACATGCAAGTATCACATGCTGACAGGTCTTTAATCCTAACTGTACGTCACTATCCAATCAACAACAGTCCAACGGTTTTGACTTTGATGCTTTGTTTATATCGCGACCCGATAAAAGGAGCTCGTTTTCCCTTTGAGGACATTGAACGGAGAAACCCGAGCGCCACTACAATGACGTTTCGGTCAAAACTAATCTTAACTCGACTAGGTGTTTAACAAAGCCAATAATCGAGTCCAGATTTCACTGACGTACGCCGAAACGCGGCCCGTTCTCTAACACGCAATTAAACCGAGTTCTTTGAAAGAGACAGTGGTTTTCCTTACAGAGTCCTGCCTGAGGGAGGGGGCTGCGTTTCCTGCTGGACAGGAAGTGCTCTATTGTTATTTATAGAGCAGGTGTATCCTCACAACCCACATGACCCTGACTATCTGAAGAAAAGGAGTGCCCACTAACACACAGAGTTTGCGGGCCAGCGGGAAATCTGTTTAGAGATTAGAGTTTTTAGAAAGGATGGACCATTATAGCTATTTAATATACTTATTTTTAATAAAAAATAAATTAAAAAAAAGCCAGGGAGAGGGAAACACACACAATGGGCCAGATTTTGTAAATATAATAGTAACAGTAATGAACTTATAAATAACTTTCAATCTTTCAAACACTTTTCGCACGGCACCTCAGAGTTGCTCTACAATCAAACAGGGAAAGTTAAATACTAAAAGTAATGCGATAAAGCACGGAAGGACAAAATAAAAGCAGGAAAAATAAAAACCACACTCCAATATTGAGTAAAAGATACGAACGAGAATAAAATAAATTCAAAAGAACTTTAAAATGTAAAAAGAAATGTAAAAAAATCTACTTTAAATGGAGGAAGTATTTCCATGAAGTATTTTCTTCTTTGATACACACGTGTGTCGAATGTGAGTACAGCTAAAAAGGTCTCGTTTACCGACAAGCACCACTGCGAAAGGCCGTGCCAAACTACTGCTACATTTTTAAATAGTAATAAACTAGCAATAAAAAAGAGCTCTTTCTGTGTGTGTGTGTGTGTGTGTGTGTGTGTGTGTGTGTCTGTCTTTGGTATCAGACATTAGTGTTCTACGCAAACATCACAGTATGTTCAAATCTCCGCAGCTGACTCGTAAATACTGCGATCAGCGCACGGATCCAAATCCAATGAATCTTTACACTCGTAGTGTTTCCCAGCCCCGGCTCCTGCACTTCACCGGATAATGTATTGGATTTGAGAACGTAACTGAAGGTAAGTTGTGTGTTATGTATGAACTCCTAATGGAAGTGTGGTTGTATGTATCTCGATATAATTGTATAAGGGGCAGTGATGGCTCAGTGGACTGCCAAAGATGCACTTAAGCCATTAACCTTCATCTGATCAGTAGTAGGTTTGGACTTTGTCTAAATAAATAAATAAACATGGAGGAAGAAGCGGTAGAGGTCTCACCAGCCCGGCCTGTCCGAACAGCAGCTGCACGGCCGTTTTGCACGCCCCCCTCCAGGTGGAAGGACACACCAGGTTCAGCACCTCAGTCACGGGTGAGTCATCACGTGCAGACACACCGTTCTGCCCCGACGCCTCCTTAATGAGCTGTAACATGGTGTGCTAAAGAGCCGAAGAAAAGCCACTTCAAATACAGATACAACTCCAAAACGGACCTTTTTATACACCGCATTCACATTACGATATAATTCAGCTCAGGACTCCAAGGTGTACGATGATCATAAGAATAGTTCGGCAAAACCATAAGTCACTTTATCTAGCTACACGGCTGAAAGTTAGGAAGAATATCCTCAAGTTTAGCATCACATGCTCCTCTTCTTTTATCCAAAGACACACTCGTTCTCTAAAGTCGTGTCTGAATCTTTTCGTAGGCCGAATTAAAGTAAAACTTACTCACAAAGCATTCGGTAACACTGATTGTTATTTGAATAAATGGTAATCTGCCTACAAAGGACTTCGCAGCTGATTTACATTCGGCGACGCCCACAAAACCTCCTTAAAAGGCCAAGCTCATACGGAGCTGAAAACGAACAAAGGCATAACGGCGAAAAACACAGTTCGCCAGCTGCAATAAACACGTACTAACTCTTCTTGCTCTTTTAAAGTGCCGTTACTTTTTTTTTTTCCTTAACTGAACGGCTAGTGTGTTAAATTACGAATTTTTGTTATTCGACTGCTTTCTTTCAAGTCGTTGATATGAAACGAGCGGTTTTGATTTAAACATGCGGTCTGCACTATGCTAATCTGGAGCTTCATAATACAGCTTACTTTAGTTAACTACCGTGTAAGGGAAGAGAAGAAAAAAAAAAAAAGCGAAATTCAGACACTGATCATATTTTGGCTGAAGTAAAAATTGAAAAGTACTGCAGAGGAACATAAACTCAAGCTTCCCAGGACAAGGCAAGACAGGAAGAAAGGAAAGTCTGTGCCTCAGGGGACGTCTGCGTTGCAGGGAAACATTTGTAGGATTTTGTAACGGCAGAGCCAAGACAGGACAGGAACGCGGGGCGGTTGCTCAGGTTAGAGACCGAGTGTTGATCCTGGAACAAAGGATCAGGACTTGAGAAATGAGCAGAGAGCGCGCGTTGTGAAGTGTGTGTACCGTTTTGAGTTTGAGGTTATCGGCAGCCGACTCGTTGAAGGAGACTCCTTTGAGGAAGTGCGAGCCGATCTGCAGGGGGATTGTGGGTAACTCGCATTGGAGCGGCTGAGATGTGGTCTGCATACGGCCTGCCTGCTGAGCCTCAGCCTCACTACAGCAACCCTACACGCACATACGCACACACTTATTCTCAAATATAAATCTGAACAATTAGCTCATATACATCTCCTCTGATAAATACATCGGCAATAAAAATCTACAAAAACATCTACACACACACACACACACACACACACACACACACACACACTTCGCCGACTCGGATCACACAACGGTTGACTCAGCGGTCCGTACCTGTAACACTGCTTCTATAGCTTTGGGTTTCAGGTGAAAGCCTCCTTTGAGAGCGTACTCACAGTGACCCAGAGAGTCCAGCGCAGATCTGTATGCCTGCACACACAATATACGCAACACAATATAAAGCATCGTTGTGTATTCTTTTGAAAATAAAATAACTGAAAATAAAAACAAATCGGAACCAATCAAAACCCCTGAATGATGTTTCTGCACTGCTGAGAGTCACCATGACATCCCTGTAGCAGTAAATCACACTACATCAGTATACATCATGCACCAGCGCCGATACGTTGACTTCAGGCGTGAAAATAGGCAGATTACAAGATGACAGGCAGGAGCCGTCAGCCAATCAGGGTCGAGTGTGGGAGAATATCAAACAGGAATCTGAGTGAGAGTCAGTATTATTATGCTGCAAGATATATAGTGAATGACGTCATTTATTGTGGAATTTGTATCATTACCCAGTTATGAACTTATTCAGCTAGAGAACTCGTGTTGTCGAGCTTCTCTGCGTTTTTCTACATCAGGCTCATTTACATTACTTCATATAGAGTCACTTGGTTATCCATTCACCCTGGTGTGTGTGTGTGTGTGTGTGTGTTTCCTGCTTTGTGTTTTAGCTAGCATGCTAACACTCTCCTGCTTTTAAGATTTAAGATTCAAGTCAGAAAACACAAATCTTAATACTGTGAGATGATCGTGGAGCAAACCGAGAGGTTTTGCTCTTTTACCTGGTGCTTAAAGAAAGTATCCTGAAACGGGCGTACCGATGACCTGGGTAAGGTGCATCGCTTGCTGTAAAAGTGTATACATGTGGAATGTCTCTTATGCGTTGCTGCGTTTATAACCATCAAAACATCTCGTCTTTCAGTGTTTTATTACGAAAAGCAAACAGACGTATCTAGTCGTCGGAGGTCTGACCTGCAGAGCGCTGTTTATCTTCAGGTTGAGCTCTTTGAGCTGTTGGTCGGGGAGAGAGGGGCTGTGGGAGCAGAAGAGCTGCTGCACCTGAAAACCAGCCAGACAGCCGTCACGCCCTCGCTCTCGGAGACGCGCCGTCGCCTGAAGAATGAACACACACACACACACACACACACACACACACGATCATAATCACAATCCACTAAAATGGATTAACGATAAATGTAGGCCAATTAGCATCATCTGGTTTACTTCTACCACCGGACCATTCATCAGCAGGCAAGTTCATATTTTTAGTTCATGTACATGGCCACGCCCCCCTCCAAAACCACAAGTGATATTATCGTCAGATGTTATAGCGAGTGGCAGAAGAAAACCGACCAAAAAAAAACCCCACAGTCTATGCGCTGCGTACCTCTGCAGCCCCTTTCCACGAGCGTGCCGCCTCGTCCAGCTCGCCGAGAGCACCAGCCTGACTGCGAGCCCCAGCGCAGCGCTCCTGCACCTGCGCCAGCGCCTCGGCCAGGCACGACTGTGCCACCGGCTGCACTTTCTGCAGAGCCTGAGACAGGAACTGGAAATGAACTTGCATCACGGTCAGAAAACAGCGGCCCAGTACCTGAGGGTAAGAAAGAAAGAACGAAAGAAAGAAAGAAACTGTTTAACGTTCTCAATTACAAGGGTGTGAGATTAAATCCCAGCAGGACAGGAGAGTCACTGTAGCTACGTAGCACCGCTATTTACAGATCAGATCCTGAACGAAATAAAACCACCTCCCAAAATGAAACGTCTTGGCATTCCTTCTAAGGTGTGTATTGAGTGCGTAAAATGAATAACGGTGTTAAGCGTCGAATGATTCTCTCAAGGCAAGGACCAAATAAAGTAGAAAAGTTAGTGTAGGTGTATAATCATCGCAACAATTCCCGTTCCCAACACGCCGCGGCTGTTCATCTTATGTGTTGTGAGAACACAGCGTCGATAAAGCAAAAATGTGGAACAGTTGGGGTACTCCATTCTCGAGTAAGCCTTAATGAAATATAATATAAACCCCATCAAATGATGGAAAGGCTGGGAATTACACACTGATTTCTGCAGATGCAGAAGTTTCTAGTGGATCTCCACTGAGGTGAAACAAAACGACGTACTGGTATCGTATCGGCGCTTCATCACACGCTTGACACTTGGATAAATTCAGCCAAGAATGAAATTTGCACAGATTAAAATACTCTGCAGTAGAGAACATTAAAAGTTTGGAGATGGATGCTCGACTTAAACGTTTCTCATGATCTTAAAAAGCTTTTGATCTGAAGGTGTGTGATTAAAATGTTTGAAATCGGTGTCGGAGACAAAAATATAATCGTGCCAACGTATTCATTTCTTTCATTAGACTAAAACGAACATTTTATTTACAAATAAATCTTTATTTAAATGGACTACCGGAGAGGAATATTTCCGAAAAGCAGGAGATAAGAGTCCGGCGTCGGTGTGAACTCCTTTAATGCTGTTTAAAAATCATCTCAGGGAAATTCCTCAAGAAATCTCTCGAGAAAATGCCAAGAATACATTTCTGGACATTTTAAGGTGAAAAGATGATCAAATATTAAATTTTGATTTATTTTGGGTTTTTTTTTAATCACAACATAATTCCCATAGTTCCGTTTGTGTTACTCCAGAGTTTTGATGACTTTATTATTATTGCAAAAATATGAGAAAACATAATAACAAAAAAAAAAGAACGAGAGTGTGCAAACTTTTGAGCGGTAGTGTACGTAAGCCGACAATATGTCTAAGGTGCAGAAAGTGTATTAGACGGGACTTCGTGCGATCTCTAATAAGTGTTATATGAGCCGTTATATATTTTGTGTTACAGGTCATCGTACTCCTGCCACAATTCATTTGTCCTCCATTATGAAAAATTCTGCGTCCTTTACACACACACACACACACACACACACACACACACACACACACTCCAGCTTGTGCCTCATTACCCGCTCGATCAAATCAGACGAGTTAACCAGACACGCTCTCAGCTCTGCTTCATTTCAACGTGTCGTAATTTAGGCTTTACAGACATCCGATCATCAGCATAACATAAGCACAGAGAGAAGAAATTACTCATTGTCTTCGCGTCAGGGTCCTGGTGGTTCGGACACTGTGTGTGTGAACAAGACACGGTGCCACAAACAAGCTGCGAGGCATGTTTCTGGAACGAGAGAGCAAACAGAAGTACCTGAAAGAAACTAAAACACCGCTTTTCCACCGCACGTTAAAGTACGGTACAACTCTGCTCTGCTCCCTTTTTTAAGGTTTATCACTCTGGATAGTTCTTGGTACCTTGTTTAGTTCCACTTCGGTCGAGGTTCTATATCGTGCCAGAATCAATGTGTGTCTTTAATACATACTTCACATACGGTAATATTCTATTCATTAAAAATGATGCATCGTTTATCTCATTGCAGATAAAATCACAACAAAGATCTCGGTCTTAGATTTTGACATCTGGCTTGTTACAGACTTCCAATCAGGCGTTTATCGAAGTCTCTCCTGTCACACCTGAATCTAACCTTTTCAGGATCTCAAGAACTTTTGCACGTTTCCTCCTGAGAAATTAGGCATTATCAGGCAGAAATGTACCATGTATCCTGAGAAGCTGTTGCTCCTGAACGTTAACTACACTCTGAATGTTAATGTGCTCCGGTTCCTTACGGAGATCCTCAGGATCTTCTTCCTTAATAGGGATCTCTCGTTGCCTGCTGTTCACCGTAACGTGAAGGCCAAGGCCAGAGCAGAAAACACCAAGACTCAAAGTTTTTGACATAAGCCTCACAACAACTCCACGTGTTGCCTGACGCATCACCTCGCTTCCGAACATCTCCGATTTCCTCTGTAACTGACTAGCGTTACACTGCCGTGCAACACACACGACAAGTAACGTGTGGAGAAGTCGATACGAGGGATTCGGAAATATAAATAAAGAGAGAGAGAGTGAGAGAGATAAAAACACACTGACATCCCGTCTTTACCGAGCGAGGCCGGGGGTGTTTTTTCACAGGTGCATGCTGAAAATACCTGCAGGCTGAGCTGTAAAAAGCAGAAATATGTCCCCCCTACCCCCTCGTAGCAGAAGACAGGAAAAACGAGGCTGCGCTAGTTTCAGTCACACACAGAGCATGGGACAACCCTGACCACAAGAATGGAGCTGAAATAATGAAACCAGACTGGCTTAGCTTAGTCTCATTCCAAGCCCGGAAAAATCGAGCAAGTTTCAGAGGAAAGGTCAATAATGAACTCTCAGAGACTGAGCTGCCAGTGACGAGAGCAAACAAACCATTCTAAACCAAAGGAAGAAAGCCATGCCACTGGATGAGGAACGTTAAAATGATATTCGTACCAAAAGCGTTGAAACATTTCACTTTTAGTTGACTAGATAATAATAAACAGTACACTATAAAATTGAAGAGGCAGGAAGAGACTGTAGAGCAGAGGCCAGGCCTCAGTCACCGAAACGGACGGCCAGAGGCCACGCCTCAGTCACCGAAACCGACGGCCAGAGGCCACGCCTCAGTCACCGAAACCGACGGCCAGAGGCCACGCCTCAGTCACCGAAACCGACGGCCAGAGGCCACGCCTCAGTCACCGAAACCGACGGCCAGAGGCCACGCCTCAGTCACCGAAACCGACGGCCAGAGGCCACGCCTCAGTCACCGAAACCGACGGCCAGAGGCCACGCCTCAGTCACCGAAACCGACGGCCAGAGGCCACGCCTCAGTCACCGAAACCGACGGCCAGAGGCCACGCCTCAGTCACCGAAACCGACGGCCAGAGGCCACGCCTCAGTCACCGAAACCGACGGCCAGAGGCCACGCCTCAGTCACCGAAACCGACGGCCAGAGGCCACGCCTCCAGTCACCGAAAACCGCGGCCAGAGGCCACGCCTCCAGTCACCGAAACCGACGGCCAGAGGCCACGCCTCAGTCACCGAAACCGGAGGCCAGAGGCCACGCCTCAGTCACCGAAACCGACGGCCAGAGGCCACGCCTCAGTCACCGAAGCACGGCCAGAGGCCACGCCTCAGTCACGAAACTGACGGCCAGAGGCCACGCCTCAGTCACCGAAACCGCCGGCCAGAGGCCACGCCTCAGTCACCGAAAACCGACGGCCAGAGCGCGCCTCAGTCACGCAAACCGACGGCCAGAGGCCACGCCTCAGTCACCAAAACCGACGGCCAGAGGCCACGCCTCAGTCACCAAAACCGACGGCCAGAGGCCACGCCTCAGTCACCAAAACCGACGGCCAGAGGCCACGCCTCAGTCACCGAAACCGATGGCCAGAGGCCACGCCTCAGTCACCGAAACCGATGGCCAGAGGCCATGCCTCCTTCAATTAAACCAATGGCCGGAGGCCACGCCTCCTTCACTGAAACCACCGCATTTTACACAATGCCCATCAACATGGGAAAGTGTTTAAGGAGGGAAAACCCCAGCTAGAACAAGATAAGTTATACTCAGGCAAGCTGGGTGTTGTATACACTTCCTATTTGTTCTTCCATACAGATAATAGCAGTGTTTAATTTAGACAAAAGCAGTGTCAGGTATCGCAGGGGATGGTGGGGAAAACCCGGCATCAGATCCTGCCAAGAGCTCGGCGGCTTTAGTGCAACCCGACACCTCCATCCCTACAGAGCGCAGGCTTCCCTCGAACAAAAACAACTAAAACAAGACACTCAGAAATGCCACACCTCGTATAGTCCGTGTGTGTGCGTGTGTGTCCGGAGTTCTGTTTCCTGTGGTTAGCTCCTGAGCGCAGTAGACAGCAGACTAATAAACTGACATTTCCATGCATACTTCGCAGCTGAGTCGCACAGAGCAGACAGGGAGCAGTACTCGGATAAAAAAAAATAAATAAATAAATAAAAAAAAAAAGAAAAAAAAAAAGACAGAAAAAAGACGCCATTTGTTTTCCATGAATGCTGAACTTCCCGGCCAAAACTGGAGAATCGAGGCCACTCTCGCACTGCATTTTTTTTTCTGAACACAGAATCACGGATTAACAAAATCAACAGTGAAATAAAATTACTTTAATGGAGAAAATGTGGATCTTCAGCTTATTTAAAAAGGGGTTTCAGGGATGCAAAACAATCGCAATGAAATTCCGTGAAATCCTGTACAGACAGCTATATGAGCTGTTGCTATAGAAACAATAACGAATCAGAATGAGCGCATTAATATACACCTATTATACAAAAATAATACTCAGCTTCTGACCAATCAGATTCGACCGCACTGTGTCTCCGTTAATATGATGGTATAAGAATAATTCACACACACACACACACTGCTCTAATATTCATGTTGAGTGAATTACATGATGCGACACCCTAACAGCAGATACAGGAAGGTGAGCACACATTGCACAAAGCAACTTCGACATTAACGATCTGAAAATAGAAATGCATGTCACTCAGTTTGATTACACAATATATTTTAGACACAAGTTCCTAAACTCGCATGTTTCTAGTCAGAAATCAACATTTAAAGAAGAAGTGCTGGTGCAGGTCTGAGGTTTTGCTGGCTCTGAGTCGACTCTCGCTCCTCACCACAAGATGACCTGCTTTACGGATTGTGGCGTGCGGCCTTCCTGCTCTGGGCACAACCACATCCGCATCCACATCCACCAGGGCACGATCCTCCTCCACTCATAAAAGACTGTTTAAAACTCATTTAAGCTGACGAGCTAAACTTTACTCTATACGGCTATGGGAAAACACCAGCAGGGCTAACCTCAGGAACGACCGGCAAAACCAAGGAGAGATTACTGTTGTCCGAAAGAGGGGAAAAAATAACCGTGAGCCACTGAAATATTTTAATCGAGCGAGAGGAAGAATTCCTTTGTAAGGAGCTCGACCGAACTTCCACTAAATTAGAGAGAAGCTTCTTTAGGAAACTCTCGAGGACTGAGCAAGACCTTGTGCGACTCTGGAACGGTCAAACTGATTATAGAAAAAAGTTATACAATAGAAATATCTCATCTCTATAATAGAAAAAAATATATAGAAAATGCTGACTAAAATACACATCAAATTCTTTCTAAAGCTTTAGGATGAAACGCTGAACGTGATTTCATGTCGAAATCTACAAAGACGTCGTGTGTTTGCGGCGAAGTAATGACGTGTGCTGTTAATCGTTCTATGTTCTATAACACGTAAAACATGAAAGGAATATTCTAAAAGCGACTCATGTAAACACCTTAATCACAATATTGTCTTATTCAGAATAAGGTCAGTAATGAGATCACTGCTGTCCATGTAAACGTAGTCACGCTTAAGGTCCTTACAGATTATGTCAATGTGGGTTTCCTCCAATTTCCTTCCACCTTACACAACGAAAAATGATGGAATGATGACTGTGATGTGCAATATGGGGGGGAGCATTACGGTTCACCCTAAACGACCCAATACTTGTACTCCCTCTATAGAAGTAGAAGAACGCTTTAACTATATACACTATAACAGTACAGAAAACATATTTATTCTTGAAAAAAATAACCAGATTGTGATTTTGAAGAGACATGCTGTAACTTCTGCCGCTATTATGCACTAATTACTGTTCATCGGTTTTGTGTTATAATTAATTTCTCTACCGTATCATCATATCAAGTGCTGCAACATCAGCACTGAAAGTATTCCATGTTAGGGGTCATGGTAATGAAAGGGAACAGCTCTCCAACACATTTCTCAGAAACATGATGGCGTTTGTCATTATTGCACATAAATGGAAATAACTTACAAAGTGATGAGCAGAACTTATTTCCCTGTTCTCTCCAGTCAGTCTGTTTACTCAGCAAATAATGGAAAAACTTTTTTTTTTTTTTTTTTTTAAAGCTATAGTTTCGAGAAGCGGCCAAATCGACATGTCAAAAAAAAAAAAAGATGATTCATCTTTTCTACCAGTGAAGATTAAAGTGCTAGATTTAAGAGTATTTAAATGTTTAAGTGAACCTGTAATGCTAATCCAGAAGAGTCCCTGTAGAATCTGAAGCGGGTCTTTGCGACCGTACATGTTACTAACATTACTACTGTATGTCGATTTCGTCAGCATAATAAACGATGTCGATTCCCTACATCGTACCTCTACGTCCTGAAGGCTGAAGTCGTTCTGGTCTTTGAAGTTGGCAGCACCGGCGCTGAGCTCCATCAGCATCTTGGCGATCTCTGGCTTTATGGCTGCCGTGAGGCGGCCGGCCGCCTCCATCACGTGCTCCTGCACGTCCTTGAGCTGCATGGCAGCTTTGGAGTAGCGCGAGTTGCGAAACACGCTGCCAAAGAGGTCCGTCAAGAAGGCGCTGGCGCGGCAGAAGACGTTCAGAGCATCCAGGTACTTCGAGATCCCTTGCTGGATGTCGGCGACGGCGGTTGTGGCGTTGCCCGTGCCTGAAACATCGTGGCAAGCTGAAAGGGCGGGGCCTACAGGTGCCATTGGGGTCGGGGTGGAGCAGGAGGTCCCGAGCGGTGCGCTAAGGGCTCGGCTCAGCTCAGGCAACGAGTATTGCTGGTGCTGCTGCTGCGCTTTCTGCTTGGACCCGCCAAGCAAGAAGCGTCGCTTGTAGTCCATTTTACTTTCTTGCGCGCTGCAACAATACATAAGTAGTGGACGCGGCCAGGAAGTGCCCTTTTCCCACCACGGGCTTGGCAAAGACTTTCTCTGTTTGCCTTTATTTTGATTTAGAAATCGATAATGATTTCTGCCCCGATGTACGACCGTGGAAACTTCGTTTTTTCCTCAAGTAAATTGGTAGCTTAAATGCTCCATGAGCCAGAGAGTCATGTCAGTATTCCTTATCGTGGCAGAGAAATGACGAGAGAGACACAAACACGGTCACGTGTGAACGTCCGAAGGAGACGCGCAGCACTGCTGTAGCTCACAACGGGTGGGGGGGGGTGTCCAACAATAACAAACAAACAAACAAAATATATATACACACAGGATCAACGTGTTGCTGCTATATAATTTTTCTTTTTAATCGAGTTAAAGATAAAATCTTCTGATCTTCACACCACAAGTAACCGTAAATCCTGAAAATAAATCCCAAAAGTGCATAATATATCCTTCAAGCGGAAGTGGGGGGGGAGGGGGAGAAGAAAGAAAAATCCTTATAACTTTGTATGGTAATCCCGTTTGTGTGTGTGTATATAGACCTCTAATAAAAAATAGAAAACTTTTAAAAAGGTGTCTGAAGAAAAAAAACAAAAACAATCCCACAGTATGATTATGAGAATAGTAACGGTCCACTGGTCAACAGTAAGCAAAGTGAAAAAAGTGAAATGTCCAGCTACAGGACGATGGCGCCTTGGCACAGACTGAACACTAGCAGGCTGACAGATCCAGTCTGTCAGAGAGATAACACACCACTGCCGCTGCTGCTGGGAAACTCCAGATCCTGTCTAGAGTTCCTCCCTAATGCCCCAGAGGTAGTTAATCTTCATAGGAAGCGTGTGTGTTAGCAGATTTCAGATTCTCCGTGAAAAGTGACACAAAGCGCAGCGTGTCCGTAAGGCCTCGTGGTCACTTCCTGCAAAAAGAGAGAAAGGGGTCAGAATGATATCACAGGAAGTGTGCTTTGTAAAATTCACACCATTGTATACATTTATACACATATAAACATTATATGTGGTTTAATAAAGCAATGCTGGCATTCGAACTGTCGCACCGATTAAAAGAAACACTCAGGTCAAAGGGTCATTTAAAAATTTTGCAATGACTAAGAGTACGACTTGAGAAACCATAGAAACATGAGGTCATATCCCGGCACAGGCTGTGCTAGATGCAGCCCAGTGTTTCAGAAACCCACATATGACACACGACATGTCGAAACACGGAGCCACTCGGAGACCGAGCCAAAGTGTCCCATTGTTCAGAGACACTGGAGATCTGTACGCAGAGACTCAATACCGCCATTCAAACCATCTCCACCTCTGCCACTCTGACATCGCCGGCACCAAGCGAGGCCCCAGATTTTGCATACATGGAAATAAAAAGGTGACGCTTACATCGATTCTTGTGGCAGACACTTTTATATACGACAGAGAGACGGGAAACGATTCAAGCACACAGCGGAGTTCATGAGGTGAAAGGTCTGGCGGTGGGTCTCACGACGCCGAGATTCCGCTCGAGGTCTTCGTGAAATCTGATCTAATATATACAAAAGTACCAGAACTTTTGGCACCAGAAGGCTGGAAATGTGCTTTCTTCATTGGCCAGCAGTCCAGCACAAAATGTTCCAGCTGTACACGTCTCCCTTATCTCCAGAAAGTTTCAAGTATAATATCTCAAAAGCACAAATCATCATTTTTATAGCTCTCACACAGCACAGTTTTCTAAACCCATGAGACACCAAGCTCTAGGTTGGGTTTTTCTTTTGTATATACTGTCACGATTTTTGTGTACTTTTAAAAAAATATATGTCCTCCTTTAAATCCTTTTAATTTTGGTAAAGTGCAAACTAGGCCTGGGTGATCTGAGAAATTATTTCACAATACACATTTCTGAGATATGCACGCTTGAGTTCCATCTTCCTGTCCAATGTATTTGGGCGTGGCCTAATATTCTAATAAGCACGCTGGACTGCAATCTTCCCATCCAAAGTATTTGGGCGTGGCCTAATATTCTAATAAGCACACTGGACTACAATCTTCCCATCCAAAGTATTTGGGCGTGGCCTAATATTCTAATAAGCACGCTGGACTGCAATCTTCCCATCCAAAGTATTTGGGCGTGGCCTAATATTCTAATAAGCACGCTGGACTGCAATCTTCCCATCCAAAGTATTTGGGCGTGGCCTATTCTAATAAGCACACTCGATTGTAATCTTCCCATCCAGAGTATTCGGGCGTGGCCTAATATTCTAATAAGCACAGTGGATTGCAATCTTCCTGTCCAAGCGAACACACAGTTTTGAAGAAAGCCTAGTCAGCAGGACAGCTTCGTAATTGTTGAACGCTTACACCAGGATACGAAGAAACATTTTACACAGAAACTGGGGAAATAAAAACCTGGTAAATATACACACTAAAAAGTCACGTTATCAATACACCTACTGCACATTGTTCCCACAGAACGAACAGTACCCTCAGTCGAAAAGCAAAAAGTTTCTTTACTGCTACCGCTAGGGAAATATGGACACCCAACCCCTGCTTGGAAAACTCACTGTTATGATGTGATACACATGGCTACTGCTGGCTGAAGATGAAGCTGGACAGAGAAACAGAAGGGAAAGAAAAATACACTCTTTTCCTGAGGATGTGTCTGGTTGACTTCACCCCTCCGGCTCATCCTTGTTACATCGCACTAACATTCCTGTGCGCCACATAGTTTGTTCCGATTTCCAAACCTCGCTTCCTTTGACAAAAAGTGTGTACGTGTAACAAATAGAACGAGAAACACAAAATCGTACTAAATAAACACTGTGCTGTCATGTGCTGGAGGTCCCATGGGTTTCCACAGCTTGTCTCTGTGTGTGTGTGTGTGTGTGTGTGTGTGTGTGTATGTGTGTGTGTGTTTAGGGCAGAGGTGACGACAAAGAGCAATCTTCCTTCCAGCACCAATGCAAACAGATTCATGTGTTTACCCGGCCTGGCCATTATGTCACCTCAGCTACAGTGTGTCGAGAGGCTCTTTGGTGAACTCCTCTCCCTCCTCAAAAGCAAACGTCCCCACCACCTCACCGCTTTCAAAAGGCGAAGAGAGAAAGTGAGTGATGGGGGTCGATTTGAAGGCTTTTAAACAAAAGCTCCTGGTTGTAAATCTGACGGATTAACAGCCAACTCAAGTGTGCCAACAGGCCCAGCGAAAGAGGCTTAGAAAGCTTCTTTATGAAGACCTGAACTTACAGGAGCAACTTGGATTCTTCTGAAGAAAAAGATCCGAAACTCAGAAGTACATCTGGAAAAATAAGGACGTCTTGTGATGATCGCTTATGTGTGCCGAAGGGCTCGGGTTTAAAAACAATCGACGCGCTGTAATCGATTGCGAAAAAGGCTACAGAGTTAAAGAGAACGAGGAACGCGTATGAATTACACAGCCAAGTAGGGTCCAGGGCAGCAATGTGCATCGCAAAACAGCAGCTTGTAGACGTCAAAGCACTGAATATGTACTGAAATATAAATAAAGAAATAAATAAAAACACACCACAACTAATGACTAATGTGTGACGATGTGCATCATTGAAATGTGCTATTAATTATGCAAGTAACGCAGCTGCACAGTTTGAACGCCAGACATCCCAAAACTGCGCAAACCGTAAAGTACGAATATATAGAGCGTACGCTAATCACGTTCTTTCATGGACATTATACGGTTACATGAGCACATTATACTGGTTCAAAAAGAGCTCTTCTTTAGCTTATAAAACACCAAACGCTGCAGAAACCGGGCACTTTAACCGACTTTGGAGCTCTGTTTCTACTACAGAGTTCAATACAGTTGTTTCCTCAGGTCAGATTCTTTGTTTCTTCAATCAAATTTTGGGGAGAATTTATAATTAAAAAATAATAATTTTTTTAAGATTTCGCGAACCTGTAGTACATATTGTTTGCGGTATTATTAAACCTATAGCAATCTGTAGCAATTTTTTTTACTTATTTCGTTTCATACGGACAAAAACGCACATTGTTTTGCATTGCTTACGATTCAGTCTTTTCAGTCCTCACTTTTCATCGAATTTTGTTCAAAAGGTTGAATCTGAATTGAATCAGGAATTGAATCGTGACCGGAGTGTATCGTTACACCGCTACTGACTAATTATACATTTAACGTCAGATTGCGAGATAGCTATGACAAAACTGTCCCTTTTGTGTAAACACTTCACTTGTGCGTGTGTGTGTGTAAACCCTGTCACCGGAGTAGGTATGGTTACACGAGCAGGCGCATTTAAAGGACAGTAGTGGAATCAATATTGATGCGATTGGCTGTACTTTCATTGTCGTGGTGCAGAGAATTAGTGCCAGCACCCAAACAAACTGCTCCGAGAGAGCCAGAGGGGGGGCGGAAGCAAGACATTAGGTGCGTTCCCTTTCTAAATCTTCAACAGTTTTCTCAGCAAAATGACATGAATCATTGTGCATTTTTCCACCAACTTCAGCTGAGTCTGCTAAAAAGGAACACGATGATGTGATCAAAACAGCACGAGCTAAATGCAGGAAAACTCCCTCACAACCTACTTATTTACTTACTCAAAAACAACTGTTAACAGACTACGATGAGGAGCGGCGAGGGAAAATAAGTGCTCCTACAATGCATCAGGAGGCTTGAAGATTCTGCACCGGTGGAAGAAACGCAAGAACTGATTATTGAAAGACGTTGGAAGAAAGGGATAGAGGAAAAGAATGAGCGGAGAGAGAGAGATAGAGAGAGAGACAGAGGGGAAAAGAATGAAAGGAGAAGGAGATCAGTAGAGAGGAAAAGAGAGAATGAGAAGAGATGGAGGAGAAAAGGAGAATGGGAGAAATGGAAAGAGGGAGTGAATGAGAGCGGGTGAGGAAAAGATTGAGAGAAGGAGTGAGGAAAAGAATAAAAGAAGGAGAGAAGGAGATCAGTAGAGAATAGAGGGAAGAAAATGAGAGAATGAGATAGGGAGAGAATGAGAGGAAAAGATTGAGAGAAGGAGTGAGGAAAAGAATAAAAGGAGAGATGTCCTCTAAGAAGTTAGGAACGTTCCCAGCGAGAAGTCAAATCAGCAGTTTCTTTTGTCAGAGTTGACAGTTGGGAACACTTTGGGTTTTAAAGGCTGACGATAAAGAAAAGAGAAATAAACAACACACTCGACAAGACATTTGTCATTTGCACGCCCTGTTACAGTCCGATTAAACACCATGACATCACCGCGAGCCAACAGCAGGAAGAAGCGTTCTGTCCAACATGCGTCCAACTCGGACACGCCGAAAAAATACAAAGACATTAAAAACTAAACTAAATTAACCATTAAACTAAACTAAATTAATTAGAATAATTACTGCCATGGATCTGCATCTTCTCTTACACGCCTTCAGACACACGCCCATACTGCCGCTCCATGGAACTCGGGCACTGAACACTCACTGATTGTGTACATTACAGTATTTGCGACACGTGAATTAACGTGATTTTACGTGTTAAATCTGCAGTATTTCATCAGGCGTAAATGATTCCACAGAAAAAAAACAGAGGAACGTTTGTCTAACTAGACGTTAAGATGGATCTAAACGGTAACGCATCATTTGATTAAGTGTGACCCCAACTTCTCCCCGTTATCGCAGCGCAAATAGTTACCTAGTACTGATGAGACGGCGTCTCGCGCTGCTGAACGGCAAGCTTCGTTATAAAAACCTTCCAGATGGATGTTTTGTTCAAACCAACGTTGTGTGCACTTATTGCAGTGACGAAATGTCAGAAAAAGTCTGAAGTACCGTCTCGTCAAAGGTGCTGATGTTAGCAAAGATGCTAGTGCTGAGACGGCGTCAATGAGCCAGGCTCGTCAAACGAGATTGGCGGATATCAGCCGGGGCAAGTCACAGATTGCAGGCCCATCAACATAGTTCAGGACCAAGGGCTTCAAGACATCATTCAGATCACCTGAACGAGGCGACCCAACATACACGCTACCTTCGAGGGGAACTACCGTTACGAGAATACATGAATTGTACAATGCTGAAAACATCACGAAAGTGAGGCAGTTGGCAGAAGGTACTTTTACTGCACTTACTGGAGACCACTGGACGTCTACCTCGGCATAACAGCACACCTAATCGATAACAACTGGCAAGAACAGAAGAAAGGCATTTTTGCCGAAGTCTACCATTTGAACATGTACATGATACAAAGGGTGATCACAGGGGCTTTACGGGACAGCGGATTTGACAGCGTTTTCGCCAAATGCCGCAAAATAGTCGGACACTTCAGACACAGCAAAGCTCAACAAGCCTCTCATGGACTAATAGAGGAGTCTCTCATCCAGAATGTACCGACCAGCTGGAATTCAACTCAGCAAAAGTTAAGTGAGATGCTGAAGGACTGAAAACCTGCCCCATAGACCTCTGGAGAAAAAGTGGAGCCAGAGCCTCCAAAGAAGAAAATGTCCCTCCAACTGACGGGATCAGAGTCGGAGTTTGATGATGAGGTTCTAGCCACAGGTAAATCTCTAGAGAGGTTGTCACAAGCAGGTGCATATGGTAAACTGGCCCATATTGCAAAAAGGTCTACACCTGCCTCAACAGTACCATGTGAGAGACTGTTCTCTTTGGCGGGCCACATTCTTCAGAAGAAGAGGTCACCTCTACTAAATGTGAACAAGCTAGTCTGCCTGAGCAACTGGTTGAAAGAAGAGTAGACTGGTATGATTGGTTGACAGGAGGCATGTTGCACAGATGCACACTGTTTGAAGTAATTATCTTTAACCCAGAATGTCGAGACAGACATTACGGCATTCCATTTCTAAAATAGGCCTACATATTGTTGCATTGATGTTACTACGCAAAAATCCTTTACAGGTAAGCCATTTCTGAATTTGTAGCAGACCTTACTCTGTAACGGTTGTTGGTTTATGCTAAATATGTCTGCGGTTCATATGGATGCCTGAACAAATTAAGAGATTGCTATTAAACACTCATTAAATAAATGCTAATAGTCGATATAAGAAATCTGAAGAACCTGTTTCCTTAAACCGGTGTGTCATGCATTTATTTATTTATTTGTTAACACTGCACGGAGAGGGCCGGTGTTGGGTGCCGGTTTTCATTCCAACTGAGCAGGAGCCACACCTGACTCCACCTGTTTAATCAGTTGAACTTGGCTTTCAATACTCAGGTATGGCTTCTGATTGGTTGGAATGAAACCACCCTGCACCCACACTGGCTCTTCCCAGATACAATTGGATAGACATACATACATACACACGCACACATATACATACATACATACATACATATACATATATATATATATATACATATATATACATATATATATATATATATATATTTTTTTTTTTAAACACGGCAATCGCGCTCGGACTGCGAATGAACCATGGAGCGGTTTGCTTGTAGTGAGAAAGCAATCCCGATGAACCTGTATAGCAACACATGACGGGATCTGCTTACTTCGCTGATGGCTCGCGACATAAACCGCGGTTTAACTCGGACCAAAGACGATGTACGATGCCTCGCTGAAATTTTAATGTCTGAACGAACATATTTCTGAACAAGTACAAAGTGTTACCCGAGCACTCTCAATGAGATGGCCTTTAATTGCTCTGTGGAACATTCATCCATCCATTTTCAACCACTTAGTTCTTTTCTGGGTCGCGGGGGAAACCTGGAGTCTATCCCAGGAAGCATCGGGCAGAAGGCGGGGTACACCCTGGATAGAGTGCCAGTCTATCGCAGGGCACAATCACATACACACTCACACACCCATTCATACACTACGAACACCCTAGACACGACAATCAGCCTACCATGCATGTCTTTGGACTGGGGGAGTAAACCCACGCAGCACGGGGAGAACATGCAAACTCCGCATACACATGGCCCTGGCGGGAATCGAACCCCGGACCCTGGAGGTGTGAGGCGAATGTGCTAACTGTGGAACATATAAATTTTAGTAACTACAGCTAAAAAGAAATCCACAATAAGCTCGCGGAGCTGCTCTCTCCATCTTGATGGATGGCCGCTATGGGCAGAACCCCAGAACATAAACTCACCCACTCTGACCAATGAGAGGACAGTTTACTCACACTGTGAAAGTGAACTGAGCCAAGGAGAAAATACAACAACATTGTGACAGTTCCCGTTTCAGAACAAAGCACAGATCTACAGGTCTGAAAACCCCGAGACAGTGACTGAGACAGAGGCAGAGACAGAAGACTTGGCGTTGGGCCAGTTTAGCTTAGAAAGCTCTCTAACTAATGTTATCTCCCGGCTGTTGCTTCAGACAGAAAACCGGCTCGGGTTTATTCAAGGGTTCTCACTGCTGCCGGTTACAAATAACTCAATCAATGTGGCATGTCCGCCCACAGAACTGCCATTTGCTGGGTGTTTTTTGTTTTTCGCACCATTCTGTATAAACTCCAGAGACTTATGGGTGAAAACACTCGAACCAACCAACCTGCCATCAATCATACCACTGTAAATGTCACGAGCTCACATTCTGATGTTCGATATGATAAATGACGGACGTATAACTTGCCTGTTCTCGCTGCTGCTACATGATTGGCTGATCGGATAATTGCACTTAAGGGTAGGCATTCCTAATGAAATCTATATAGACGGAATGTAAGAATACTTTGCCAAAAACATAATATAGACTCGTGTTACTCTTGTCTAAAGGCGAGAAAGTAAACATCAGACACTTTAGACGTGCCTGATCGTCTATGTTCGGTGATTAACCGCGTTTCGTTTCGGGGAGGGGGGGATCCTCAAAGATGATTGCAAATGAAGTACTAGAAAAAAACCGAAGCCCTGCTGCTCACAAACTACAACACAACCACTTCAGAAGTGTTTCTAACTATTCATTCACTTTTAATAACTGTTTTATTATCCCCGATCCTTTTACACAGACACAGAAAGAGAGAGAGAGAGAGAGAGAGAGAGAGAGAGAGAGAGACGAGCGCTCCGAGCTGCTTTGGCTCTCACAGCCGTCCTGGACATCTGGTGCCAATGAAGCAGAGGAATGTTTTACCTCACAGCCCGTCTGGGAGTCTAGCACAGCTCGCAGAGTTCCAGTTAAAACCTGACGGATAGAGCTTAGGGTCGTGCTTCTTTTACACAGTCTAAGACATCATGTTACAAATGTTTTGCACAGCTAACTCCAAGTCACTAAGAGTGCATTTTAATGTGGTCCTATTTAAACAACATTTATACACAAATCTACTGTTAAAAACAAAACTCACAAAAACACTAAATTAATTCAGTTTAAGCCAAGGAAAATGTAAACGTGGAAGAAAACGTAAACTCTTGTGCTATAGCGTGACTATCAGGCCGACTGGGCCCGTCTCGCTTGCCTGGGTTCGGTCACAGAGTACTACCTGAAGACAAAAGTTCCAGTCCAAATCGCATGCTTGTGCACTATTCTACGCCATTTCGTAGTACAAACATTGCACCCTTTAGCAGAAATAATTTCTTGTGTGCGTTTTGCATAATTATCCAAATTATCTCTGATATCGGCTTGCTGGAATTTTTGTCCGCTCTTCTATGTAATATTCTTTCAGTTGCAAGATGTTTTTGGGGTTTTCTTGTGTGTACTGCCTGTTTCAAATCCCCCCCACAACATTTCAATGGGATTCATATCCAGGCTTTTACTAGGCCATTCTGTAACACTCCTTCTTTCTGACCCATTGCTTGATGGATTTGCTAGTGCGCTTGAAAGGTCCACTTTCAGACAGATGATCTCATATTATGTTATCTTCAAGCACTCTTTGATATGATGCAGAATTCAGAGATGAATCAATGAATGCAAGCTGTCCAGTCCCTGAGACAATGAAGTAACCTTAAACTGTAACATTTCCACCACCACAGTTGGTATGAGGTGCTTCTCCTGAAAAGCTGTCATATCTTCTGTTGTGGCTCCATCTTTGATTCATCTGTCCGGAACACATAAAAGGCCGTCTTTGGCTATATGCTCCTTGGAGCTCATTGTAGTCTTGCGAAGGCTTTTTCCTGGCATGCCTCCTATGCAGGTCAAATTTGTGCAATCTCTTTCTGATTGTAGACACATGCACATTGACAGCAATGTGACCCAAGACCCAAGACGATCTGTTCTTGGGCTGAACTTGCTGGGATGGCCAGTCCTGGACAAATTAGCAGTCGTTCGAAATCCGCGCCATTTGTAGATGATTTTTCTGTACTGTGGAATTTGGAGATCTTATTAAATCCCTTGCCAGACTCATAGGCATCTACAACCTTTTTTTCTGAAGGCCTTACAGAACTCTTTTAGATCTTGGCATGATGACACCACACACCTCAATAACAAGAACATCAGACACTAGATATGAGAGGTTTAAATAACACCCACACTCCCTAAGCAGGTTCTAATCGCCGGCACTCAATCGTATACAAATTTAATGGATTTGGAGGTGGGATAAATGTAGGGGTGTACTTACGTTTTCCACGTTACTGAGCTTTTTTTTGGTTCATTAAATAGTTAAAATTACTATAAAACGTACATTTTACCGGCCATTTGATAGACTGTATCGCCTTTATTAATAAGCAGTTCTACACACCGCTCATCAAACATTTTATTTGCTCTTTGGTTCACAAAAACAAACCAAACATCAAATTCGGTCTGATTCGGATTAAACCGGTGTGATGGAATCCTAAGCAGCAGGGTTTATTTACGTTCTCTGGTTCCTGGACACTAAAATCTGCTTGTCTACTGATTTGTTCACTCCTGTAGAAATATGCAGAAACACCGATGTTCCAAATTTCCTATTTACCGTCAACACTATCCGTGCTGATTAATACAGGAGAGGAAAAAATAAACCCGCACAAACCCGGCCTGCTCAGTCAACACATACTTCTGTTATTCGAATTTGTTTGAACAAACCTGCAGTATAAGTAACCAGGAGCGCTGATAAGATCTGACTAACAGACAATACGAGTTCGGCTGAATTCCATGCATGTTTTTCAGTCTGATCTGAGATTATTAAGCAGGCAGACACACCGGGTGTGCCCGGTACGACTGTAAAATTAACCGAAATGCAATTCACGCTGATTTTACAAACAGAGTAATGAGTCACCAGCGTTTAAAAAGGCGTCTCAAAGAAAAGCAGAAAGGAGCTAACTAAAAACCAGACCTGTTGGACAAAGTGTGTGTGTGTGTGAGAGAGAGAGAGAGAAAGAGAACGCAGTTGTTCAGCTCTGTGTGAGTATTTATGGACATTCCTAATGTGGCGAGGGCAGAGGTCACGCTCAGCAGTCGCTCAAGTGGCAGTAAGCAACTGTGTCGTCTACTGGTGTGGAGAATAGCATGCGCACACACACACAATTTGTTAACACACGAGTGGCAGCTGATACGACTGAACACAAGAGAAGTGGTTCACTTTAGAAATAAAAGACAACACAAAGCGTAAAAGTTCACAAGCTGCACGTTTCATGATCACAGACCTTCAATAATCCCGATCTGAATTTACCCCGATGAGACGAAGCCCGTTTGACGCGGAGCGACCTCCTGAATCCGGCGCAGTCCGGGCTGCGTCTCGGCAGCGGGCCGAAAGTGAACGTGGCTCATGTTTCAGACTCGCACGCCGTGTTATAGGTCTGTGAGGGAACGCCGCTCCGACTCCTGCGGTCAAACAACTCAACTGGTGTTTAGCAGAGACAGGAGACAATATTATCCCTCCTGTTCCACACACACAGTGGTATGAGAACAGCACCCGAATCATAATAAGCACAAGAAATTGGATTCATGAGCTGAAGCCTCAACACTGCACTTTGCACTAGTTTCTGTAACAAAAAAAGTTCAGTTCACAGGAGCTATTCCCTCACGTCCTCTATTCACATGACAGGATATTTAAAACTGGTTTGTTTGAATCTTGATATTGTGATAAATTATGTCATGGTACACTTTTTGGTCACATGTTTTTTTTAAGCAGCTGATTTGATCATATCTTTGTACTGAACATTTCAAATATAATTTATTTTATTCATTTATCAGTAGAATATTTGACAAATATTATTAGAATTTATTAAAATTATTCAAAAACATTTATTTTGACCAAAATCTGCACATCACCTAAACACCCCAATTCCCACGGGGAAGCATAGTGTTGGCAGGATGGTGTTGGTGGCAGCATGGGGGTGGTGGCAGCATGGGGGAGGTGGTGAAGCATGGTGGTGGTAGCAGAATGGGGTGAAACATGGAGGTGGTGGCGGCAGCATAGTGGTGGTGAAGCATTGTGGTGGTGGTGGCAACATGGGGGGATGAAGCATGGTGGTGGCGGCGGCGGCATGGGGGTTTTGGCGGCGGCATGGGGGTGGTGACAGCATGGGGGTGAAGCATGGTGGATGTGGTGGCAACATAGTGGCAACAGCATCAAGCTTAAGAGCTCCTTTTCTTCAACCAGAACCGATTTTATCAAGGTGGAGGGAATCATGAACAGCTACAAATACCAGTTGATTTCAGTCCAAACCCTTACGGTGTCTGCTAATAAGCTGAAGATTTTTCAGCACGACACTGACCCAAAGCAGACATCCAAATCAACACAAGGAACAGCTTAACCAAAAGATCATCAATGTTTTTGAATGGCCTACCTGTAAAATCAGACCTGAATCCAACTAAATTGACCTGAAGCGGACTGTGCACATTAGATCCGCCTTACGATCCCACGGATCTACGTTTCTGCAAGAAAGAGTGGGACAATACTGCCAAGTCAAGACGTGCCACGCTGACGGACTCGACCCCAAAAAGCCAGAGTGGTGTAATAACATCTACAATTACTTCCACAAAGTATTAGTTTACGCGTGTACACATCTAGGCAATTCAATTATTTAAAAAAACAAAAAACATTTCTTTATTTTCACCTGGTTTTTAATTAATTAATTTATTTATTTTATTCGTATACTTTGTAGTTGCACATTAAAATGTGGGTAAAGATCTGACACGATTGCATCGTTCACCCCCAATTCCTTCCTCACTCCTTTCCCGAGTGCACACGTCTGTGCTTTCTATTTAAATATTTTTTTTTTAAGTCGGTATTTACAACACTATGCAGATGTCAGTTAATTTCATTTCCTCAAAAGAGCGATTTTTCATAAGTCTAGTCTCCTCTAGGGGTGTCGCTGTTAGCCGTGGTTACTGATCAACACTTACCTCCACGCTGGCTTTTACAAAACCGCGATTAAAATGAATCTCTTTTTTTTTTTTCTTTTTGCTTAACATGCAAGTTTTCCTCCTAGTCACTCTCTCGCTCAGTCTCTTTCAGTTAATAACGAGAATGTGCAATACTGACAGACTAACAGAAAAGTCTTTCTAAGAAAGAACAACCAGGGTATCTGATTTATTGTTTAATCCTGTGGTATTTGGATGTGGAGAAATAAAGGACGTTTGTAATGTAAGAATCCATACTACAGTGTTACATTTTTTTATTTTTTTTAACCACCAGCTTGTGCATTTTATTTTACGACATGATCATACTGTGAAAACTTGGTAGAATTTCCACCATAAACTTGCTAGGTTTAAACAGCTTTTCTCACATAGCGCTCATCTATAAACCAGCCGCCGTAGCTTACGTACTTCGTTCTACCATCTACGTACTTAATAAACAGTCGGAAAAAAAATTGTACGACTCCAAGCCTGGAAGTTGCTTCGCGCGCTTCAGACCGACAACTCGACTTCGCTAAACTTCCAAGATTTCCGCAAGTCAGCAATACAAGAACTGTCTGAGCTTCTCTAGGGAAATTTCACATGCAAACAGAGCAGGCGAGCAGACAGACGGAGGACACGTTACCTTGGAAACCGAATAAGAAAAAGCGTTGCCCTCTCTACTTTAAACACACACACACACTGAGCAGCCTAGCCACGGGATCCCGTAATCCGGCTATGAGAACACGTTTCATCTGACTGGAGTAAAAAGAAGCAACAACTTAAAATAAATAAACAAACAAACAAATAAATAAATGTTTCCATGGTTCCTGCCAATTACAAAACTCCCATCTGATTCATGTCGGAAAATGGTTCCCTTTCCGTGTCTTTGGTGGCCTCGTAAACATGAGTAACACACGAACTCCACATGAACTCACTAATGTTTTACAACGCAGTATAAACCTGTGTGAGAGTGTAATTACGAATAAACCCTAACGTCACGTTTGCCGACAGAAACCAGGCCTCCGTGTTGCGATACGGTTAGCGCACAGATTTCCATTCTTCTCATCTCAAATCATTGGTTTACAGTAGCCTAGTACTTTTTAAAGAAACGTTATCATTTCTATAGTAACGGCTAATTCACAGGGACGCACTACACGCCCTAAGACGGCATTTAACGACGGAAAACTTATCTTTGATATGGTCAAGTTTGACATAAGGACATGTTTGTAAAAGGTTGTTTTTTTTAAAGGAAGGATCATTGAACGAGTCATTTGTGTCACTGGGGGGAGAAAGGTGAAGCTGCTGTTTAAATTATGAGCACGTTAAAGTGTTTTTTGTTCTCAGATGCATGTAAACCTATTGTATGACCTTTAAAAACCGTTTCAAAACCTTTAACAACTGTAGGAAGAGGTAGGTCTTTAGACGTGGTTTGAAGACCACCAGTGAGTCGGATGTTCGGACATCTAGGGGAAGTTCATTCCACCACCTAGGTGCCAGAACAGAGAAGAGTCTTGATGGTGGCACCAGTCAAGCGGTGCTAGAGGTTCGGAGGGAGCGTAGTGCAGTGCGGGGTGCGATAAGTGATTTGACGTAAGTGGGTGCTGGTCCATTTTTGGCTTTTAGGCAAGCATCAGAGTTTTAAATCTGATTCGGGCAGCTACAGGAAGCCAGTGGAGGAATCGTAGCAGTGGGGTGGTGCGGGAGAACTTGGTGGAAAACAAGTCGACCAGCTGCATAGGTCGAATGGTGCTCAGAGGCAGACCTGCCAAGACTGAGGTGCAGTAATGCAGTCTCGAAATGACGAGAGACTGAACAAGCACCCGAGTGGCCTGTATGAATAGAAATGGACGAATCCGTCTGATGTCATGGAGAAATCGAAATGAGCGTGTCAGATTAGCAATGTGAGAAGAAAAGGACAGTTGATTGTCCATGGTTAACCCAAGGTTGCATGCAGTAACCGAAGGTGGGATCAGAGAGTTGTCCAGGGAGATCACAAAATCCTGACATGGTGATGAATCACCTGGGATGAACTGCAGTTGGGATTACGTTTCAGCTGATATCAATGATGAGATGTCTGCCAGACATGCTGAGATCAGAGTAGAAACAAGATGATCTGAGGGAGGGAAGGAGAGGATGAGTTGAGCATCATCTGCATAGCAGTGGTATGAGACCCTATGTGAGGATATGACCTCACCAAGAGATCGAGTATATAGGGAGAACAGAAGAAGACCACGTACTGAGCCTTGTGGGATACCAGTGTAGAATCTGTGGGGAGCAGATGTGGAGAAGCAAACCACTACCATGCTGCACCACAAATTCCAAGACTCAGAGTCTTGTGGTTGACCATATCAAACGCTGCTGAAGGTCAAGGAGGATGAGGACTGATGACAGTTTGAATGATCTAGCAGCATGTATCTTCTCGGGCAGTCTCTGTGGAATGTGCCAGTTTGAAGCCGGACTGGTTAGTATCTTGGAGGTTGTTCTGTGAGAAGTATAGAGACAGTTGATTGTAGACAGTGCATTCAAGGGTTTTAGGGAAAAAAGATGATATCGGTCGGTAGTCGCCGATGTCAGAATGATCCAGAGTAGGTTCTTCAGGATGGGAATAACCCTTGCTCTTTTAAATGCAGTTGGTACTCAACCAGAGGTTATGGAGCCATTGATGAAAGTCAAGATGAAGGGGAAGAGGTCATGTGAGATGGTCTGGTGCATTGTGGAAGGGATTGGACTCAATAGGCAGGTGGTTGGATTGCAGAAAACGATGACCTGCAGGATCTCTTCTGTTGCTAGATTAGAAAAATGAGCAAGTGAAGGAGAAGAGGGATCCTCGGAGGGTAGTGGAGGAGTCGGGGCAGAAGTGAAAGTCTTCAGCAGTCAGGGAGGACAGAGCAGGAGGGATCGGTGGGTTGAGTAGTGAAGAAAAGATGTTGTAGAGCTTGCGAGGGTCTTGTGCAGAAGTTCCCAGCATTTCCTTGTAGAAGGCAGTCTTAACAGAACTCACTTCAGATGAGAATTTGGACAGGAGAGCGCAGTCAGAGGCAAGATCCGTGTCGAGATTTTCTCTGATGTTCTTAGTTCACTCCAAACGCTGCGTAACAAATCCGACAGCCAAGGAAAGGGGTAAAAAATCTAGAAAAATAGAGGGCAGAGGAGGTCCATGGACGAAGAAAGTGAGGAGAGGTACGTGTCTGTTGTTAGAGAAGATTAGATCTACTCTAAGCAGTAATGCAGATGAAATAAAGATTGGTGTAACCCTGCTGATGAGGAGGTAGTCTGTCTTCACTGGAGCTTTAGAGGCAGAAAATCAAGAGAATTCGAGCTGCTTGTGAAACTTTACTCTCTCTCTCAGTCTCGCTCTCTCTGTGAAATTGGCGACAAGAACATCCCTGTAAACACGTCTTGGAGCAGAACATCTCATCATCAAATACAACTTCATCATGCAACACACACACACACACCAAGACATAACGACGTTACGGTGAAGAATCACAACACGTTGTGCTGCTGCCTCTGTTGTTTAAAGCCACATCACGATGCGACTCTCAGGAGCTTCATGATCTGCTGCTGCTGTGCACAAAATGAACGTTTTGTCTCTTCAGCTGTTCGTGAGCGCGAGTGTGTATTTCTCTCAAAAACTGAACATTCACATAATGCACATTATGACAGGTATATAATCCTTCACTGAGTAAATCTACTTGCAGACGCTGCTGAAGAACAGATAAAAGATCCAAATAAGCCTCTAATAAATTACACAGATCATAATGACAATAACGATTATAATTATCATTATTATTACGCGGCTCGAAACTGCAGCCATTGTGGTCGCATGTGCTCCCGAAATTCAATCCGTGCATGTGTGCGGGTGAAAATAATTATCGTGGAGCGACCGGTTTTCATTTCTCCACAATAGGTTGGCTAATTACTGCACAGTATGTTCCTGCTGTGAGCTGATACAGTGACGGGATCTTTACATTCGTAACCGTAACGCAGAGTTTAGATTGGTTAACATAATCCGCCAATCACTCCCTTTCAGTGCGCGCCGTAGTCATGTGACAGGGAGCTAACTAGCATGCTGAAGAGAGAAGATGAAAAGATATCCTAGCGCGTTCTTGGAGCTTCGATAACATTACAAACTGGAACAACCTCTACGCTCTTCTCACGCAAACTATTTCTTTTCGTCAGCAGTGGGCGGGACCAACTGGCATGACTGTAGCCTCAAAAATGATTGGCTAAGTCACTTTTCTGGAAATCAGCTCTGATTGGCTGCCTGACACTGTAGTGAGAGTTAGTGAAGTTACCTGGTCTTTCACGAGAGACACGACTTCCTCCACGGACCCTCTGAATACGAGGCGTTTGTTGATGGTGTTTTGGCACGGGTTTACCACCATACAGAGGTTGCAGGTATCACTGTGTATGCCACAGGATCCACACATTTTAAGCATGAGTGGTGTTTTTAAATAAAAGAAATATATATAAATGAATTGTAGCTGTGGTGCTCCTTTATCGTCGGTGCGTGCTCCTAACTTTTTAAAGTTACTACCAAGTAAAAAAAAGTTTGGTATTTCAAGCATTGTTATTAATATTTAGAGATGGCACAATAATAATATTTCTTTTCCAACAACAAAATGCAACTGATATTTTTTTCCCCCCTTTAAAAATGACTACGCTGAAAAATGAGAATTTTTTCACGTTTTGGGGTGGAAACAATTGAACTTCAGAAAAATACAGAAAAAATGCATTACATGATCGGACTAAACTTCATTCCCCAATACACAATTATTATTATTATTATCATCATCATCGTTATAATTATCATTGCTATTTATCTTTTTGTTACTCATTATTGAGGACGTGGGTCACGTGTGTGTTTGTGTTTGGCTGAAACAGATCTGAGAGCGACCCGAGGCGACGGTGTTCTCTTACATAAGAGACATAAGCACATTTGCAAAAGGTGAAGCTTAATCCTGAGGGAAAGAAGGATCCAATCCCATAACACCTGCTCCACAATGATATCAGACAGAGAGAGAAAGAGTGAGTGAGAGAGAGAGAGAGAGAGAGAGAAAGAGACAGTGAGAGACACACAGACACAGAGAGAGAGACAGACGGAGAGAGACAGACAGAGAGAGAGAGAACACGAGAGATGGCATTTTAAACCATATCGACGACACAGGTGGTGTGAGAAAGTTTTGAGAAAGCAGTGCGAGATAGGTCTGTTCAGTCGGAAATAAAAAAGTCAGACAAAAACATGTTACAGTACAAGGGAATTTTTCCAACCCGTCCATCTGCGGGACGGATAATGATTTACTGTAACGCAAACCTCTGCTTAACACGCCCGCTACACTCGCTAACCAATACACGTGCTGCATACGAGCTCCAAAACATCCGAGTGGGACTCGTACGATCGAGTCAGAAACAAGCTCTCCCAAAGACTTCTATGAGGAGAAAAGGCTCTGGTTGTTGGGAGGAGGAAGTCATTTCACATCAGAACAAATCCCAAAGAATGTAGCAGACTCCTGCGCCAACCACAAAACACACAAACAGGTACAAACTCGGGTAATAAGATGACTCATATACTCCACTTCAAAGGCGGGGAGAAGAAACAAAACTAAACAAAAAGGAAACATGAAACAGCACAGCTTTACTAATCGGGCCTGTTACAACATACCACTACACTTTAATAAAGAGAGAGAGAGAGAGAGAGAGAGAGAGAGAGAGACACGGAGACAGAGGGAGACAGAGAGAAAGATACAAAGAGACACAGGGAGGGGGCGAGAGAGACAGAGAGAGAGAAAGCATGAGAGAAAGATACACAGAGACAGAGGGAGACGCAGAGAGAGAGAAAGAGAGAGAAACACAGAGAGAACGAGACAGAGAGAGCGAGAGATACAGAGGGAGACAGAGAGAGAGATAGAAAGTGCAAGAGAAAGATACAGAGACGGAGAAAGAGCACAAGAAAGATACACAGAGACAGACAGAGAAACAGAGAGAGAGCGAGAGAAAGAGTGGGAGAGACACAGAGACAGAGAGAGAGAATGAGAGAAAGAGATACACAGAGAGACACAAAGACAGAGGGAGACAAAGAGATACTCAGAGACAGAGGGAGACAGAGAGAGAGAGAGAAAGGTACAAAGAGAAAGAGACACAGGGAGAGGGCGAGAGAGACAGAGAGAAAGCATGAGAGAAAGAGATACACAGAGACAGAGGGAGAGAAAGAAAGAAAGATACAGAGAGAGAGCGACAGAGGGAGCGAAAGAGATACACAAAGACAGAGGGAGAGAAAGAGAAAGAAAGATACAGAGAGAGACAGACAGAGGGAGAGAAAGAGACACACAGACAGAGGGGGACACAGAGAGAAAGAGAGAGAGAATGAGAGAAAGATACACAGAGAGAGAGTGAGACAGAGAGAGAGAAAGAGAGAGAGACACACAGAGAAAGAGAATTATTAATTTAGGTGGTTGTCATAAGTCATTAATTCATCATCAGGAAGCGCATTATCGAAGTCAGAGTCATGGTGGATTCGAAGTCTATTATGGGGCGTGAGGCAGGAATACACCCTGTACACACACACACACACACACACCGCACAGGGGCAATTTAACACAGCCAATTTAATTAAACACCGTAATGTTGGAAAATCTCTGCGGTATACGCGGAAGAACACACTCCAGACACAGACGTCTAGAATTTCCAATAAACTCTGATTTAGGATATTAATGAACGTTGGTCATTAATCCGTTGAGGACGACTAATCAGAGAGTCCAGCTTTCATCAGGGTGACGATTGACAATACAGAAAATAAATGTATGAATATAGCTCTGAATGAAGCGAAACGAAGATGAAGTGATACCCATACCACGAATATTCTGACAAACCTCTCTGAGAAAACTTCTAGCGGTCTGTAATCGCGGGTTACGACATCACGACTCTACCCTACACAAGTACAGCTACAAGGTTACCAACAAGCCCCACATACCTGGAGTGAGCGTGCAGTTATACTGACTATAGCTCCAGCTGTGCTGATATTCAGTACAACTGAACGTCGTACATTGCTATAAATACACTTATATTCTAAATACAATTTAGACAGGTCTATACATAAGAAATTTACATGGAGTAAGAGAAATATTGAACACAATACGGCAGATCCCGAACAAGCCACGCCCACTTCGCAGCCCTACCCATAGCTAGCCTACGCTTACAAACTAGCGAGATCTCGACGATGTCTCTTACTCTTCCGTAGTAACCGTTTCGAACTAGGAAGTGGAATTGTCCGTGGCGAACGCAGATCAACCGTTGATGATGTTGTTCTGTGAGATGGTGTTCTGTGTTTTACGGAAGGAGTCTCCAGTGTCAGAGGTAAAGCTACAATGATGCTTTCTAACATCTTCAAGACGGATGAGCTAACAGTTTGTAACAGTCTTAACATGACGAAACGCTGGGCTTTTATCTTATTAGGGAAAAAAAAAGAAAAAGTGCAACGCGTCAGTCTTTACTAAATAAAAACAGCTGCGGTACAGGAGGAATAAAGCTTTCGGTGCGGATATTTTCCCACAGCTGCATGTCTGGAAGTGTTTTATTTATTCCTCACTAACCGGAATTCTTCTATTATGAAAAGTCCTGCTTATTTGTTCTCTTTCTAGAACGTCTTTCAGTCCTGACGTCGTATCTTATAAGCGTCTAAATAAAGCCCCGGCGGGTCCGCGTCAGCCAACTTGTCGCCTGCTCTTCACGTGACGCGTTTCAAGAAAGCCCTCGGATCGTTTTTCAAGACCCGCCACCGATTCGGCGTCAAGGCGTGCTTTTTCCCCCCTCTTTCTTTCATTCCTAAACTGAAGGGACCCAAACAGGAAATACATTCCACATGACCTCAGTGAGAGCAGAGCGAGGCGCAGCCAAACAGCCCCACTTGACAGACTCGGTACAATGCCGCGCGGGAGCATCGGTCTGGAAAAAAAAGAAAAAAAAAGAAAAAAAGATTCCTTGCACCGAGGCCGTGTTTACACTGGTGCGTTTCGGTTATAAAACAGCGTTATAAAATGAAAACGATCCTCGTCCACACTGGCGTTTCTGCAACGATCTCCGTCCACATGACACAACCGAATACGCACGTCAGATGACCATTCGTACACATTTGGCATGAACATTCAAGTGTAAACAGGGAGTTGGTTGCTGGTCCAAACCGTGCGTGTCCATGTAGGACTTACGCCGCTTGAAATGAGATTTGTTGTTGATCGCTCTAATCGTAGCTCGCCTCTTGCGCATGTAGCAGCTGCATTGTTCTAAAATACAGAACTGAACTGCACAATGGCCTCGAAGAATGACGACGAAGCCAGCAAAGCTTGCGGTTCAGTCTCCGTGTTGTTGTGTGTAGAATGAAGGTAGCGTAACGGTCATATATAAGGGGCTTTGACGAATCAGGGAATGATACGCCATGATCGTATGGGGGTGAATGTGGACGGAGCCACGCCTTTGTTTTCAAAAGTCTTCATTTTGGTCTGTTTACACTGAAACGCGAGCGTGGAGTTTTCAAACTAAAACGGGGTCTTTGGTGTTTCCGAAAGTCTCCGTTATTCGAGGGTGGAAAACCCCGGAGTAGTGTAGACGACAGGCGTAACCGTAGCAACAGTTATGCGTTTTAAAACGAAAACACACACTAGTGTAAACAGGGCCCAAGTGCCTCCCTTAAAACCTTCCGCCGTTGTCATGATCCGGATCTCAAATCAAAACTCTGACCTAACGGGCAAATGTATTTACTAATCCAATAGAAAATCCAAACGAGAGGGTTTTAAAGTTAACTAGCACTAACCGTAACAGGAGAAGTGATCCGTATTAGTGCTCAGTAAGGGTCTAGAATAGTACACAGGTTTTTTGTGATTTGAGACACAACACTAGTGTGTTTTAAGTTCGTTGTTATGGCTGAACACGAGGATAACGCAAAAGACCAAAGTAACCATTTTTTGATGTTTATAATATTTTATTTTTTATTAAATTTAAAAAAAAAGCGAATGGGAAAAAAAACTCCAGCATGTGTATGGCGTTTCTTCTGGCCGCGCGTTCTAAATGAAGCGACCCCACATGGGGTCGTGACTCAAGACCCGTAGTTCGGGAACCTCCGCATTAAATCTCAGCGACTTTAAATCGGGTCGTCGTTTACATTTCGCCGCCACGACGTCCGTATCCGTCCTGCTATTGGTTGTTTTCAGACGAGCATCGTCGCAGCACTCGCTCTCCCGAGACACGAAATTACCGATCTATATAAACGTTTTTCTGCGTAAAAACGTCCCGACGGATTCTTCTGTTTTTCTTCCTACGCACACGACGCGGATCGCCTGTAAAGCGCGGTGCGCGTTCCTGACACGGCTCGTTTGCATGTCATGACGCCCACAAAACCCCATAAAAGGTCACGCGCACAGACAGCTGGTGAAAAAAAATGGAAGTTATTTTGACTCACTTCTATGCCAGTAAATATATTCAATAACAGTTTATATTACTTTTAAAAGGCTGGGTGTATGCTCCGAGATCACGGTTCAGCACAGACAGACCGACCCCGTCCTCCGTTTCTTTTATCGTGGCCTAACGATTAGTTTTATTCGTCTAAATTTACGGCTTCGTGCCGGCTCGCATTCTCTCTTTAACGCCAGTGAAACGAATTGACCGGGTTTTCACGAAACGTTCTCCTCTACTGCATCGCTCTTAGTCTCTGACCTACTGAACCAGCCCGAGGGTGTGCGTCTGCTCGAGACGTCTGCTGTAAACCTGATAAAAAAAAATAAAGCCAACAGCATAAATACCCCGTACGCACCCGAGTGGAAATTCTTCTTGAAGTGAAGTTGATCGAGTCGAGGTTTACGCTACTTAGTCAGTTCGTCTTCCTACGCGTGAACTTTCGCACGAGTAGGTTACGGACAGGTTTTTCGCACCCTCTGAATTGACAGGGCTTTCGACCTCGGACATCTTCTACCCGAGAGATCTCTTACACACACGGAAAGACAGAAAGACACTCCGACAAGTCGCGTAAAACCGTGTTGGTTTGTGGACTCGTCCCTGCAGGATAAGCACTAAAGATAACTAATAAAGCGTTGAAAACCCCCCCACCACCGTGTCAGTCTGACTCTAAGAGACAGTCTGGCGGTCACGTGGCTGATCTCCTGTGCGCAGGTGAGGCGATAAAAAAACAACAACCCACGGACGCCTGGATGTGTTCGAGGTTTATCAGGATGATCTGAAGGAAGTAGTGCACTACCTCTCAGGGCATTACAGCTTTATTAATACAGACCCTGCAGAGTGTGTGTGTGTGTGTGTGTGTGTGGCAAGCCAGCAGACGATTTAAGAAAGCAGCACCTCTGTCCCCAAAGACCCACCTGAACCCTCAACACATCAAACCGAGTATATTAGAATCAAGGGTTACTTCCTAGGGCACCTACAGAGGGCGCATGGAGCTTGAGAATTGAGCCCTAGTCGACTCGCTGAGATGAATAAAAGTTAGCACTGACCAAGTTTAGAAGATAATAAACCTACCTGGTCGGGTTTGTTTTGTTTTATGTTCCAGGGATTGTGTGGAAGAAATCCCCAGGTGTGTTGCTGCCACTGAGTTTCCAAGCAGCGAACGCGATCAATCGGGTTTAACTAGCTGTCTTAGCAACAACACCGACACTAACCCAAACACTTTGAACGTCACAACACGCCCTGAAATGACCAGCACGGTGATTCGTTTCCGTTTCACACCTCTCTCTCTCAAAAAAAAATCCCAAATAAACCGGATGTAAAGCGCTCGCGCAGCTAGCTACATACCCCCCTTTAGCTAACCAGCTAATATGAACTAATGTTACCCCCTCATAGGCGTTCTGATTCTTCGCCCGTATTCCAAACGAAAAACCCGCCTCCGCAGCTGTGATTGGGTAATCGCGTCTCAAAGGTCGTGCCCCGATTGGACAACTTCGATCAATATGATCGTTCAGCCAATCCTAGCGCAGTAAAACGGAGTAAGGGTGAGGTGTGTCGTGGAGGGAGAGGGGGGGGGGGATAACGCTGTCTAGCGATAGCAGCAGAGGAGGAGGATTTTCTCGCCAGCTAACATGTTAGCCCCGGTGCCCTTTAGCGACTCCAGTCTTCTTCTTCTTCATTTTACACGCACCGAGAACTTATCAAGAAAAACGAACCCGCGTTTATCCGGGAAGAGTCGGTGTAGGTGGCGCGGTAAGTTGACTAAAAGTGGACGTTAATGTGGATTTGATCATCGCATCACTTACCGCTCCATGTTCCCACCCTCCTGGCTGACAGGCGCGCGCGAACTACAGCGACTACTAGCGACACTTGAGAGAGCGCGCGAGAAGACAGCGACACGAGAGCGCGCGCTCAACCGGAAGTGCACGGCTTACATTAAAAGACCCACAAGTTCCGATCTTAATATTGTTGTTATTATTATTGTTACTATTATTATTATCGTCCCGAACCTCTTATTATTTATTATTATTTTAAATTTATATTTATTATTGTAGTCCTGAACCTCTCATTAGTGTTGCTGTTTTCTTATTAAATTTGTAAAATTATATTTATTATTGTAGTCCTGTTTCCCCTTCTTTTTCCACTTCCTTTTTAGTTTTTGTTCCTTGTCTATTGTTCTCTCTCTCTCTTATATGTATATATATATGTATATATATATATATATATATATATATATGTGTGTGTGTGTGTGTGTGTGTGTGTGTATATATAGAATGTATATGTGTGTGTACAGTGCCTTCCACTAATATTGGCACCCTTGGGCCCTTGGTAAATTTGAGCAAAGAAAGCTGTGAAAACATTTTGCTCTTTTGTTTTTAAAAAAAAATCACAAAAAATACTCTTGTCATGGACATCAAACAAGTGCAAACACAACACAGGTTTATCAAAATATATCTTTGTTAAATATAAGTGTGCAACAATTATTGACACCCTTGTGAATTCATATGACAAAAATATATATAAAGTATATTTCCATTGATATTTAATAAAATAAAATAAAATTGTACACCTGGGTGACTAGAAACAGGAAATTGCTCAACCATGACTTCCTGTTTCACATGGGTATAAATATGAAGCAATAAAAAAAGAGGAATTTGGCCTATCAAAATTAATTTAGTCATTCATAACAATGGGTAAGTCCAAGGAATATAGCTGTGAAGTGCGGCCGAAAATTGTTGAGCTTCACAAAATGGGAAGTGTCTATAAGAAAATAGCAGAAGCATTGAAAATACCCATTTCCACCATCAGGGCAATAATTAAGAAGTTCCAGTCAACTGGAAATGTTATGAATCAACCTGGAATTGGACGTGTGTCTATATTGTCTCACTGCACTAAAGAGGATGGTTCGAGTGGGCAAAAAAATCTCCAAGGATCACAGTTGGAGAATTGCAGAAGTTAGTTGCGTCTTAGGGTCAGAAAGTCTCCAAAACTACAATGCGAAGTCACCTACATCACCACACGTTGTTTGGAAGGGTTTCAAGAAAAAACCCTCTATTCTCATCCAAAAACATACTCGAGCATCTTCAGTTTGCCGGACACTACTGGAACTTCACATGGGATCGGGTTCTATGGTCAAATGAAACCAAAATATAGCTTTTTGGTAATAAACACCAGAGGTGGTTTTGGCGCACAGAGCCATATGGAAAAGTACCTCATGCCCACGTTAAATATGGTGGTAGATCTTTAATGTTTTGGGGCTGTTTTTCTGACAGAGGACCTGGACATTTTGTTAATATACATGGCATCATGGACTCCATCATATATCAACAGATATTACATGAAAACCTGACTGCCTCTGTTAGAAAGATTAAAATGGGCCGTAGATGCATCTTCCAGCAGGACAACGATCCAAAACATAAATCAAAATCAACACAAAAATGGTTTACTGACCACAAAATCAAGGTCCTGCCATGGGCATCCCAGTCCTCTGACCTGAACCCCATAGAAAACCTGTGGAGTGAACTGAAGAGGAGAGTCCACCAGCGTGGACCTCGAAATGTGAAGGATCTGGAGAGAAGACTAAGAGAAGACTCAGAGCTGATATCTTGGCAAAGTGAGCTAGCACAAATTGACTAAAAGGGTGCCAATAATTGTTGCACACCTATATTTAACAAATATATATATTTATAAACCTGTGTTTTATTTGCAATCGTTTGATAATTGACAATTGGAGTAGTGATATTTTCAGAAACTGAGGATAAAAACAGAAGTAAAGGATTAGATATGTTACGTTGAGCTGCTCCGCCCTCTAGCGGTCAGAATTCAAATCACAGCTTTACACCGCATTGACTGAAGGTGGCGCTAAATATACAGTTATCTTGGAATAAAAAATATGGTTGTGTTTTATATGATATTTCTCTTTTCAAAACGTCAAGCATGCCTGCCACTCCTGCTATTTTTCAACATTGCATCTGTAAATGATCGACCTGTTGTACCTAAACCAAAAAATAAATAAATAATTAATTAATATTATACAGGTCTTTTACAAAATACATGAATTTGTAAACCGAATGTAATAACAGATTATAAACTTAGCATTAAAGTCATACTTATTTCATTGTATTTTATTTTATTTACAAAAGCCTGCACAAAGTATTGGTGTGCAACGCTACTTTCTAAGGCATAGTGGTAGGGTGCAGACCACGCCCACTTCCGGTTTACCCCTGAATTTAAACAAGAGATATAATTTTTTGGGAGGCACTACACAGATACAGACAATGGCACTGCATACACCCCTGTTACAGAGTCACATAAACAAAAATAGTGTTTTTTTTGGTTTGTTTTTTTAAATGGGAGCAATATTTATGTAAATACGTTTAGGCTATATCATTTAAGAGTGTTTGGAATTAGGCCCATAACATAATTACATAATTATAACATAAAGTTTTCAAAAAAGCTCTTTAGATTGGTTGTAAAAGCTGTTTTTTCTCCTCTAATTGTCATGAGATGAATTGACCCTGTCATGACGTCACGTAACAACCCCCCCTTTCCCCCCCTTCCCGTGGTGTCCTTGTGAGGTGCTCCGGTGCCGGTGGTCTGTCACTCCCGGGCAGGCACGCGCACACACGGTCACATCGCTCAACATGGGACTCAGCAGCGACCCAAACTTCCAGAAGCTCCAGCAATGGTACACAGCCAACTGTCACAGCCTCACCATGAGACAGCTGTTCGAGGCTGACAAGCAGAGGTTCAGCAAGTTCAGGTACATTCTTCTGCACAAGTTCTTCAACGCAAAAAGAATGGCAGTATACACCTTAAAGAGCTCCAGGAGCTACATCACTGTATCTGTCAGTTGTTAACTCTGCAGGAGAACTGATATTTAATTTATTTATTATAAATAACACTGGATTGCACTCTGTACAACCACTGTCATCATCATCATCATCATATATATATATATATATATATATATATATATATATATATATATATATATTATATATATGCATACACACACTACCAGTCAAAAGTTTGGAGACTGAAATGTTTCTCATGATGTTAAAAACCTTTTGATCTGAAGGTGTGTGATTAAATGTTTGAAATCGGTGTCGTATACCAAGATATAATCGTTCCAACGTATTCATTTCTTTCATTAGAAAACAAACATTTTATTTACAAAATAATATTTTTTTTAAACGGACAACCCCTAGCGGAATATTTCTGAAAAGCAGGAGATAAGAGTCCGGCGTTGGTGTGAACTCCTTTAATCCTGTTTAAAAATCATCTCGGGGAAATTTCCTCAACAAATCGCTCGGAAAACACCAAGAATACATTTCTGGACATTTCTAGGCGAAAAGGGCGTTGACTTTGAAGATGCTAAAATGTTAAATTATTGGGATTTATTTTGGATTTTTAATCACGACATAATTCCCATAGTTCCGTTCGTGTTACTCCAGATTTTGATGACTTTATTATTCTTCTAAAATGTGGGAAAACATAATAATAGTAATGAATGAGTGTACCGAAACTTTTGACTGGTAGTACTGTATTTTGTTTTTGAACAATTATTATTTTATTCACTTTATAAACGGAGGAGATCATGGACATGACTGCATAGGATCCCTAAGTGGAGGCGGGCCTCAGTGGATCCTAAACGAAAGGATGGAAATGGCCCAGAAATTTCCAGAGCGTTTCTGCAATTGAATGCTTGTTAATGACAGTAAATGTCCATGTACTTTTGATCAAGTATTTTTGTCCTTTCACCTTGTATAAACAGCCTCACACTGAAAACCGATGATGGGGACATTCTTCTGGATTACTCGAAGAACCTCATCAACGAGGACGTTATGAAGATGTTGATTGAGCTGGTAATGACATGAGCTCTAATAAATCATAACTTCATCCACAGTACGATATGGCACGGCATAAACAAAACGTCCTGCGGATACTATACTATATCCAGATTATATCCAGATACTATACTATATCCAGATTATATCCAGATACTAGACTATATCCAGATTATATCCAGATACTATACTATATCCAGATACTATACTATATCCAGATTATATCCAGATACTATACTATATCCAGATTATATCCAGATACTAGACTATATCCAGATACTATGCTATATCCAGATTATATCCAGATACTATACTATATCCAGATTATATCCAGATACTATACTATATCCAGATTATATCCAGATACTATACTATATCCAGATACTATACTATATCCAGATTATATCCAGATACTATACTATATCCAGATTATATCCAGATACTAGACTATATCCAGATACTATGCTATATCCAGATTATATCCAGATACTATACTATATCCAGATTATATCCAGATACTATACTATATCCAGATTATATCCAGATACTATACTATATCCAGATTATATCCAGATACTATACTATATCCAGATTATATCCAGATACTATAGTATATCCAGATTATATCCAGATACTATACTATATCCAGATACTATACTATATCCAGATTATATCCAGATACTATACTATATCCAGATACTAGACTATATCCAGATTATATCCAGATACTATACTATATCCAGATTATATCCAGATACTATACTATATCCAGATTATATCCAGATACTAGACTATATCCAGATACTAGACTATATCCAGATTATATCCAGATACTATACTATATCCAGATTATATCCAGATACTATACTATATCCAGATTATATCCAGATACTATACTATATCCAGATTCAACTCTGCACTAATATTCTGTGACTATAGGGGATCTTGCAGGTTTGGATGGGAAATTGTTCTTTTCCACCTTATATCTTTTTCTGTTCGGTTATTTCCAGGCGAAGTCCAGGGGAGTGGAGGCCGCACGTGATAGGATGTTCTCCGGCGAGAAGATCAACTTCACTGAGGTTTAAATCATGGCTCATGCATTTCTAATGAGAACTGGTTCAGCACAAGAATACAGAATACAATGCATCAGACATCAGAGGAAGCTGGCGGGGGCTGTAGTTTTACTATGGTCTCAAACAAATCTCCATTTGTGTGCATTTAGGGTCGTGCTGTGCTCCACGTTGCGCTTCGGAACCGCTCCAACACTCCCATCAACGTAGACGGGAAAGATGTCATGCCTGAGGTCAACAAGGTCCTTGAGAAGATGAAAGGGTTTTGCCACGTGAGTTTCATACACTGTGACTACAGTTGAAACACACCAGGCTACATGAGGCTTCCTTATATAAAAGTAACGATGTGCTTATAACTGATACCTGGATAAAGATTAAGACTAATCATCACTAATGATGACTGAATTGAATCCAAATCAATCCATATCGTTCTAGCTGCATTAAATATCTCAATTAAAAAATATGTCGTTTTTGCTCAGTTGAACATTTGATATACACTCACCATCCTCTTTATTAGGGACACCTTGCTCATTTATGCAGCTATCCAATCAGCCAATCATGTGGCAGCAGCACAATGTATAAAACCATGCAGATACAGGCCAAGAACTTCAGTTAATGTTCACATCAAACATCAGAATCGGGGGAAAAAGTGTGATCTCTGTGAGTTTGATCTTGGCATGGTCGTTGGTGCCAGATGGGCTGGTTTGAGTATTTCATAAACTGCTGATCTCCTGGGATTTGTCTCTAGAGTGTAGACAGAATGGTGAAAAAAAAACATCCTCTGTGTGGAGGGTCTGCAGGCTGAAACATTTAGTTGTTGATGAGAGAGATCAGAGGAATATGAACAGCCTGGTCTGAGCTGACAGGAAGTCTGTGGTAACTCAAATAAGCACTCTTTACAACTGTGGTAAGCAGAAAAGCATGTCAGAATGCACAAAGCATCGAACCTTAAGGTGGAAGGGCTACAACAGCAGAAGAACACATCAGGTTCCATTGGACACATCAGGCCAAACTGGACAGAAAAATCACCTGGGCTTTTTCTTTCCAGTTTCGGCGAGTCTGTGCCCATGATAACGTCATGTTTGAAGTTTGATTTGAATGTTAACTAAAGCTGTTGACCTGTGTCTGTATGATTTTTTTTGCATTGTGCTGCTGCCACATGTCTGGCTGATTTATATAACTGCTTGAATGTGCAGGCGTACAGATGTTCCTAATAAAGTGGCAGGTGAATGTAATGTCTGTAAACCACTTTTGCCTGGATAGTTGTCATATTTAGGTTGCTGGCTGAATTCTAACCACATGCAATGTGGAAAACGTCTCATTGCAGAAAGTCCGCAGTGGAGAGTGGAAAGGCTACACCGGGAAATCCATCACTGATGTAGTGAACATTGGTATCGGAGGCTCTGATCTGGTAAATGCAATATATCTGTTTTATCTTGATCTGTTTTCATGAGCCATAATGTAGCACGAAGTCCTTAGGTTAAACCAATATGCCTTAAGGTCTAGTTAGCGTTTGTGATAGCTGGATAAATCTATATCTTGGAAATTTCAATCTCAGACTAGGAAAAAAAAACAAAAAAACCCCCCCCAAAGTTCTCTCAATTTCCTACTCGTAAACTCGGGAAGGTCTCCTAAACCCAGAGTGCACTTTGTTACGTCCTACTTTTGGTTCAAATGATTTCTGCCATTATGTGCTACCTTATCATTAGCGTCTTCACTCTTTAGGGTCCCCTGATGGTGACTGAGGCACTGAAGCCGTACTCCAAAGGTGGCCCACGTGTCTGGTTTGTCTCGAACATCGACGGAACACACGTCACCAAGACGCTGGCGGAGCTCAACGCCGAGACCACACTCTTCATCATCGCCTCGAAGGTATCGTCACTCAGATAAAAGTGCTCCGATTAAACAGAGGTTAATAGTTAAGATGAACTCGTGCTGCAGAAAGAAAGATTTGTCATTAAAAAACGCTTCGCTAATTATGACTAAAAGTTAGTAAGGTTTAGTTCGTTGTAGTATGCAAATGCTCTCGGGGTGGTTTCGGATCATATTACTTTTGAGGTTCTTCCACGCATGGGTTCATGTTCTAGTTTTATAGTTTTTTTTCTCTGTACTTCTATCCTTCTTACAAATTTAGTCCAGTGTCCCTTCAAGAATATTGAGGCAGAACAAGCACCTAATACAATGTATTTTACTCATAAATAGTCTACCTAATCTACCAGTAATAATCCACGGATTCAAACATGTTCTTTAGGAAAAATAAATAAATAATAATAATCAATAACGATGGAGATGTTTATTTAACATTTATGGAAGGACCATAAATGTCAGGGCTACGTAATTGTTGGTCAGTTTTCCACCATGGGAAAGACTTTGAGGTGCGATCTGGTTTCTTGGCATCGTTACAAGCTACGTTTTATAACCACGCTGGATTAAAAAAAAAAAAAAAAATACAGTGAGGGAAGTTAGATGCTTGGTAGTTTGTAGTTAGATCCTAAGTGATGACAAGAACGAACTTGTTTCTCAGACGTTCCACAACATTGAACGTACCAACAAATGGATGAAAAGTAGGATGTGTAATTCTTTAATACATTTAAATATACATTTGCTTTGATAGAAGAGGAATACATCACGTCACTGGTTGCTGCTAACCCTAACCCTAACCCTATTTTACTGTACTGTACACAAAGTGTTTTATTCCTTATGGCAGAGATTGACCAACTCTTATAGTAATCATCCTGAATATATTGTGAATCTACCTGAAGCTTCTTCTGTACACTTCAGACCTTCACCACTCAAGAGACCATCACCAACGCAGATTCAGCCAAGGAGTGGTTCCTGCAGGCTGCCAAAGATGTGAGTCCTGACTCATGGGGAATCTTGCTATGAATTTTGAGCATCATTACTTATTCCCTCTGAGTGTACAGCACTCTTGTGGACGCCAGTCTGCAAACCGAACAATTTATAGTCAAATGTATGTAGATTTATTTATGAAACCATATCCTGAGTTAAAATACCTATACGTTTGAACGTTTTCACTCTTTCAGAAATCTGCTGTTGCTAAGCACTTCGTTGCCCTGTCTACCAACGAGGTACGCCGCTTCACATTTCGTATTTCACGTTTTAAATGTCCCTGTGTCCGAATTGTAACCTCAGGCTTTTTGTCCTCCAGCCCAAAGTGAAGGACTTCGGAATCGACACGGAGAACATGTTTGAGTTCTGGGATGTAAGTGTGTGTGTGTGTGTGTGTGTGTGTGTGAGAGATGATGTGCTATCTCTATGCTGAGTGTTTGAGCCTGCCTTACTGTAAGAGGCTCATGCAAAGGCTATTTTGGCATGGTCGTTTGACCTGTGAAGTAGGCGTCTAGATCCGTACACTGGCAGCTGCATGGTAACTGGAATCTCTTCTCATGTTATAAATACAGCACAACCTTATCTCACGCAGAGGTCACTCCAACGCTGGGCCGCTCCAAAGGTCAGCAGGCTGGTTTTAAAGTGCAAGGTGAAGTGCAAGGTCTCAGCTGTGTGGATGTGTCTGAAAGCTGGGATCAAATCGAAACAAACAGGCAAAAAATGAAACCTAGTAGGCTTTTTCTAGTTCCTACAGTGCCTGGTAGACATTCAAAGCAAGCTTGGTGTAATAAGCTTTTCTTAGTCGTTAGCTACATTAGCCTCGTAGCATCATTCCAAACACGTCGTTGCTGAGCAGCTTAAACAGATAGATAGATCTTTGGGAACTAAAAACAAAAGTTTTTCAGAAAGTTTAAATTATGCAATATGGGAATGTTTGTTTATGTAGGGTCGAGACGAAAGAACTGTATGGTAGCGTAGGTGGATGCTGGAAAAAGTGAGATCTATGAAATGCAGAACAGTAGAGTTTATCGTTATTTTTAAACAAGGTCATCTACTTTCCAGTGGGTTGGAGGACGCTATTCTTTATGGTCTGCAATCGGACTATCCATCGCTTTGCACATTGGTAAGTCAAAACAATTAAGGTTTAAAATATGACTGTTTCATTAAAACTCAAACAATGTTTCCATCTTTTTTCCTTCTTAGGCTATGAGAACTTTGAAAAGCTCCTAGCTGGAGCTCACTGGATGGTAGGTGCTTATTCCTTTTTAAATAAAAGTAGTGGAATGGCAGTTAATAGATCAGAAATAGTGGATGTTAAGAAGTAATCATGACCGTTTGAAGGTTCTTAGAGGAATATTAACGAGTAGAGAAATAAGGACTATAAATATATAATATACAACACCGTATTGTCAGCCTGTATATGCTAAGGTATTTTGTACACTTTTTGTAGGACAAACATTTCCGAACAGCTCCACTGGATCAGAATGCACCGGTTCTGCTGGCCATGCTGGGTATCTGGTACATCAACTTCTTCCAGGCGGAGACTCACTGTCTGCTGCCCTACGACCAGTACATGCACCGCTTCACTGCCTACTTCCAGCAGGTGGTTGCCTGACTGTACTGCTGGAACACCCAGCTTCTTGATGGATAGATGGATGGATGGATGGATGGATAATAGGGTTGATGGTAGGAACTTGATGATGGGTGGTAGAGATGGATAATAGAAATAAATGGACGTTAGACATCAATAGAAGGATTGTAGAGAAAAATGGATAGTAGACATGGATGGATGGATGGATGGATAATATGGATGGATTACAGGGTTGGATTGATGGTTGGTGGTATGGATGGATAGAAGGTAGGGACAGACAGTAGTAATAAATGGGTGGTAAATATGAATGGATGGATGGATAATAGACATTGATAGATAGTAGACATGGATGGTGGGAGTGATTTTAGATATGGATGGATGGTATTTATTTATTGTATGGATAGATTTTAGGGTTGGATTGATGGTAGGAATGGATAAATGGTTGGGATATGTGGTAGGGAATCGATGATGAATATTAGAAAATGTAGTAGAGAATGGTATGGATTGGTGGTAGGGATAGATGGAGGGGTGGCAAAGATGATATACTAGTATATAATGTATAACATAATATACCGTATAACATGCATCCATCTCTGGAAGGGACAGATGAATGGACAAATGGTTGGCAGAGATGGATGGTCGGGATAGATGGATGGATGAATGGAATATAGAGATGGATGGCAGGGATAAATGGATGGATGAATGGATGGCATAGATAGATGGATGGATGAATGGAATGCAGAGATGGATGCTAGGCATAGATAGATGGATGGATGAATGGATGGCAGAAATGGATGGTAGGGATAGATGGATGGAGTTGATATACTAGTGTATAACACTTAGTGTATAACATTTCATTTATACATTTGATATTTACTCCTCTTGTCATGTCCAGGGTGACATGGAGTCGAATGGGAAGTACATAACCAACCATGGCACATGTGTGAACTACCATACAGGACCCATCGTATGGGGGGAGCCTGGCACTAACGGACAACACGCTTTCTACCAGCTTATTCACCAAGGTGACATCTGCAAGATACACTTTCCAGAGTGAGAACACGGATGTAGTGCTATCTTCCCTGTAGACATGCATAAAAGAGACTTATTCCGGGGACTCTTGAATAACTTTCCCTGCTAAGCCCTGAGGCTAGGAGGGATAAGAGAGAGAAGTTAACCAACTTTGTCCTAAACAAATCTCAGTTTGTAACTACTGACTCGGATTTCATATACATATACATATTTCTAGCAGCACCAGGCTCACATTTTGTCCTTTGAGATATCATAATATTAGAAGAAGGAAAGAACAACAAAAAAATACAACAATTCTTAAAGCTGCTTAACAAATCCAGAACTGGAGAACTTCAGGGTTAGAATATTGTAAGCCTTCAACAAATGGATGCACAAAAAAGATCATCAGACACGCTTTAGCTCATTTGGAAAGCAGAAGCCAGAGTTTCTCTGCACAGGCAGAATTAGAATCTAAATCTCTAAATCTCTTCAAGCATAAAAAGCTTTGCTCAGTCCCAATCTATATTTGTCCAGACATGTTGTAGTGTGTAGCCATGGTGTGTGTATATCTGTGTGTGTGTGTGTGTGTGTGTGTGTGTGTAAAAATGTTTCATCCTTCTGTCTCCTCTGTAGGAACTCGTATGGTCCCTGCTGATTTCCTCATCCCAGCCCAGACTCAGCATCCAGTCAGAAACAACCTACACCATAAGGTATGATTAAAGAGAGAATATCATTGTTATACACATACAGTATATTAGTTCACTCCTGATTATGTGTGTGTGTGTGTGTGTGTGTGTGTGTGTAGATCCTGATTGCCAACTTCCTGGCCCAGACTGAAGCTCTGATGAAAGGAAAGACGACAGAGGAGGCGAAGAAGGAGCTGGAGGCCGGAGGAATGAGTGGAGAGAAATTGGAGAAGATCCTTCCCCATAAAGTAAGAGACCATCTGTAAAGAACAGTATACTATACTGCCCCCTAGTGTAGTGGGGATATTTATCACGCCCCCCTAGTCTTGGAGCTTACACTGCTCTCTACAAAGTTCATGTCAGACCTGCAAGTTCGTAATATAAACATGTAAAAATTGGGAAATGTGGAAAAAAAAATTGGAAACTTTCAGCTGAATTTAGATATCGGTGATGAGTATCAATCTGGGACAGGACTCTGTATTAGACCTTGTTAAAATACAGTGCCCTCCACAAATATTGGCACCCTTGGTGAGCAAAGAAGACTGAAAAATTTGTCTTCATTGTTGAACCTTTTGATCTTTTGTTTAAAAAATTCACAAAAATATTCTCATGGATATCAAACAATTGCACACAAAACAGGTTTATAGAAAAAAAACCCTTGTTAAATATAGGTGTGCAACAATTATTGGCACCCTTATGAATTCATCTGAGAAAAATATATTTAAAGTATATTCCCATTGATATTTAAATTTTTTTTATTAAATGTAAATGTGCACTTATATAGCGCTTTTATCCAAAGCGCTTTACACTGTGTCTCATTCACCCATTCACCCACACACTCACACACCAATGGTAGCAGAGCTGCCATGCAAGGTGCTAGCTTGCCATCGTGAGCAACTTGGGGTTCAGTGTCTTGCCCAAGTCACCCGGGCTGGGAATTGAACCGCCAACCCTACGATTAGTGGACAACCCACTCTACCACCTGCGCCACAGCCGCCATTAGTTACACCTTAGTTACACATTAGTTACCGCCATTATTAGTACACCTGGGTAACTAGGAACAGGAAATTGTTCAACCAGTCATTCATAACAATAGGTAATGTTATGTGTGGCAAAAGGTTGTTGAGCTTCACAAAATGGGAAGTGGCTATAAGAAAATATTGAACACAAGTATTGAACATGGAAATTAGTGGAGGACACGGCCTGAATATGGACTGCTGTGTGCAATTTTATTATGTTTATAGACTATACTAGACATTATTTCAATATACATAACCATCTAATGTGTTTGTTCGAACATATATATAAATAATCCTAGTGAAAAGTGTTGATGATAGATGGTCTAATCTTTCATTTATGTGTTCTGGGAAAAAGAAGAGGAGGGGCTTATACCAGATAATAGACAGAACCAACATGGCTACCAGGCAGTGCACTAGAGAGAGTTTTTTTCTATAGCTGTATCTCTGTCTCAAATGTTTTAATGTTACAGGGCATAAAGATAAAAGAATACACACGAGAATCACCTTTGCACTTCGCAAACCCAGTTTTTTTTTGCGAATGTCCAAGTGCGACCTTTGTTTTAGTGAATAATCTCATATGGATACTGTAGATTTGTACCTAGAGTGCTGTACAAGTAAAACTGACTCTTGGTTTAGTTAGTACAATAGAAAAATGTACCAAACTACTTAACCATTAAGTTTGGTACATCTTTATGTCTGACTGTGCTTTAATAATAATATATATTTTTAAAAACACATTTAAAATGTTTTTAATAGTTTAAAATAGATTGCTTCACCTGTGAAATGAGCTGCATCATTTAACAGTCTTAAACTGCTTAGATTTTGTACATGTCAAGAACAGTGCTAGAATTATTATATTTATGATTCAAAATAAATGACAATGTAGATCATTTTGGCGCTAAAATGAACGATAAATATTTTAGACCTGAATGTTAACAGGTTTTATTTATAAACACATTGAATGTTTTGTTTCGTTTTTACATCTCAGGCGTGATATTATGCTATTTCTACAAGTGAACAATCCATCTTTTTTTTTTTTTCATACAAGTGTTTAAAAAGGTGAATATTCATATGATATGCAATTTAAGTAATAAATCTATATTTAAAAAAAACATCTAAAGAATGAAATGTTTTCAAATCATTTAAGCATGAAAGGGTTAAAGGTATGTTCTATGTACTAATTTGCTGTACTATTGGGACATCTTATGTAATTTGATACTCAGCTAGAGGTCAGAAAACATTAATACAACAATTAGGCTGCGTGTTTGAGCTCTTTTACACACGTTTTAACAAACGTCTCTCTATTTAA
>CM022777.1:6722108-6949608 GCA_012411365.1 Ameiurus melas | reverse complement strand
TTATTTCACACACACATCTGTGTGTAAGTGTGTAGCCTGTACTCTGTGTATAAGCTGGGGGTGTAACCAAATATGAATACACTTATTCAGTGTATACACTTCTTTCTTCTTCCAATCAGATATAAAGCTCGAAGGACAACCAAAGACCAAGTTCAATAACATGAACTGGAGTGATGTAGCTGCGGTTGAGGAACTTTCAGAGTCTGAATTCATACACCATGTTGAAAGGGCTTCCATTTCTAACTCGGGTATTGTTTTTTCCCCCCAGGGGGCATTGTGGTGGTGTTCATATTGAACACCGATACAGATACGAATATTTGGAGCACTAAACGGATACAGATGCACTTAGTTGCATTCGGTTACACCCCTGACATAAGCTTCGAATTCTACACTAATATGGAGTCTGAAACAACGAACTAATTCCAGATCAGGATCAGGTTGAAGCAGACATCTTTGTCCAGCAGGCTATTGTAACTAGCGTAAAACTTTGGGAAGAGCTTTGACAAAAAAATACTAAAACATTTCTCCACCTTATACCACACCATTGACTTTGGTCCTGTTTTTATTGTTAAATTTATTATCTTGGTCTTACACAGGCGTCTTCAATCTTATCCGCAAAGGGCTGCTGTGGCTGCAGGCTTTCCATCCATCCATCCATCCATTTTCCGTACTGCTTATTCTACACGGGGTCTCAGGGAGCCTGGAGCCTATCCCAAGGAACTCAGGGCAATTTTGATATGCCAGTCAGCCTACAATGCATATCTTTGGACTGGGGGAGGAAACCCGGAGGAAATCCCTGATGCACAGGATTCGAACCGCCAACCCTGTAGGTGCGAGGCAAATGTACTAACCACGAAGGCTGCAGGTTTTCATTCTAGCAAAATAGTAGGAGGTACACTTGATAGTTGAATGAAAGCCCTTTGCGGAGAAGAATGAAGACATTCCAAGTTTTCTGCATTACAGTTATGAGGTGGGGGGAGGAGGTGTGGACCTTCCACTTTTGACCACCAGGTGTCACCATGTTTTTCCCTGGAAAGCCTCTTGCTCTCGTCTTGCTTGCTGATTTCCCAGCGCTTCCACAGTGGAACACAAGGTCGAAGGTCACCTCTTTTCTGTTTTTCTCAAATCCCAAAGCTATTCTGTGTGACAGGCCTTCCTCAAAGAAAGGGAAATCAATACCGAGCGCATCTGGAAAACATCACGTCCCCGGCTAAATTCCTCTTACTAAATCAAAATAAGAAAGGGGGTGGATACTGTACGACTCGATACAAATAACTATAATAGAGTCTAGTGACTGTCATGAATGTAGACGGGGAGATAAAGCCATAAAGTGAGACTAATAGCAGCTATAATAGATTATTTTTTCATCCTGAAGCAGACAGAGATTGAGATCGGTTTAGGGAGCCTGTTGCCTGGCAACAAGTCTTTTTTACTTCCAGCCTAACTGAGCTGTACTGTTTTTTTTTTTCATGTTCAGTTCAAGAGCATATTATTTTGATTTTGTTCTGAAGTGATTTTGATAGAACCACTGAAAAGAAGATGTAATGAAATTGGACTTTTAATTCCTGGTTCAAACATTGCCCTCGACAAGCCCTCGATGGATCACGACGTGGGACGTTGCGCCTTCTGACGTCATAAGTCGCACAATAATTTTGTGCGGCTGTGACTCCCTGTAGGTTTATTAATGAAATTGGTCAGAAACAAATGACTCACTAGTTGCTCTTTCAAATCTTAACCACGTTTCGAACCTTGTCTAATCTGACAATCATGTAGTATCTTTTCCTTTGAACTATCTGTATCCCAGGCTGCGTTTCAGTACTGTTTATAATAAGACTCTTGGATGTCTTCTGCTTAAGAGAATCCAACTCGCCTTCTTAGGGGCAATTCTGATAGTTCGTTAGATTCGATTTTCAAGACTCGAGATACGGAGTAAGCATGACAAGACTTTGGGAGTTGAACTTATCCAGAAGGCACTGCAAGATGATGCAATGTGCCCTTTTCACATTTCTGGGTTTTTTGCTGCAGGAAGTAGCCTTCGCACTTCCACTACAACAACAAGAACAGCTGAAACGAACACTTACGAGCTTTTTCAGCATCCCTTTCTGTTACAGTTCTAAACAAAAACAAACAAACAAACAACAAAAAAAAAAGAGTTGCCTTAGCTTTCATAGCTTCCTGTGGATGAAGGAGAAGAGTCGATGAAACAATGGAGCAGTCAGTAAGGACTGAGGGAAGGAATCTTGTAACACGCAGAGGAAATACTATTTGTTTATAGTTAGAATTTCACCTATGAACGTAGCTCATGGTTAAAGATGCTCTTCACAGGCACTTCACGGTGCTCTTCACAGGCACTTTCAAAGGAATCAAAAGACACAGTTTGTATAGAGTTTAGGGGGCAAATAATCTGCAACCACTGTAAGAAGAAATGGTTCATTATCTGAATCACGTGGCTCGTCATTCCACCTTATCGACTGCTAACATCAACGACATTTAGCGAACACTGAACAAACAAAAACACTCTTCATTCCATTATTATTATTTTCATCATCATCATCATCATCATTAACTCTCACAGCTAGCTAGTGTTAGCAAAAGTATGCTAACACTAGTGATAAAACTATCACCCATCCACAACTTGATCATTTTGTGAAGGAATGAATGGAAATGAACTCTTATAAGCATAAAAGAAGACACCTGATATCAATGAGCTACCTATCTAGCTGCTTCTCATCAATGCTAGCATCATTACTGGGCCCTGCTAGCTGTGAATGAAATTATTCAGCGTGGAGTCCTCAAATTGCTGAGTTTTTCCTCAACAATTCTTAAAAGTTTAGACTCACAACAATGATGTGAAAACATCTTTCCACTGAGAACTAAGGTGATCAAAATGGCTGTTTCTGTGGTGAACATCACTTCTTCACATATAACATGTTATTTAATACAAATTAATACATGACAGTTTTTAATAAAAAATTCCTTTCAGTTTTATTGTTAGCTAGTTAGCAATCCACCTCATTAGTATGCGGATAGGACTCTCTACATAGTGTAATTCCGAGAAAAATGGAATAGTCTGTACAAAAACATCTTCAATTGTTGTTTTTTTTGTGTGTGTGTGTTTTTTTTTTTGGTCTTGCTGTCAAGGTCGAGCGAGTTTTTATTAAAACCACTTCCTGCTATGACCACTCCGGAACAAAAGTGTTATACACGTCCAGACCGTGAGGGGAAAGTGAACGAGGTCATGGTAAAAACAATAATAAAACACACAGCTTATGTCTAATGTCTCTGTGCTGATCACCATGGCAACTTAAACTCCGTACAATAAACATTCCGTATAACCTCTCTGAATAAAAGTGATCACTTGGATTCATAAAGGTGTATAGATTAATAATAATAAAAAAATAAAAAAAAAGCAACAGTGTGTACTGAATGTAAAGTGTTACAGTCTTCATCATGAAAACGAACAGCACATGATGTACCTTCAGGAGTGTCCTTAAGAACCTGAATGTGGGAGCTGTCACCGAACATGTCTGTCAAATCATTTGTAAAAGAACGTTGTGAGAGGAGGCATAGACGTTGTCTACAATCGTGCAGAATTGGATCATTTTGATGACTCATATGCTAAGACCAAGAATAATTATCTTTTAACCCCTAATGCATCAGTCAAGGCATGTTCGGTGTTTGAAGTTTGCTTCTTTAGAGCTACAAATGTGGTTAACAAGTGGTATGTCACACCGTTGTCTACATAAAAATGACAAAATGGCATCACAGCCATCTCAAAACATAGTTGGGTGTCAAAACAGTCAAATATCTCCGGTAGGAGGTGAATAAAACCAGATTATCATCTGGATCTCTTCTAAAGGACAATTCCACCTCCAAATATTATCTCCAAGAATTCAAGTTGGATGTGTTTGTTTGTTTGTTTGTTATATTTAATATATATATATATATATATATATGAGAAACCGCACACATTTTTGATCGACAAGTAATAACAAAGCTGTAATAAATAAGCTACCGGTTGACAAAGAGTTTGGCCAGCTGAGTGTTTTGCAGACCAATTACGTAGAAATTGCCTTGCTAAGAAAAATTGTGTGCCGATTTAGGCTTGCAGTTTGCGTGATGTTGAACTGGTAGCAATAATGCTAATGCTAATAATTTAGTGATCACATATACATATGCACAGTAAAATTCTTTTCTTCACATACCCCAGCATTTTAGGAAGTTGGGGTCAGAGCGCGGGGTCAGAGCGCAGGGTCAGCCATGATATAGCGCCCTCTGGAGCAGAGAGGGTTAAGGGGCTTGAAGAAGGACCCAACAGTGGCAGCTTGGCAGTGCTGGGGCTTGAACCCCCGACTTTCCTGGTCTTGTTCACAGCATTAAGACCAGTCCAGAAGCAAACTTTGGACCTCGAACTTGTCTTGGCTCATCACCTATATTTAGGATAAAGTGCGAAATAATGAGGTTTGTTTGTGCCATTTTTCTCATTACATTCCCTCAGCAATCATTAATCATTCAACACAGGCTGACAAACAAAAAAAACAAGCAATTTTTATAATGATGCAATTCATCCAAACAACTTGCACCCAAAAACCATTTCTCATAAACTGCCCGAGGCCTTGTTCTCAGACTCACCGCCACATTACAGAACTCTACACTGCCCAGTTCTGGCACTGAGATCTATCCGAGATCATTACACGGAGTGGAGCTCTGTGTCCAGTTCCCACGGCCTGCACGGTTATGCAAGTTACGTCAAAGTCAGCGTCACTATGTGGCTAATATCGCCTAGGATTGTGATCAGTCCAGCTGGGTGGTTTTTGGCAGAATAAAAACAAAAACAAAAATGTCCTGCTGGGAAGGGAACTCCATTACTGTGGTGAATACAGAGGAGCTGGCTTTGAAGGTAAGTCCAAGTCTTCTGATGGACAAGTGTTGAAAGCCTTCCAAGTGACCAAGGAAATAATTATCGGGCTGTCCTGAACTGAGTTGTAAGACGCAAGATGTTATTGGCGCGAATTACATGGAAATAAATGGCGGCTGAACAAGAAATCCAGATGGACTTCAATTTCATTCATTCATCTCAATAAAAATGTATACATCTAGATTTAAACATGCTTTTGTTGTAAGTAAAGTTGTTTTCTACACCATCTCTAGTGAGGTCGGTAGTATCTCAATTTCAAGACTCTTCTAGATCCTTTTTTATATAAAACCTTAAAAAAAGTCTCATTCTCACCTCCTTCTGCTCTTCTCGTTTCCTCCATACTATTAAATCTTAACCCCCTGCCTTGTTTACGATCCCCTTCGTAGAGTCCTTTCTGTCGCAGAACATGACATCGACTTTTATTTCTACGGTCCACTGATCCTCGTTCATTTCTTGCCCATCTGCTTGGACTCAGCAATATATTCGGGCCTAAAAAAGGACAAGTCCTGTTTTAATTCCACTCGAACCTCTGGATCGACAGGGTTCGAGCTGAGGCCATTCCAGAGAGTCATTTTGGTGAAGCTAAATCCATAGGGACGGTGTTTATCTGGCATCAGGGCAGGGCTAGCAGTTATCTCTGCCTCCCTTTGGGACAGTGCTGAGGGAAAGGGGTTTGTTTGCGTGCAGGGCCGTGATTAGAGCCCGTAATAGCACACACTGCGATATGGAGCAATAGCACCGCTGAGTAAACATTCTGATCTCACTGATGGCACCAGGCTTTTAGGGACTACTCCTAGCAAAAAGGACTTTACTCATAACTGGAAATCTTGCAAAGAAAACACGAGAACGATAAAACACAGGACTGTTAAATATTCTTAGTGTCTAGATGGACGTGTGCTGTAATAACCTAAATAATTACCGTCATAGCCATCTATCACTAGGATGTTGTGATCTAATGATACTCTTAGCTTTCTTTGTAAGGAATAAAACGCTTGGGGGTGTACTGGTACAGGAAAATAATAAGTAGGAATATAATCATTACATCATTTACACCCCCCCCCACTACGGCAATTTGCAGATGATTACAATTCTTCATCATCTAAAATATGATAAGTACTTTTATCAGCTTTTCTCATCTGATGTTCTGTAAGTTTGTTATTGCGATAAAATCTAGCAAAACTGTAAACAGTCGTTTTCACCAGTCTAATTTTCAGTTAATAAGACAAACAAACAAACAAACAAAAAAATGCTGGGTCACATTACCGAGAAACCATAAATCCCCAAAGTGCTCTTTCCTGAAGATTTCCCCGGACCTGCTTAATCACTGACTGTTAGAAAGTACTGACACTGGAGACTCCTTTCTACAAATAAAACAAATAAATATCTCCTCAGAAAATATGTTAACGAGAACACATTTTAAAATCAGTTTATTATCAGAACTTCGGATTATACGGAGCATCAAATGCCATACAAGTCCTCGTGAATGCGGTTAGTATAGAAACATGTGATTAAGTGATAATGTACTGAAAGTGATGGTTTCTATAGTAAAAGATTAGGAAATGAGGCAACGAGGTTTTGGCACATCCAGGCCTCTAGAGGGGGCTAATGCATAGACTGCCTTTGGTTGTGGTATGGTAGTGTGTGTGGTAGGATTGTTGGGGTTTTTAAAAAACACCCCAGTGTCACTGTTGGGTTGATTATAAGACCAGAAGAATCCGCGTGACTTGGTGGGAATTTATTTGGGAGTGGGCAGGATTGGTTAGGATTCCTTTGTGATATTGGGATAGGTTGGAATTCACGAGGGAGCAGGCGGGATTGGTCGGACAAAGTAAACCAGCCCAGAGCACATATCTAGCTGAGGATGAACACCCCATAATCTATAAAACCGACGAGGTGTTTAGGAACGGAGCTAGTAAGAACACACAGTGTTTAAAAGCCAGTAACACACTACCGTGCCAGTGCCACAACCGGTTTGAATGATGCGGACGTACAAACACACCTGTATTCCGTGACAATAACTCAAAACACGCAGGATTAAGTTAACTACAAAACCACTTTATTGAAAAAGCAGATTCTCTCATCTACGGTTAAATGATACGTCCCAACTTCTTAGAACATTAAATAACTTTAAACCTCTTTTTGTGTTTAGATAAATAAATCTACTTTGCTTTTTTTTTTCTTCTCAATTTTTATTTAGGAAATATCTAAGGAATCAAAACATCGAATGATACAAAAAGCAGGTGGTGAGATACACGTTCTGAGAACTACACTCGAGAAACAAAGCTACGGCTCACCGCCGTGTCGGATCGAAGCGGAGGATAAAAGCTAGCGGTGTTTATTTACAGGGAATCTATCCGTGTTCTATCAAATAGTAGTACTTTTTTTTGTGTGTGTATTAAGTGTATTAAGACATCATGGAGAGGAAATAGTGTGAAGTTTTGTAAAGGTAAAAACGACCTTTCTGGGAATGATCTGAGGAAAAAAACATCAGCGTGTGGAATTCCAAACTCCGAAATCATTGGTCAGAAAAACAACCCAAAAAAAAAAACAAAAAACAAAAAAAAACAAGAAAAATACCCTCTGTGCATTTATGTGTGGAATTGTTCACTCCACAGGAAGTGTGTGTTAGAAATAATGTCGGAGACAGGATTGGTTTTAGCCTGCCTGTGTCCACTCAGTAGAGTTACAGCAGGGGACCTGTATGTGTGTGATAGATCACACACACACACGCACAACCATGACAAGGAGACTTTGCTGGTTTGTCATCAGGTTGCCATTAGCGTTTGCATTGTAACTTAACACACACGCGCGCACACACACTCAAGGTCAAGCAAACATCCACATACAGAACGCCCCTGCCACTGATGCATGCTGGGAATGTTCACATACACCCCTCCATCCTGTGGAACTCCGGTGAAACCAGCACCTTTGAGCTTCAGCAGAACATCAGATCGACTCACGAGCGAAAAACATCGGATCCTCTTTTCCGGCTGCAGCACATCTCCAGCGCGAGTCCTCCCAGACAAACCAGTGTCGGAGTCTCGTACCAGCTCTGGAAACTCCAACAAAAATGAAGCAACTCTACATTCGTGTAAAGGAAATGTCTCTGAAGATCAATAGGAATAAGAACAATATGTTAAGGCGGTATGTGTGTGTGGCTGCTCATGTTGACACACAAACTGTAATGTCTGTGTGTGCGCGTGTGTTAAGTGTGAGCACATTGTAAGGATGTGTATTCCTTACCTGAATCACATCACACATACTGTATATATGAATACAAAACGACGTGCAGATATTAAATGGTGCAACTTGAAGGCAATGAGTGGGAAAAAAAACAAAACAAAACAAAAAAAACAACGTTAAGTGCGAGATTTTCAGTGAAAGGCCACTTGTAAGGCTTTTCCTTTCTCGGAATGTAGCTGTATATGCTGGTTGTGTCTTGTAAATGGGACCAGGGGGTCAAAGTTCGAGTCTGTGACATCACTCCAGGGTGGAGATGCAGAGAGACAGAAAGAGAGTGCATTTCCTGTCTGTCTGCGCCTAGTTTCAGTCAAGGTGTGGATGATTAGAGCAGCAAATGACGTCACACACATTTCTCTTCGTGGCACTGTCTGCTCTGTGTGTGTGTGTGTGTGTGTGTGTGTGTGTTCACAGCTCAGTGACATGAAGCGGATAGCTGGTCGGTGGCTGCGAGGGACCGGAAGCTTTTAACCGGTGCAAGTGGCAGGCGTGGCACAGCAGGTGACCTTCCAACGGGTAACAGCGGTGGCCCTCTTCATCAGTCAGCTGAAGGCCGCAGTCCTGAGATCAAACACACACACACACACTAAGATGAGTTCAGCTGTAACGATTCAAGTCCTTCAGTTTTTTTAATCAGAAAGTGTATTCCTATGCAACATTAATATGAATAAAATATTTAATGATAATATTAGTAAAAGAGGAATATGTACGGAATAAAACACATTCAAGTGTGCTGTTATATGACAATAATCAACAATGCGCTGTGTGATTATATTCCCTTAACAGCATATGCACAAGTGCTGTACTCCACTTAAAACCATTGCGCTTTATATATATATATATATATATATATATATATATATATATATATATATATATATATATATATATATATATATATATATATATATTTTTTTTTTTTTATAAATAAATTTTTTATCCGTTTATTGTTACGGTAAATGTTTAACGGAATGTCCTCCAAATTAATTTTTTGTGCATTTTAAAATAAATAAATAAATAAATAAATAAATTGTATTTTTCCAGAGAAACCACAAAGTGCAATCTGCTGTGACGGTTAAAGCACTGACACTGGAGACTCCTTCCAAAAATGCTAAATAAACATCTCTGCCGAGGAAAACCTCTGCAAGCTGTTACTACAGAAACTAGAACGTATTACAGAAATAGCGCGTTAACATACGCCTTTGATTTGATTCACGGCCGACTGTCAGAGCTTCCGTTTACAGGAAATGAATTCTGACCGATCAGAATCGAGAACTGGACAGAAAATCAATTCTACCACACACATGACAGGTTATAACCCAAGGTCGATGAGGGCAAACAGTCTTAAATCCTTCATTTGTATTACATCTTGGTTATTTACAGCGACTGAAGGCTTTGTGTTTCGCCCAGAGGGTACGATAAAGCAGGTTTTAAGTTTATGCAAATGAAAATGAAGCGATGTAGCGACGTGTTACGACAAGCAGAAATCAAACCGTGGCGAAAGCTAAAGCTTCACCCTGAGCACGACTGAGAGACGAGCGGCGACGGGACTAACTAACTAAACTAAATGTGCACTTATATAGCGCTTTTATCCAAAGCGATTTACACTGTGTCTCATTCACCCATTCGCACACACACCAGTGGTAGCAGAGCTGCCATGCAAGGTGCTAGCTTGCCATCAGGAGCAACTTGGGGTTCAGTGTCTTGCTCAAGGACACTTCGGCATGTGGAGTCACCCGGGCCGGGAATCGAACCGCCAACCCTACGATTAGTGGACAACCCGCTCTACCACCTGAGCCACAGCCAAATAAAGCTACAATGATGTTCACAAACAGAGCAGATAGATTTATTTTCTCTCTCTCTCTCTCTTTTTTTTTTTAAGGGAACACGCAGCTCCATTTATGCAAAAACAATGACCATCATACCCAAGGCATCAAAAGGCTCTTGTTAGCAGGGACTTGTTTAACACCGCCGATACGGCGTTCAATTCCACACGATTTAAAGTTTAACACACAGTAGAATCTGGTGAATGATTTACCATGTGCTCATACACACGTTCTTTGCATGCTTTATTTATTTATTTATTTATTTTCTTTTTTCTTTTTAAAAACACGGTCATGACCTTAAGAGAGATTCAGTGAAGTCTTATCGTGATCATGGTCTGAAAATATGAGGAGCACTTAATCGGACACTACTGCGGTGGAAACACACATCCTTTTCTTATTACCTCACAGTGATAACACTCTACATGGTAGTCTTTATCCATGGATACGACTCGTATGGTCTCCTCAGAGCCCTGGAGGGGGGGCACATACATACAAACACACTCAGTGACTAAATAACGACGGATGCAGAACTGAACATGGAGTGTGTGATGCGAGCCCTTACTTCAGCTGGGAGGATGGGTTGACCACATGACGCACATTTTGGAGCAAAGACTCTGTAAAAAGCAGAAAGATAAGGCATATATAGAGTTTTTACATCAGTCATGTTTAATAAATGGGTAAAACATCACATGCTTTATAAATAATTAAATAAATGTGTAACGGGAATATAGTGTGAAATAATAATAAAAAAAGTCGACGAAATTTCAGTATTAACATTCAGCAAAGATCAAACACCTACCCTATTAAACAATTAGAACAGTAGGCTACGGTTGCCAAGTTCCCTGTTTTCAAATACATTTTTAAAGCTATTTTAGATCACAGAGTTGTTTCATTTTCTATCACGGCAGCTCCGACAGCAATTCTAGCTGCAAATCACAGGTTTATATTAATGCACTCGTTCTCATACGTGATCGTTTCTATAGTTACGGCTCATTCACCGGTCCCTTCGGGATTTTATTTTATTTTTTGCAGTTTTTTGCAGAACGCAAAACAATTTTTTGTTTCGCGTTCGCAGAAATGAATGCAAAAGGAAAGCAAACTCCGCAACATTCGGAGGAACTTTATTGGAGGAAAATTACCGCAGATTTCCTGCAGATTCGGGCCAACTCACGCGTCACTTAACGCACATTAAGCTCGCTTCGAGCCACGTTGGTTGAACAAAAGGTCTCATTTACCAATCAAACGATAAATCATTGTGAAAGACAATTTAATGCAATTGCATCTTTGCCAATTCGAGTAGTTTTCTGAAAAAAAAAATAAATAAATAAAAAAAGCACGAATTGTGAAGAAGAATAAGAATAATAATAAAAAAAAAAAAACAGCAAAATCACGCATTTTTGCCAGCGACAGTGACCAAAAAATATATATATAAATCAGCGAAATCCTATACGGAAAATTCAACATTTAAAGAAGAACGTAGAATCGTTTATATGGTGAAGTTTTCAGTTAACATTTACAGAAAGAGTCTCCACTTCAATCACTAACAATTAGAGGTAAATAATAAAAAGAAAATATTTGTAATTGCTGGCAAACTGCTGTAAAAGAAGAGGAATAAAACACTTCAGGATACACGGTTACTGAAACTCCGCACACCATCCCATTGATGCTTGATTATTTTCCTAGAAGAGTATGCCCCCGAGTGTTTTATTCCTTACATAGGCAGGCGAGGGTTACGACGGCGCAGTTTACATCAAATTCCAGAAATACAAACAGGCTGTGCAAGAACAACATAACCGTAATTAGAAAGCAATCTCGGGATTTAGTTCCTGGTGAATATTTCAATTACCAGCGGGAGTCCTTAACACCACTGACTCACTCTACAGTGGAATTTAAAGTGGCTCTAATCCAAAACTATTGCAAAAACATTGCAGCGCTACAGCGTTTGTGTTTATTCAAATGGAACTGATGAGTGTTTGGTAGCGGTGTAAAGATACCGCAATCAGAAACGGCGCGCCGGTTTAAAACAGCACGTACAGGGCAAACCGGATGGATCCGGACGTCTGAAATCACGACCCTGACCGGGATAAAGCGCTGACTGATGAAGACGAAGCACTTACGTGTGATAGTCTTTAACACAGTAGATGTTGTTCTCAACGTCAACGGTGAAGGGGACTCCGTCTAGTCCCTCCTTACACACCACACAGCGGAAACAACCCGGGTGGTAGGACTTCCCCAAAGCCTGGAGGATCTACACACACACAAAGAATAAAACACTCAAACCATAAGGTTTTGCTGAAAGACCTCTAAAAACCTTCAGTTTAAATCACTGCTTCTAAGGTTACTGAGAAAAACATCCTCACTGACATCATGGTGAGAAAACATTGAGAGTGTTACAGTGTGTGTGTGTGTGTGTGTGTGTGTGTGCGCGCATCTGTTAAGACATGTTCGTTAATTACACTGCTGACTGAAGCAACTCATCTGAATACTGATCATTAAAACAGGAAGAAAATAAACGTACCATCTCCATGATGAGGTGTCCACACACGAAGCATTTCTCAGCCGTCTGCTGGAAGCCGGAATACTGAGAAACACACACGTTCACGCCTTCGTTAATAGCACAGATTAATACACTGACACGAAACAATAAAGGGTCAAATCAAAGGTCTTTCATGCGTCTTCGATGGTAAGGAAGTCATTGTGAAATTGTCACAATTGCGACAGGAAGTCTAAGACTCGCCACACGTTGTTCTTTTACACAATAAAGCGCACTGAATCTGAATGATGTCTACAATCAAGCTTTAATAGAAAGCGCCTCGTAATTGATTAGGTTCAAACTGGAAGTTTTGTGTCGACGAATATCAAACGATAAATGTTCTGGCAGCTTGTTTACTTCCAACAATTAAAAATAAAAATAAAAAACCTGTCTAAAAGTAATTCCAATTTCAGATTCTGAATAAATGACTAATATTTACTGTAAACTTGGCAAACTGTCGAAATTCTCCAGTTGCATGGCAAGAAGTAGCTAGGATGAATTCTGCTAAGTTTCTGCAAACGCGAAACTGCCAATGTTCATATTGTGAAACAGATTCAAACCTTTACACTGTGATTATCCGTCCATTAACAATATTAAACGAATTACCCTTTCCGTTTCATTCTGATATAAAATCAGTTTATTCACGTTTACATGAACGTCCTTCATTACGACCGAGTGGTCAGATTGTTTTTAGACCTGACTGCAAGGTAACACAACAAGTGGCTTGTAGATCGTACATGTACTATAACCTGTCCTGAAGCTTGTGGTGTATGGAGAATCTGCAAATTATTACCTCGACCTGGTCCACATGCCTGTCCTGCTAAAAGCTATACTGTCTCAGGCTACAGGGGGTGCTGTTGGTCTCTGGTGGACTACAGGAAGGAGTTAAATAGTTTGGGGACAGTACTGGAGCACAGCGTGAGAGCGGTCTCCAGCACTCCCTACATGGACAAAGCCATACACTAGGTGACTAGCCATAGACCCAATACGTCAAAAGTTTAAAGTTTTTTCAGTTTAAAAAAAAAAAAAGTCTCTAATCTGTAGCTATCCCAATACAAGGTCGTAACCAGGGTGAGACTCGAATCTTTTTTTTAACCTTTAGCATGCAGCTAAAATCGCAAATATCCATTCACGTTTAAAAATTCAGATTTTCATCCTTGACTACTTCTGTACAAGCCACGGCTTCACGTCATGAATTTGTGAAGGTCTATGGAACCGCTCTCCTTTCTCCAGATAAATAATTTACAGAAAAACAGAAATGCACACAACAGGGGACGTAACACAGATACCCAATGGTTGACGGTTTTTTAAAAACTTGAAGGTGTTGAACTACGGACAGTTTTTTAAAAATTATTATTATTTTTTTAATACGCTGATCAGCTCTGACACGGTATTGTTCGAGTGTTTGGTTTGAGGAACTAGGGGTTGAAGTGTATCTTTAGAACTCTAGACCACCTTTGGAGAGTTCATTTACATTGCTCATGACCTGGAGAACAACCACAAAGCTGTACAGTAGGTTGTTTTTAAAAAAAAAATAGTGAATCAGTAACAGATTTAAAAACATCCAAGCATTCACAAACCTTGACCAGAGATTGGCCAGGATAAGATAAGAGACAAATTTAAATACCTTTAGCAAGGGGTTATTTTGCATATTGCAGCATCCTGGATCAATAACACTGCAACAATTAACTAACAGTACATAAGCCATAGCTATAATCCAAAGAATTCTCAATGAAAAAGTCATTGCTTTTCAGTAGTGCTGGGCGATTTGAGGATATAATACAGTATTGTGATATTTTATGTCAGAATCCAGTTCTCTTCGATATCGTGGGTCATTTTTTTTTTACCGATACGGAGCAGAAGATTACATGCTAAAATGTCAATTTTGCATTGATCTTTAAAACTGTAGTAAGTATTATTGAGTTGTTTCACATTGCTACGGTTTTGCGACATATCTTGTTTTATTGAAAGTCTTCTCCACTCCTAGCTGTAGGCCGATGGTATTTATGCGTGGAGTTAAACACTGCTCTACAAACAAACAAGCACATATGCATATCCATATTCCTTTGTTATTTGGGTGGACATTTTCAGCCAACAGGTTGAAAGCGTCTTAAGGAAGGAAATGACCACGAGGGTGACCATCTGCCTGCCCTCTGGCCATCAGGGGAGAAGCTGCACTGTGGTGGAACCGGTAATTGGACTGATCGAGCATTCCACATTTGTGAAAACAACATATTCCCATTGTTTCACCTCGATTTCTATTGTTGGAATGTATTCCATAGTTGCCATATGGTCTAAAAAGTCTAATAAGACATAAATCTTCTTGATCATTACATTCCATCCAGGGTGCTACTGGAGTGGGTGGATGGGTGCCCGGGTGAGGAAAGGTTCAGTGGTAGCAGGTGGGCTTTATAACAAGCCAGTCAATACCAGGAAACCCCCTCCACCACCTTGTATACTTTGGATGGACCATCTGTCAGACTCCTGGTGTCGGGGCCAATTATCTTCGTAATTAATTCAAAAAGGAGGAGGAAGGGGACACACATCTACCATATGACCAAGACTTATAAAGTCTACGAGAAGAGGTTAAAACTCTTAAACCCACAAGATTTATGAACGTAGACATCAGGGTCCCTGGCTCAATCCTGAGCACGGAGATCTACATGTTCTATCAGTTTCTACTTGGATTTCCTCTGGGTTCCTTGGTTTCCTCCAACCTCCCAAAAACAAAAAGCCAGTAGGTGGACTAGCAATGATGAATCCCGTCTAGGTGTGAAAGTGTGTGAATGATCCCATGGGTTTGTCATCTCATTCAGAATGTATTCCCGCCTCACGCCCAATGCTCCTGGGATTCCAAAGCGACCCAGACCAGGATAAATCACCTACTGAGGGTTAGCGACGGAATTTTAGTGTTGCCATGCTATAAATACATAATGCTTGATCCGGTATCCAATCCATTCCCTCAAAAATATCGATATAAATTTCATATTTAAAAGATTTAGCTTTTTTGGGGGGGTTAAATGTATAAGGCAATAATTCCCCAACTATCTGTTAAACAATACATCATGAGAAGAACATCAATCCCCAACTGTGCAGCATGTATACAACTTCAAATCAAATCTCCTCTCCTGTACGGCTCCTAGCCAGAATATTATCCAGCTTATAAGTAAACAACAAATCTATGGGAAATATTTTCCATAATCACCCAGCCAATACAGTTTTCCGAACGGTTTTCTTATATTTAATGACGATCTAAAATACGCTACTTAAGGACCGGCTGCTCTTAAATCTGAACAGGAATGTAAATTACTGCTTTATTTTTAAGACTCTGTGTTAATGTCAGCTGTAGGACAAATTGTGTGAGGGGAATTTCTCCATCTTTTATACTTAATCCTTTCCTTTTCTAATTCCAGAGTATTAAAGATGGACCAATTACCCAAAATGTCACCAGAAATGCCAAAAACTATTCTTCCATGCTCAAGCTACTCAAAACATTTGAGTGGCAGTGTATGTAAATACACTAAACTCCTACACAAGTTCGTAAAATTCTCACAAACTCCAATAATAACCGGAGGCTAGGATGATGATGATGATGATTTTATGTTGATGGTTGAACGAAACCATTTTGAACCCGAATCTAGCAGTCCTATAGTGCAGCGGTCCACAACCTTTTTTACACCACGGACCGGTTTAATATCAGACAATATTTTCACGGACTGGCCTTTAAGGTGTGGCGGATAAATACAACAAAATAAAATTATAGGACCGGCATAAAACTGGGATATTTTTAAAAAATATAATAAACTTGAATCCAATGTGAAATCGCAATTTTATTAGCAGCGTCCTCGTAACATCCTCTCCCCCCCCTAACTCTCTCTGGTCTCTATGGTAAGGTTTCAACGTATCACGTGACCGAGACAAGCGTCTTGACATGCGTCAAGAGTGAGTCGTAGAAGGTTATAACGGAGAGAATCCGGTCATTTTTCAGATCCAGATAATAAATAAAACGGAAATAATGTAAGTTATTTATTCTTTCTGTGCGGCCCGGTACCAAATGACCCACGGACCGGGGGTTGGGGACCACTGCTATAGTGTATAGTAGTCAATATTTGCATTGTTGTATATTGTGACATTTCGTTGGAAAAAGAAATGATCATTTAAAAAGACTGGTTAATGTGCTAAAATGATATTGTTTCTGGAAGAATAAAAAGAGAATTTACAAGAAGAACAGATTTATTCATATTTTATGGCTTGCGCAGGAGTCCAAAGCAGTAGCTCATCTCTGTTTGCGCCACTGTGATTATGGTTTAGGGATTTCGACCTCATAACACTCCCCTCCGTCCCTGTCAGACTAATAATCTCAGAGTGGAGAGAATGTGCTCAGGGCTCCTATTATTGCCCTTAGGGGGAAGAAAGGGGAAAAAAAAAAAAAAAACCAACCACTACTGACAATTTTCTCATGCAATGCCGAGAATTAGTCTACTAAGAATGGCTCATCTCCCTCATCCCTCCATCTCCTTCTGTAATTGTGTGTGTCTTGGGGGAGGGTAATTAGTCCCTGTTGGGAGATGGGGGGGAAATGGGACTAAATAGGGCAGGGGGGTGGATTTCTATTCTAGCCAGTCACAACATCTGTTCTCTCATGAGGGTTAAAGAATGCGCAAAATGCACTTTATTCTTCTTATCTGCTTATCCATCCATCCTTCAGTCCTTGTTATCTGTGCCTCTATCTGTCCAGCCCTAGATCCATCCTGTCACCCCATCTCTCTTTCGCAGGAAGTTTATACTCTAGACACACTTCCAGTTATACATCTGTCCGTCAACTCATCTGTTCGTCCATCCCTACTGCTAACATTTCATTCAATTAAAACCCGGCTGTATTTGTACACTGCTAACAGTAAAACTAGATCTTGTCAAAAAGCAACTTTACAGAAATCCAGATACCCCTTGAGATCTCTAATGAGCAAACCAGAGGCGACAGTGGCAAGGAAAAACTCCCTGAGACGACCAGAGGAAAAAACCTTGAGGTGCAGAAGAATAATGACCAACAGTACAGGACGAATCTATAGGAACCAGGTGAGATTATCCACTGGTGCAAGTGTAAGACTCAAGTGTTATCTGTTTTGGAAGTACAAGTCTTTGGGGTATCCCATGTGGGAAGTGAGAAGCAGCAGAAGTGAGTTAATTTGTCCATGAATACTGACAGCTGAACTGTACGGTAGCGTATAAAAGCTCAGGCATTGTCATTAGGCAGTCTCAATACTTACAGCACATGTGCACTGATTGAGAACAGTGTGTATCGCACAGCTGAATGGATCTGTACAGTGTCTGTATAAGTCAAATTTGTTGCCATATGTAGCTCTTTATCACGAGTGCACATTTACATTTATCATTATATTGAAATACATCTGAATTTGTCCATCTCCTGATCTCATGTTTCTTCGACACCATCAGTGAAAGAGGTGCCGCCTCATCAATTTTGGTGAGAGAGGTGTGGCCTGTGTGCTTGTTTGACCTGTAGATGGAGTGGCCTCTGTACTTGACAATCCCAATAAAAACGGGTCTAATCTATGTGCCTATAAATCAAAGAAAAGTAGGTGTGGCCTATATGCCCAGTAAAAGAGGTACCCATCAGTGCAAGTAAAGGAGGTGTGGCCAATGTGCCTGTCGGTCCCTGTGAAGGAGGTATGGCCCATGTACCTGTCAGACCTGGTGAAGGAGGCGTTACTTCTCACTCCTCAAAGGTAACATTTTTTTTCAAATTTAACCCTCTTACCCCTTAGTTAACACAGTATTATGTCCCACAACCCTATATTCCCCATAGAAACAGCACGCAAACCCTGAGGTCCAAAATTAACAGTTAAATTTTAACATTTTTAGGCCTTGAAACAACTTATAGTAATGTATGTGTAATATTACTTTGAAAATGAAGCAGTTCAGTGTTTTTACTAAACTTGGAGCACAATTCTTAACTAGAGAAATTACAAAAAATGCTCGCTAAAATACTTACACTCACTTAGAAGTACCATACGAGCATCAGCGTGGTCAATGCCTTTGAATAATTGCATTTGAACTTTCTGGTGATAATCAGACCAGCAGGTGCTGTTTTCACGAATGCACAGAAATTGGCCGAATTCCCGACAACGAAAAACTGTTTTTGATTCCTTGTGGAGATTGTTCTTCTTTTCAACGGAAGGACTCGTCACTATCAGTTTCGGTTTCAATATCGCCTGAACTTTCACTGCTGTCACTATTTTTTCCACCGTTTTAGATGTACCTGTGTTCACTGTTGTAACTTTAGCTGGAACAAGATTAGCTTTTCGCTTTGGCCTTTTTTGTTAACTTCCACCATAAGTTTATCATCAACAACATTCATGCTTGGATCATCTTCATCGTAATGATGGCGTAATGACGTAATCAACCTTCCAGGTCAAAAAATAATAATTAAATAAGTGAGGAATCATAGCAGAGTAATGCCGGTATACCGGCCTTACGGGGATAACGTTTACAATGTAAAGCCGCTATATCGGCTTTACGGGTATTTGGCATAGACGACCAAGCCGGTATATCGTCCTTACGGGAATAGGTCAAAGATGGGCAAGCCGGTTTTTCGCTCATACGGGGTTAGAGGGTTAAATCAAACTGCACAAGACTGAATGAACAACTCATCCACATAGTGAGACAGTGATAATCTCAGACAGAAAGACGCACACGTTTTAGCCCAAAACTGCAATATAACGGAGTTGCTAAATCCTCAGCTGGTGTGCAGATGAGCAGTGGTTTTACAAACTTACCAGGAAGTCCTCCTCACAGTAGACTTTTCCATTCACATTGTAGAATGCTTTTCCTCTCAGTCTCCTCCCTGAAGAAACAAAAACACCGCATATGATTAGCCATAGCCACAAACAAGCTTCACCTCACCAACCAGAGCCATAATAACCCACCCACAAGATGTCTCAGTTCTTCTGCACCAATGCAGGACTAACAGACATTAGTCTGGTCTAATGAAAGTTTTGCTAGTTAGTCTTCAAAAAAGACCACAAGTTTGACCCTTATGGGGAAAAAAGTGGAGAAGACAGACACTAGATGAGTTCCTACAACAGCGCAGATTCTGCAGAGACGTTTTCCCCCCACAGCAAGTAGTACGGAGTATGCAAAAGAACCCAAAATAGACAGATGATCTAATAACTACTATGTGGTTGAAGAGAGTTAGAGTTAGGGTTCCTCTGCCATCTTTTTGCATAATCACAAATTTGTGTCACAGTAGCTGACGCATAATTCTGGTAAAGAAACTGTGTTCATAAGACATTTTGACTGACGAATGGCACAATGACTGTAGTATAGGATACCCAATGATACTCCTTACATCTTACACACTATTGAGAAACAATGTTTAATATAGAGTGCATACTGCTGCAGTATACAGTATTATGCCATCTCGAAAAAAAATAAATAAATCCATACATATGTACTAGATCCTCTTTCAAGATTTCTTGGCATGCATGCACCTGATTCAGCTTGTGAAGGGCTTGGTAATTATCTGGCAAGTTCAATCAGGTGTGCAAGGCAAGAAAGAAAGAAAGAAAAAAAAAAAGTGCTCCAATGGAGTGCGTATCTGCCTCTAGGTCTTCCAACAGTGACGTGAGTGACAGAAATTTTGTTTCCATGCCAATAACACGTGCCGGTGCTATTTTAACTCTGGAGTGAAACTTTGCGATCAGCCGTGAAGAGAGAGAGAGTGCAGTTTGAATGAAGCTAATCCCTACACTATGAGAGGAAATATGTTAGCCGTGATTATGTTGCCGCGAATTAACGGACATCGGGCAATTAACTCATAGTGCATGAATCAGACAATTAATTCACAGTGTACGAGTCAGACAATTAAACCAGTGAGCCTAATGCATGAATCAGCAACGTGGCTGTGTGTTTAAATGTGGAAGAACAGCTCTAGTCCTTGCTGTTGCTTTCCCTTTCGGTTCTTTTGCAACAGCATCAAAAAGACAAAAAGAGAGATATGCCGACATGCATAGCCCATAAAGTACCACATTTTATTGACTATAACATTTGTTTCTCCTCCAGTAGCTGTTACAAGATACAACATATTGTATGTGGTGGAATTTTGGCATTGACGTAATTGGCCTATTTTTTTTTTTGGTGTTCTTATGTTAGCTGGGTTACTCCAGTAATTATGGGAATGTTACGCATTATATTAAAAAAACACTGAAAAATCACCCCGGTATCCTAATTCAAATGAATATAATTTCAGCAGCAATGAGCAGAGAAACAAACAACATAAATTACACATTGTTATTGCAATATTCCGTATTAAACATCATCATGGTCTGACTTTTCTTTGGAAGATATGTTTAACCCTTTTCTGCATGGTGTTGCCATATGGGAATGTTTAATTTAACTCCAAATTTTTTTGGAAGGCAAACTACTATTTTCCTTTGTAACGGGAACAAGGTGGGTTTTAACTTTGACCCAACAAAAGAAAAAAGAAAAGAAAAACAACCACATGGCATGATGATGATCATCAGAGGGTTCTCAAAATTGGATATTTTCCTATATTTAGGCAGAAAGATACGTGTTTGGATCTCATTTTTGTACCGTATGTATTTTGAGTGAGTAAATCCATTCACATACTTTTTACAACTACAAATCCTTTCTAGAAGGTATAACTTTTACGTGCTTAAGTGGCAAAATACGCTGTAATGCGGTAATTGTAATTTTAAATTGGAATCTCACACATTCTGCTATTTTTGACTACACGATACTTTCCACCATTGCACATTGTTGCCATAACGGCAACAATATACCACCTACACCCCCTAAAAATGATTTACATATTTTAAAAAATATATATATCTTTAGTAAATTTAAGTAATTAAAAAACCATTTTCTGAGGTAAATGTAATAATTCATGCAGTAGAGGGTTAAACGTACTTGATATCTAGCTAAACAATTGGTAATGGTCGTGACATCATTTAATTAGGTAGAACCGTACTGTTTGATAGTTAATATTGGGGTTATTTTTAAACACTTGAACAAAAGGAAATGTGAACAACATAATATAAACAATTTTGACAAAATCGACAGCATTTTGGCTTTGGCCTGATGGGAGGGATTAAGATTTGGACTGTAGCATTCTTCAGCTTAAGAAACAATAGAGTATGGCAATGCTAATAGGACAAACACTAAATTGGATTACACAATAAGGGGTCTCTGAAGTGCGTTTAAAAAAAAAAAAAAAAAAAAAAAAGAGCAATAACCGCCCCCCACCCACACACACACACACACACTCCCCCCCACGCTGCCACCACACACACACAAACACACACAGGAGTTTGTAAATCAGTCAGATTGTTGTGTCTGTGTTTAACTCTTCCCGCCAAGCTTGTCTTTTAGTTCCTGGGGTTTGTGGGAGAGACCCATTACTTTTCTTTTAAACCTCAAAATTTATTCCCTCACCCCTTTCAAACAGAACCCCAACACACAGACACACACACACACACGTATGCAAGCGCACACACCAGCCAGACACCAGCTCTTAGTTTACTAACAGAGGCTGTGATTAATTCCCATAAATGAGGGCTCTAATGGGCGCAGGCTTACAGAGCGGGTGTTGTTTGAAAGCCTCTGTTTGCTGCCAGCTGCAGAGAATCCGGATTGGGGCTTTGGACACAACAAAAACACCGCACACACACACACACACACACACACACACACACACACACACACACACACACACACACTGCAGCGGAGACAGGATTCGACAGATAGCGTGCGAAAACTGTTCTACATATGCTGAATAGTATAAGGTGATGAAAGATAGGAAGGTGAAATGTACAGACACAATGAATACGTGACGAGGTGCAGGACAGCGAGCTGGGAGTCACTAACACGCTGACAGGTGGGGCTAATACGTGAAGAAGACAAAGAGCAAGCGAAAGAGACACAGATGGAGCAAAAATGAAGAGAAACACAAGAAAGATGCAAAGTGAGTGAGTGAGTAAATGGGGACATTCCTTTGGTCTGAGGTCACTGGCTGGTCCCATTCACCCCCTTCTTTCCTCCCTATTTTTTTGGAAACCCCCCACCCAAAAAAAAAAAAAAAAGAGGACCAAAAGGAAGGGCGGCGAAAACACCACCCCCGCCTGTTTTTTTTTCAAAATCCCTACGTCATAGCCAAGAATCCGCCTCGCTCCTACTTTTTCTCTACTCCTCCATAAACTTTCTCTGAAGTTCTCTGATGTAATTGATGTACATGTGCCATATGCGACACCGTAGTATTGCTATGACAGACATTTCGTCACAAATCATCACTTCCGCTGTAGTACATTAGGGTGAAGGCTTCCTTGGTAGCCATCATTCGTTTATCCATCTTCAGTAAGGGCTTCGTCCTGGTCAGTATCACGGTGAATTTCGAGCCGCCACCCCCCCCACACACACACACACACACACACACACACACACCAATCCATGTACCAGCATGTTTTGGGAGGTGGGAGGAAACTGGAGAACATGCGAAACACAGATGGTATGCCAAGCTCAGGATCGAACCACGAACTCTGGCGCTGTGAGGTAACCATATTTATTCTCCTGACATACAGATAGCGGTCATTTAAAATGGTCCATATTTTTGACCAATGGGTAAACAATCCTTTAATGAGGTCTTAAAATGATGAAATACAATGGAAAGTGTTGTCCATTCAGACTTATATTAAGGCCTTTCTGCTTGGATGTACAGAATATTTTATATTTTGCACTTTTAAAAGTAACATCACCTGCCATTCTCTACATCTCTACTTATAGTGTTCGAGAAAACGGGTTTAATGGCTAGCGCTTGTCCGCATCGCATTAGCTGAGATTTTTAACATGCTAGTTAATGAGACATCCTGAGAAGAAAAACACAGTATAGCCTGAAGTTAAAAGACTTACAGTGTCTATATAATTCATAGTAATTTCAAGAGATTTCATACAAAGCTGTAGGAAAAGATACAACCAGTAGATGTCTCTCACCTTAACTTTTAAATTAAGGTGAAGTTGCAAGTTTGAAAAACCTGCCAGGTTTGAGGCACTCTTCTAATTTATAATAGGATATTTAGTGCTATATTTTTATAGTATCCTTCCTAATATAAGCATCCACCCATTTATCCATTTTCTGTACTGCTTATCCTGCACAAAGTCGTGTGGAGTCTGCAGCCTGACCCGGACGACTTGGGGCACACGGCGGGGGGCACCAACCCATCACAGGGCACAATCGCACACACACTCACACACTACTGACAATTTAGAGATGCCAATCAGCCTACAAAGCATATCTCTGGACTGGGAGAAGAAACTGGGAGAGGAAACCCCTGATGCACAAGGTGAACATCCAAACTCACAGAGGGCGGAGGTGGGATTCGAACCCCCAACTAAAGAGGTGTGAGGCAAACGTGCGAACCACTAAGGAACTGCTTTACTGTAAAATAAATTCCATTGACCCAACCCCGTCCGGATTTATTCAAACAACTCCAATATTAGGCTCAGTATTTAAATGTACACAATAAATATTTGGGATACTTATTGGAGCCATAGAGCTTTTTATATGTGAACTTTGCAACCAATAGGTTCGAGTTGACAGTACCTACAGGCCTACCTGTTATGAGTTACTGAGGTTTGAATTCAACCCATTTAATTTGGCCAAATAGCTAATGACTCTAGATAATAAATATAACATGTAAAGACAATAATTTGAGTAACGGTGGGATGTGATTTCTACCACTGTAACAAATCACAGACTTCCTTGGTTATGCTTCACTGACCTCTGTTCAAACAATGCCAAGATTTTTGCCAAGTTGATGGAAGGAAAAAACGTCAATATTCCCAAACTGGTGCTTGAAATGTGGCTCAACATCTTTAATTTGGTAACTTGGCAATTAAGCTGCATCCATTTTACTGAAAGAGTGAAGAAGCAGTTTTTGCTATAAACAGGAAACAGTATTTAGGAAGAGGCTGGTTTATGGTGGAGGTAATATGGACTTGTGAGTGTGTTTACTTGTGGGGCTCCTGGTGAGCTGCAAGTTTCTGGGAACCACACACACCCACAGTGTGGCCGGAAATACAGATCACGCGTTGACTACACACCACCATCATTAAACCCCACGTCACACACTTCAGACTTCAAGCCGAGTACAGCTGCCACGGGTACACCAGTCATCTGGTCCTGCTTTAACAGAGGGTTATTGTGTATATCTGTATATATGCGTGTGTGCTCGCGCGTGTGTGTGTGTGTGTGCGTGTGTGTCCTGCACTGCCAAAACATATGTTAGTTTACTGAGCTGCGAGACTGGAGTTAATCTGCGGATGGCTGTAGCACCCTTGTGGCATATTATCTATTGATTCTTGGGTCTGAAGGGGCAACAGAGCCACGGTGCGAACACTAACACAAATCTCTCTACAAAATCACTTCTGTCTCCTCTGGAGCTGTAACACTTCAAGCAAAAAAAAAAAAAAAAAAAAAAAGTACGTTCTGGCTTGTGCGTAGACGTCAAAGAGACAGAGTTTTCTCGCACCCCTCACTTGCTCCCTCTCTTTCTCTGTGCCGTATCAAAAGTATGAAACACACCGAGCTAAGCATCACACAGCGGGAAGAATTCTTTAGGATGCTTTATCCCCCCTTGAGTTATTCTGAAGACAGCATGAGAACATTCACACGGACAGAGACAGAAACATGTCGATAATGCAGTCTGATGCAGGTAGAATGAGAAAGCGACCCCAAAGATTTGTATCCATGAAACCTATGCATTTTGTATGTGACTGGAGAGGAATTTCAAAGAAACATTCATTTTGAGGCAAGAGGTCTCCTCAGAAATGATGCAAAGAGCACCTTGCCCCCAAAATGTTATTTTTTTAATTTAGTAGCAGATGCGACTACAGTACTAAAACTTTACGTTCTTATATAGACGTTTAACAGGCTGGCTAGAGCCATCTTTATCAACTAACAACTGTCAGCACTGAAAACATTTGCAGCAGACTAGCGGATTAAAATGTTGTTGTTGGTTTGTACATGCTAGCTGATGAGAACATTCTTAGCATGCTAACTGAAGAAAACATTTTAGTATTCTAGCTGAAGAAAACAATCTAGTGTAGATGGTGAAGAAAACATTTTAGCATGCTAGCTAAAGAAAGCATTTTTATTATGCCAGTTAAAAAGAAAAACATCCTGAGGTATAAAACAGTTTAAAAAAAAAAGCAAAAAAAAAAAGCCATATTTCTACGTAATCCTTAATGACATTATTTTTTAAACCCAGCCCTACATGATTATTGTAGTAGTCACCTAGAGAACAGGAGCAATTATATTTTATACAATGACATACAGTAGTGTTTGAAAGTTTGTGAACCCTTTAGAATTTTCTAGATTTCTGCATAAATATGATCTAAACCATAGTCAGATCTGCACACAAGTACTAAAAGTAGATAAAGGGAACCCAATTAAACAAATGAGACAAAACTCTTATACTTGGTGATTTATTTACCGAGGGAAATTATCCAATATTACATATTTGTGAGTGCCAAAAGTATGTGAACGTCTAGGATTAGCAGTTTAATCTGAAGGTGAAATTAGAGTCAGGTGTTGTCAATCAACGGGATGATCAGGTGAGCGTGAGCGCCCTGTTTTATTTAAAGAACAGCGATCTATCAGAGTCTGATCTTCTCAACACATGTTTGTGGACGTGCATCAGGACACGAACAGAGGAGTTGCAGTGGACCTCAGAAAAAGAGTTGTTGATCATCAGGAAGGAAACGGTTACAAAAAACATCTCTAAAGAGTTTGGACTCGACCAAACCACAGTCACGACAGATTGTGTACAAATGGAGGAAATTCAAGTCCATTGTTCCCCTCCCCAGGAGTGGTTGACCAACAAAGATCACTCCAAGAGCAAGATGTGTAATAGACCACGAGGTCACAAAGGAACACAGGGTAACTTCTAAGCAACTAAATGCCTCTGTCACACCATCAGGAGAACACTGAACAACAATGGTGTGCATGGCAGGGTTGCAAGTAGAAAGCCACTTCTCTCCAAAAAGAACATTGCTGCCACTCTGCAGTTTTCTAAAGATCATGGGGACAAGCCAGAAGGCCATTGGAAAAAATGTTCTGTGGATTGAGGAGACAAAAATAGAAATTTTTGGTTTAAATTAGAAAGTTTACGCTTGGAGAAAGGAAATCACTGCATTCCAGCATAAGAACCTTATCCTGTCTGTGAAAAATGGTGGTGGTAGTATCATGGTTTGGGCCTGTTTTGCTGCATCTCGCCAGGACGACTTGCTATCATTGATGGAACAATGAATTCTGAGTTATACCAGGACGTGAAGACATCGGTCCATGAACTGAATCTCAAGAGAAAGTGCAGCAAGACAATGTTCCTAAGCACACAACTTGTTCTACCAGAGAATGGTTAAAGAAGAATAAAGTTAATGTTTTGGAATGGTCAAGTCAAAGTCCTGACCTTAATCCAATAGAAATGTTGAAGGACCTGAAGCAAGCAGTTCATGTGAGGAAACCCACCAACATCCCAGAATTTAAGCTGTTCTGTACTGAGGAATGGGCTAAAATTCCTCCAAGCAGATGTTCAGGACTGATCAAGAGTAATCCCAAACGTTTATCTGCAGTTATTTCTGCACAAGGGTCACACCAGACACTGAAAGCAAAGTTTCACATACTTTTGCCACTCACAGGTATGTAATATCGAATCATTTTCCTCAATAAATAAATGGCCACGATTAAATAAATGAGACAAAAATATTATACGAGTGCGCTTGATCTACTTTTAGGACTTGTGTGAAAATCTGATGTTTTAGATAATATTTATGAAGAAATATAGAACGTTCTTTCAAGCACCACTGTAAATAGGATCACTATGTACCTCATCTTAACCTTAACCAGCTGATTCGAGTAAATTTCTCGTGAGACCAAATTAAAGACAAAGTCTTTGATCTTAAATGATAAACTCGAAGACCTTCACCATTAGCCTTGGTTTGTCTTGCGTTAGCCGTATTCGCTATGGCAGAATTGGCTGGAAATTTTAGGTTTAAAAATCACTAGTTGCTTCTACAGCTCAGAAGACAGCAAGTGGCGGACCACCGTCCAGATTCGACTCAAACGTATTAGTATCAAAACAAATATTTTTTAAAATGCTGCGTCGGAGCCGATCGTTGAATGAAAAAACAAAAAGTGGTCGGAGTTCAGCAATTGCAATTTCTTAAAACACGAACTAATTTGGCTTCTGTAGCAGATCCTCTGTTGGGGTTTACCCAATCACATGCATTTCTGCACATTTTTAACCTAAAGGCACTTCAATGAAAAAGGAGTTTTCACACTTTGACTTTCATATACATAAATATTCTATTTTCCCTCTCTGGTCTGATTAGAGAACTAATGACATGACTAGTTAAGGGTTCCCTAGGGTTCGACTTTCAGAGCCATGAAATAATCACTAATGGTTAAGAATTAAGAGGATAATGCTGTCCCTGTCACCATGTAGTCGTGCTTGTTATGCCTCTTATCCAGATCGTTGTACGTAAAGAATTTGATGTAGATGGGCCTTAATGCTAAATGTCAGTATTTCATTTGTAGTTTGGTTTATTTTGGTTTAACGATACAGTACAGAGTGCAGGATTTGAGGTGCAACTCCTGTGTTTCAGGTCTTGCTATTGTATTTGAGCAATAAACAATGTTGCTTGTTTTTTTTCCCCTTCTTCTGGATGTCTAGCATAGTTTCTAGCTTACACTTTACCCAGTTATTTTCTTTTGCATGTTTAGCATCCTCTGTGTTTGACCTTTGCCTGTTTGGGACTGGCGCTAATGGAATTTCCTTTGATTAGCATGCCTGCCGGTGTTGTGACCCCTGCAATGACTGATACTGCATGGAGAAGCCTGTATATAAAGAGAGATGCGTTTGCAAACCCAAGGCCTACACCCCTCCACCTTCCCAAAATCATTCACTCCCTTTCCTCCTCAACGTCTCATTTATCTCCAGCTCATTTATTTCTACATCAACAGATGTGAACATCAAACCGGGGCCATTAAAAAGGAATCTCGGCCCATGTGAGCGATTGCGCAAGCTCACCTGATTCAGCTCGGTCTCTGAGTAACGCAGCTCTTATCTGCTGTTAAATAAAAGCCCGATTTCTGCTTCTGCTTATTCAGAAAAAAACATCCACAGAGCTGCCTTGTATTTTCCCAATGCTATGAAAGAAAACATGCTCGCTGTAATTCTGCCCTTCCTGTGCTGTGTGCACCCCCATTCTCCTCACACACACACACACACAGAGCGGAGAGAACAAGCGAGTCCTTATTACCTGCAGATGGGCACAGTGCATGATGGGATGCGGAGGTGATGACTCACTGGATGTGTTTTATTTGTGAGGGGGAATTCTAGCCTTCGGTTGTGAGCGTGTGTAGGCCTGCTAGTCCATACACTTAACCAGCCTCACTCTCACTCCCACACACACACACACACGTTTCAGGTCAATGTACTACCAAACACAAGCAGGCGGATGTGCGTGAAATGCCAAACGCATTTAATCTCCCGTCACCCACAGGAAGCTCTAATCTGAACGCTGCGTCATCTCTGGTGGAGTAATATACTCAATAACAACTCGAGAGGAGAGAGGGGAAAACAGACAAAAAGATAGTAAAAGAAAAAAAATATGAATGAGATGATACAAAAGGAGAAGTGAGAGAGCACGAGAAGAGAAGGGAAGAACCAGAGACGAATAAAGGAAAAAATGGAGACAAAAAGAAAAAAGAAAAAGAAGAGAAAATAATAAAAAAAAAAAAAAAAAGACAGGTGTGAGAAAATAGGAAAGGTGAAAAAGAAGATACAAGACACAAAAGATGAAAAGAAAAGACAGGAAGAGAAGTGAAGAGAAGAATCCGACAAATAAAAGGGAAAAGGAAAAATAGACAAAACTAAAAAGGGGGAAAAAAGAGAAAAAAGAGAAAAAGGAAGAATGGATGAGAGAAAAGGAAAGAGACGAGTCGAAAATGCACAAGAGAAGAGAAAAGAACGTGAACGAAAATAAGAGTTAAAAAGAGAAAAGACGCAAAAAGAAAGGGGGAGAAACAAAAAGAAAAGAATAAAATAAAAAAAAGAGATACAATTGAGAAAATATGACAAGAAAAAAAAAGACACTAGACAAAGAAAGGACAAAAAAAAAGAAAAGTCACGAGAACAAATAGTTTCCTATTAGCCTCTGTGTGTGTGTGTGTGTTTGTGTGTGTTACTTTAGAAGTGCTTTTATTGTTTGTGCCTGGCTCTTGGTGTGTGTGCGTGGTAATATGTAAATGTGTGCATGCCAGACGTGTGTGTGTGTGTGTGTGTGTGTGTGTGTGTTTGTGTGCGCGCGCGTTCCGGGCCAGTTCCGGAGGGTGGGAGGGAATTCCTGGCTGTTTGATGAGAAAAGGTTGCAGCTGTGGGACAGAGCCAAGAGCACAGAGCAATTACATAGAGCCGGGCTCCTGTACAAAATGACCGTGAGGGCGCACACTCTCTCTCCCCCAATTATACAAACAAGAGTCACCCTCTGTAATGCACATATACACATAAGCATAAATTCAAAGTCTAACACACACACACACACAGAGCATGTTTCTACTACGCATTTAAAAAGGAATAATATTTTTTTTTAAAACCCCGAAGAGAACTTGGGCTTCAGTGACGCAGTAGAAGACACAACAATGGCATCAAGTCCCAAAATGGTGGAAATACTTAGATTCGTTTAATTCCGTTGATCAGAACTGCTGCTTGGTTAACAAACTAAATTTACTCAATCCCATGTAGACACATGTCAAGTGTTCCAAGGATTCAACACAATAGGAAATAGAGGAATTAGAGATGCTTCAGTGACATGCGATGCGTCAGTACGGCTAATAAAATAAATAAATAAATAAATAAATAAAAAAAAATAAAAATAAATCTGAATTTCACCACAAAAAAACTCCAAATGCACGTGAGTGGACAGGGTACATACTGATCCTGCAACGGATGTGTGCCATCGACAATAAGAGAGCATCGAGATGAAAGTCGGTAGTGAGCGCTAAGTAATAATGAGCAGCTCCTGCATTTTATACAGACCAAAGAGACGACAGTTCTGTCAACGTGGTTTCTCCTGGCTCGAAAGACCAAGTCTGGGGAATTCACAGGTCTGAAAACGACCTCGAGAAAGCCAGCGCGAGGTGCAAGTAATCGCTCCCAGAAGCTAATGAGTCCTTCGCGTCCCCACATTCTTATTCCTTCGGTGTACTTTTCAGCTGGGTCGAATATTATTCGTGTTTGGTTTCAGGAGTCTTCCAGATCACTCTAGGAAGGGGTCAAAATTATTGCTAAAAATCAATGCTAAAAAACCAAAGCCCTTCTGTGATTCATTATATTATCCATCCATCTTCTACCGCTTACTCCTTCTTCAGGGTCGCAGGGGAACCTGGAGCCTATCCCAGGGAGCATCGGGCACAAGGCGGGGTACACCCTGGACTCATTATATTATGCGAAAGATTATATAAAACCCATGAACACTGGGGCCACGCCTTTTCGCTCCTTTAATCAGTCTGTACAGGATTGCAGAGTTTTATTTGTGATTGCTGAGGCCAAAAACGCTAGACTTTCCCCTCATCTGTAAAAAAAAACCCCACAATTATCTATCTATCTATCCATCTACCTATATATATCTCGATCTATCTATCTATATATATCTATACACTTAATATATATAAGATTTTTGTGCTTTTTTTGCAGAAAACTTCAACTGGCAAAAATCGCAAATTGCTCTGAAATTGTTTTGTCTTTCGCGGTAAAGTTTGTTGCTATAAGACCTGTTAGCCGTACTCATGCTCAGTGCACCTGAATCGAAGAAGGCTTTGGGTGAATGCGTCGTGATGACCTCATATGACGCGTCTCGGTCCAAATTCGTGGAGAATCTGCGGTCATTTTGCACAAATTCCAAGCTCCAGTGAATACTGCAAAGTTTACTAGATTTTCCGCTCATTTCTGAGATCACGAAATTCTGGAGGGCCCGATATTCATCTAACAAATGAATAAAACTAAAAAATTTAAAAGTGATAATGGATTCTACAGTCAACACACATCTTTTATATGAACTAGACAATGCGTGGTTTTAAAATAATAATCAAAGCTACCCAAAAAAGATCCACAAACACCCCAGTACACACTTCAAGTGATGCAATTGCGGCGGATTACTGCTGCTGTAATCTCAAAGAATGTGTTGTGCTCATCTCAGGATCACAATCTTTCCATACACTCAATACTGATTGACTCAAACAGGTAATGATTTATAATCACACCATCCGATGTCACTCAGAAAAGATTCCTGCCTTATGTCGCCTCAGGAAGTTTTTCCCGTGCCGATCTAAATCTACATCTGGATTCCTTTAAAGCTGCGTCTTATTATTAAAATAATTCTTGTAAAAGTCTTAAACCGCACTATGATGGCCTCAACAGTTCCCCATGTCCCTGAAGCTTTAGGTGCCGAGGTTGCGCATTCCTGCTCATAACAATGCGTCCAGAGAAATGCGCACGTGATCTACTAAGCCTTAATGCAGCAGAAATCGTATCTCTTTTCAGGAGAGACCTAAATTGTGGGAAGAGCTTTCCCCTTTTCCAAGCGAAACAGGACACCGTGTCAGTGTCAGGTGACATGGCAGCAACCGGAGCGGACGTGTGTGTCCATACACACGACAAACCGGTACAATCTCGGCATGTAGCAGCCTAGTGACATGAACACACAACAGGACAGGACGAAATACAAAAATGCAAACGCACCAATCAGGAAAGCCCACCTGCGATAAAGTGGGCAGGTGTGTGTGTGTGTACAGGTATGCGTGTGTGTACTCACCACATGAACAGCAGGTGAAACAGTTAGTATGGTAGAGTTTCCCCATCGCCTGGCACGCCTGACTTGCTCCATATACCCCTTTCCCGCATTTTACACAAATACCTGAAACAACACACACACACACACACACACACGTCAGAATCAACAAGTCAAGCCATAGAAAGTGGCATGTGTAAAAAAAAAAATTATATATATATATATATGCGCCAGTGAATTGGAGCAGAAAATACACGAAAAACTGAACCCAGTGCAGAGATTTTAGATAAGAATGCACTGAAACCTTTCAGTTAAAATAAAAAATAAATAAATTAATTTAAAAAAAGGGCAGAACATATGCTTTCAACAGAAGAAAACCTGAATTTCTGTTTCTGACTCTAATCTCGGTTTTGGTGCATTGCTAATGCCAGCGAAGTGCTGGTAGGAAAGTGTATACACACTTACCAATGCTATTTCCAGTCATCTAATAAATGAGGAGGAACTCTTAAAACTGAAACAGATGGGCTAGGACTTGATATTGCTGTTAAAATCTGACAGAAATGGTGTAAATAATGTGTGGTGTGTGGTTCCAGTAACACACACACACACACACACACAGGTTGCTCCTGTAACCGCTACTGCAAATTTCTCCATAATAAATCAAGGTTCGATGCTTGATGATGAAAGTATCCCAAGTGTCTTTCTGCTCCCTACATTAGGGCTGTAACTAACGATTGTTTCATATATAGATTTTTTAAAATATATATATTTAAAATAAAATCCACAAATGATTAAACTTTCTCATTGTGCCTGCTAAAAAGTCATTTGGCTCGTTTTATGGCACTATACAGGCACCATGTTGAGAGTTAGGCATTGTCACATTCAAATTTCAAGCAGTGGCCTGTCTCGATTTGTATACTGTCTCTGGTGTCATGCTGAGATCAGTGCATCCTACCTGTTTGGCAGTTTATTAAAATAATCTTAAGCTGGTAAATGATTCTGAACGGATTCATTCCTCATGCCGGTAAGTGACTCTGAACGGATTCATTCCTCAAACTGGTAAATAATTCTGAAATGGTAAATGACTGATTTACATATTCATCTCTAGCTGGTAAATGATTCTGAACTGATTCATTCCTCAAACTGGTAAATGATTCTGAACTGATTCATTCCTCAAACTGGTAAATGATTCTGAACTGATTCATTCCTCAAACTGGTAAATGATTCTGAACTGATTCATTCCTCAAACTGGTAAATGATTCTGAACTGATTCATTCCTCAAGCTTGATCCTTTCTTTGCACCCGGTCACAATATTTCGACAAGTTCAGTTTTCCCCAAAATATAAACAAATTAGTAATGAGTGCCAGAGCAACCCTCACAAATATAAAGCTTTTACTGAAGGTGAATTAATGAAAAAAAATGAAAAAATAAATGAACGTAGTAAACAAGTCGCATACTGCCACATTAGCACCACGCTGTGTCCAGGAAGCTCTCTAATGCTCCCTGGCCTCTACTTTAAGGGCTACTTACAGCTTTAAAGGCTAACACATATAACAGGTTTCTGAAATATTTACTTGGAATCCGTCTCCTTGACAAATCTCAGTCCACACCTAACGAATAGCCCAGCTCGCACTCATCAAAACAACCCCCAACATTAGCATGTTGTACAAATGTTGTGGTGTTTCACCCCTACGTGTCGATACATTGTAAACATGATACAAAACTATAATCTACAACAGAGTTCTGATAGTGTGAGCTGTATTTGCAGAGTAAAGGTTTTTTTTTTTTTTTTTTATAAATACGCATTACAGCAACATGGGAAAGCGGAATAAACACAAATATTCTGTTCACTGTCCCAGATCACATTTTGGCCCGACTACAACCAGTCATAATCACAATCGACATCGTTATACATACGCGCTGCGCTGTTGCTCTATTTCCCCAAACATAGCACTCGAGTTCAAGCTGCTGTAAGCCAGGAAGCTTCTTACACTTTTACCTGCATGCTGCGACCGGAATTCAAGGTAACACCTGAATCAGCTTGCTAATGAGTCGATGAGCTTGATAATGTGTGCCGAAACAGGAAAAATACTAAACTGTGTGAGATATATGATCGATCTGTTGTGCTCATAGTAATTGTAATAATACTCTGAGTGCTAGTACACATGCTAATCAGAAGGGCATGAAGGTCCAGCGGTCATCGTCCACTTTTAGTTGAAGAGCAACCTCTTGGCATTATGGGAGAATGAATCAGCACAAGGCGCTCTGATGACTGGAGAGCTTTCGGGCACGACGTGGCCGGTCTCCGCTGGGGGGTGGGGGGGGTCCGCATTCCACAGCGAGGGCAGGGTCAAAGCCTGGGGTTGCTCCGAGACCACCACGCCTCCGAGACACAGCGTCGCACCGGGGGTCGAATCGCACGCCACACAGACAGATACTCCCCCACATACAACACGGGTGAATGAACAAATAAACAGGAGTCCTGTGAGTCATAGGATATGAAACTTCAGAGATTCAGTGTTCCAGTTCGAGCTGGTAAATGACTCCAGACTGAAGTGATTCATTCCTCAAGCGTCTGAAGCGCCGTAAACCAAACCGCTGGGCTGATATTCACACAGTTCATTACAGCAGCGCTTCCTGTTACTGTTCCTCAAACGAGAACAGCAGCAGCTCAGCAAGTCCTGCTTAAACCCCCCCCTCCCCTTTTTAAAATCGCTCTCATGCTCGAAAGACGGTATTAGAACATGGCTCAACAGAAAGCACTCAATTATTGTCGGTAAGTCTAATCACAAATACTTGTATACCACACTAAAATCGAACTACTCCAATCTGTAATCGTTCGGTTGTGTTTCCTGTCCGTTTCTTTTTGTAACAGTAGGTGGAGCAGTGTCATTGGTGACAGGTGCTGTGCAAATAAAAGTAAAGTGAGAAGCAAGTACTAGAGGACAGAGATATAGAGACTCTACTCAACTCCCTGCCCTTATAACATAACCGAAAATGAGACCTGACCAAACCAACGACACACAAAACCAGCGAACTGATGAACCTAGAGCCTAAGAATTTGTGCACAAAAGTGACGGATGGAACTGATGTGTACGGTTTAGAAAGAATTCCTCAATGTGAACATGTGATTATGAGCTCCTCCTACCAAACAAACCAAAGTCCTAATTCTCTCTCTCGCTCAAATCGTACAGCATAAATGACTCACCTTATGGACCCAGACACAGACATAAGCAGGTACGTAGAAACACACTCGGATGCATGTATACACAAGACAAAGCCAGCTTGTTTACGGAAGCAAAAACAGACTGCCTCAATTTTCATCCGAACACACACTCGTCAATAAGGCGAGATATTTTCTGCCGTCCCATCATAACCCGGTGGTCATGGCTGACTAGTACACCTTTAAAACTTTTAAGGAGTCGAGAATTTGGGAAAACTGCCAGCAAATCCCTTTCAATTTCAGCAACAGTCACGAGTCCTGACCATCTCACTCCGGCAGTAAGCTCACCCAGGCCTGTCTGAGTGGCTAGACAACTTCCTGCTACACATCCAATCAAACCGTTCCAGCTTTGTTTTCACCCTGATCAGTGCAGCCTCACCTGGTACACCCTGGTACACACTTCCTCTTTAAGACTCTGATGAGGAACAGCTGGAGAACTGCCACGGTGTGCATTGTTCCCTGCAGGAGCAAAACCTGTGCCGCATCCTGCTGCACCGCTACTCATTCCAACGTCTTACTGAGAGAAACAGGATCCCACCGCGCTAATAATATATTAGCCTGGGGGAACGGGTTATTGTAAAGGAGACGTAAAAACAATCCGAAAGATCAAAGCTACATTGCTGAAACTGTTCTGAATTAGGGCTGGGCGATATGCACAAAATATCGCATCACGATACTTTTCTACAATACACATAATGTATCAAGGTACATGGGTTTGCTAATAAAGTACCAAATAAACAATAATACTGCATGACATTTTTACACAACCTGTAAAAATGGGAGTTAATCCATACTTTTATTTATTGTTGTACATACACCAGATGGGTTTTTTCAAAAAAACGTATCACGTATCGTATTGAACTTTGTCTCTTGCCCTTGTTTTCTACTGGCTCACAGGTTAAAGTTCACCTAGATCAAGTCTATGAGCAAACGTGCGACTTTTACCTCCTTTGTTAACCATCAGGTGTTCTCCGTATCGTCGTAGCAAGGGCTCAAAAATCCCTAGATGTTAGCATCCACTTCTGCAAGACGCTCTGGATGAGAACATCGGTCAGTGATGCAAGGATGCCACTGACGTATTTTTCACAGTATTTTTTTTTTATAACCATAAAAATATACATCAGGCCTGGACAACACATCAAAGCTGATATCGATCCAGCACTTCTGGCCAAAATCATAACATCAATATCCCACAATGCACTGCAGGAGCTAGAAAATGGTGCCCTTGTCTCCACTTCCAACAGGACTATACAATAAAGCCAGATTCTAGATCTCCAGAATATCTGTTCTGAAACAGAGGGCTGTATTTATACAGAGCCCAACATGAAAAAACATTGAGGCAGATGACTGTAGTTCCCATGGCGATAAAAGCGCAAGCATTCACATCCTGCAACTGTCTTTTCAAACGAGCTTGGAAACAAATAAGCAAGCTTTTAGTTACTCTTATCCTTCAGGCAAGAAAGTACCACCTGGCTTTATTTACCCACAAGAGAGCGCCTGGGGCTACGTGTGGGTGTAGCAGTGCTGACACAGCCTGACAGAGACACAGCAATGCCCCTGTGCGTTAAGAGTGTGTGTGTGTTCGTGTTCATTATCATTTGGAGCAGACAATCAGACTTTACCCCCACCGGTTGCATCTGGAGGCCGAGCTGGAGTCACGTGCCAAAAATCTGGCATCGCCCCCTGACCAGGTAGAGAGAAAAAGCTGGAAGAGAGAGAGAGAGAGAGAGAGAGAGAGAGAGAGAGAGAGCGCGAGGGATAGGGAAAGCACCAGGGGAGAGAAAGCCATAAGTAAAAGGAAGAAAAGGAGTGAGATAGTAAGAACACTGGAAAGTGAGAAACAGGAAAGGGAGAGATTAAAGAGCATGAAAAAGAGAGAGCGATGAGGGAGAGAGGGAGAGACGCAGATACACAAAAAGCATTACAGAGCGATGGAGGGTGGAGGATTATGCTACCGTGAGCCACGGAGCCAAAACACCCTGCATGACTATCAATTTTTCGGGACAAGGTTGTCACGGTAACCGAGAAGTTTTCCTTTTACAAAAGGAATAGAGTTTGTGTGCATGGTCACTTGGCTAACCCATGAACACATTACTAGAGAGCGCGTACGCGCGCACGCACACGCACACACACACACCCCTTTCCTCTCCTTAACTTGCCACTGAATCCAGAGAAGTGCACTCAAGCAAACAAGACGTTTTCACTAAAGTCAAGGTTTCAGAACACTGCTGAGTAAAAAATAAACTAATTAATTTTAAAAAAATAAATAAATAAATAAAATATATATATATAATAATCGATGAACAAGTGAACGACTCCACTATTTTCACTCTTCTCCTCCACAGTGTTTGTAGTGTGCGCAATAACCACAGGCAAAGAGCACTGGAAACTTCTAGCAGAACTCACTTATAATGGGAATCTAAGGGCAGTTGTTGTCGCACTTGCACTCTCTAAGACCTGGTTTTCGCTTGCGTACCTTTTATACATCTGGAGAATTAAAATCGACATCCGCTAGAGGGCAGGACAGAGAGAAACTCCTGTCTCGGTTAGGTTTCCACGACGACTGGTCAGATCTATTCTGGGACCTGTCTCAATTTGGGATGAGCAGACGAGCTCAGTCAGTTTCTCTTGGAAAAAAAACTCCAGGATTTCCTGATCATAGAAATGAACGCAAAAGCGAGGAAATGCCGCAGCATTCGGAGGAGCTTGAAGTTTTTCCCAAGCAGATTTGGGCCGTGCTGCGTCACATGAGGTCATCGCAACACGCGTTCAGCGTTCGTTTTCTGCAGAAAAATCCTGATTTAAAAAGCATTTGCCAATCTAATCCATCAGGTAAAACATTTTATTTCCTTAGATTTGAAAGCTACACGAGTTCATTTGTTTATTTATTTACTTCTAATTCAAGAGCATACTCTTTCTCCCCTGTCAATCACATCGAGGGCGTCTCTGAGCTCATGTATGTGGAAGAGGGCAGACAGCGCTTTCCTCTGAATGTGTTACAGAGCATTTCTAAACGTTGCAGTTCTCTGGCTTTACGTGTCTCGGAGGAAGCACGTGTCAGCCTTCGTCCTTCCTGCTTGGTAGCTGTACGACGGGCGAGAGCCGGCTGGTGGCTGGGAATCGGCCAAGACCAAAACACAAAGCTGCCAATCTGTCTGCAGTTTTATTCAAACACAGCGAAAAGTATGTCATCCGTCAGACGTGCACGACAAAAATCCAAGATCCTTCCTCCTGAAAAACTAGTCCCTGAATTATTCACGTTTGAAGTTTCCTATACAACATTTTTTGATTAAAAGTATTCATCACAACACACTACAAAAAAGAAATGAATAAAAGGGTTTCGCGTAAAATGTTTAACAATTGACTTCTGCTAGAAGTTTCTTTTTATTTGGTGCCGACATTCCTGTGGTAGCGGTGCGATTGAAAAACGCCGGAGCATCGCTTTAAGAGAACAATGCAAGTGTACAAAGGGTTTAGTCATATATAATGCACTGATAAAGACGAGCTCTTACATAACTGCTCTGTATGAACTCATGAGCCGCAGCATCGCCAGATCAGCTGGGAACAGCGAGCCTTTATTTAGCCTTTTACTGCAGCGAGGATGTGTGTGTGTAAGTAAGTATATAATTATGTCAATGACGGAGAAAACGTGTGCGTCAGAAAGAATTAGGATTCCCCTCTGAAAGAAAATACCCATTTGTAAGGTTCCAGTAAGAGATTGATTGAGAACACACATACACACACACACACACACACGCGCGCGCGCGCTCGGCTGAAACTGGAATTTCTAAACATATAAACGTAGCATCTATGACGGACCGTTTGCAAGACTGTCCTGAAATTGGCTCACCGGTACACCGTCTTATGCTTTCAGAAACACAGAGTGAGATCCTGTCCATCTCTGCTGTGATTGGTCAGCGACCAGGCTGCTGTGACCTGCCTGGAGCGAGCGTAACCAATCAGCAGTCAGCTGGACACACGTGCAAAAGAGCCAGAGTGTTTAGTGAATGCTCGAGTTTGTCGCTGCTAGTGGCCATGAACACACACACACACACACACACACACACACACACCCCAAATACGCATGCTGGAGATAAGAAACAAAGCCAATGCATGCTGTTACCGGGCAAACAGTGATGCAAGAAGCAAACCACACACACACAGAATCAGGACACACAGAAAGGCTTTAGTTTACTGGCAGCAAAAAAATTTCAAACAAGTTAAAGGCACAGTTTTAGCTCACTGGTTTGTGACCACAAAGTTCCATAAGAAGTCCAAATCCCAGAACTGGTCTTCATGAAGAAGTGATAGTTCAGCAAAAAAACAAAAAACAAAACAAAACACACAAAACAAACACGTTTTACCCGAAATGTAATCGATTTACTCTCTTGATCATGTTGTGTGTCTGAAGTTTGCTTTGCTTTCGCGCTCGATCTATGATGCTAACGTAGCTAACTGGTAGCTCATGTCTAGCACACCGTATGCTGATATGTTCCCGAAATCTCAATCTGACTTACGCTTATGTGGTTTCTGACACAGTGTAACTCTCTGCTCAGACTAGCAAGAAGCAAAGTGAAACGTGATCATTCGATTTCTACGTACGTGAAAGCAACACGTGACAACTGATCTGGCTCGAACGATTCCTCGGCCAATCTCGTGGCTCGTGTGGTCCGACGTTTCCTCAGCTCCCGACGCACAGCTCTAGTTCCTACCTAGAGATAGTTGCCATTTAGTGTTTGACACTCAAAAATGGACGAAAAGCTTAAAATCACGGGGTGCGTCTCAATCCTCCTGGGCGGTGAATCATTACATAAGGTAGATGAGTTGGGGCACTGGTAAGGTGCTGACTCAATTTTCGACGGTACTCACGTTGTAAAACGTCACCACTGGCATGACCAGTGACCATGACCGCAGGCAGGACCGACATCTTTCCAACATTATACGTCATATAAACTTGTTAGCTTCATCACACGCGTTTCTGTCATGGTACTTCAAGCAGACTAGCATGTGGATTTATAAAGATCGTTAAGCACTTAAAAGTCATTAGATTCAAACAAACCGCATATAGAACGTCAAACAAGTTAAAAATTGCCAAGGTAAGTTCATCATCATTTGAGAGCTACAACAATGATAAAGTGCAGACGTTTGTAAATTAAGTTGACAGAGTTCGTCCGCCATCTTTTTTTTTTTTTTTTTTTCCCCTCGAGCTGAGATGATTCAGAAAACATGAAATCATATCCAGTAAGAGAACATAGTGACCATTTGCTCCCTGGTTGTTGCTGTGAATTGTGGGATTTATTATTATTATTATTATTATTATTTTACATTTCAGTGCGCTGGAAGGATTTTACGATTGAGACAGCCCTTAAAATGGCCGACTCCCTGATCGGTGCCCCGACTACTGAACTAGGGAGCTGATTGAGATGCACCCATGGTGTACAGAGACTTTAAGAAGAAAAAGAAAGCCTGGAAGGAGGTCGCAGAGATCGTCTGTGCCTGATGAGTGTACGTACCCAATATAATTAGTTTGCTTTGCTAATATTCTAAGGAAGCTAGTACAAATCCAAGCACACGCTCATTGGTGCTTTATTTACTTTGTGTTTAACTAGTTAACTTTATAAGTTCATGAAACATCTCATCAGAGCTTCAAAAAAACAAACAAAAAAAAAAAACACCACAAGAAACAAACTACAAGCAACACGAACAAACGACTTCTGACCTGCTAGCGTGAACCTTGGCTAACCGTAAGCTATAATTATGGTGCTAAAAGAATGCTAAATACATTTGGAGTCAACTTGAAGTTAGGATAAATTTGTGATGCTACTTAATATTAAGCAGCTGCCCCATTTCCATTTTACGCAACCCAAGACATCATGGTCACGCCAACACGTTTTCTGTTGGCTCACAACACAGAAGCTCGTGAATTCATGCGACGATAAACCTGACATGACGTGAAAGTTACGGCTACCAGACGCAAATGCGCACCACCTTTCACATCCTGTGTCCTTTCCCCTTCGGTGAATCAGCTTTTCTGCTGAGGGAGTTTTATTCACATTTGATCTGAGTCTGTTGTTTCACACAAACAAAACAGAAAAGTGTAGGTTTCAAGTAACAACGGGCCAGAAATCCATCTATCCATCCAGCCATCAATCCGTTTCCATACGGCTTATCCTACACAGGGTCCAGTGGAAGCTTGGAGCCTATACCAGGGGATAGGGGCACAATGCAAGGGACACCCTGGACGGGGTGCCGACTCGTCGCAAAGCACAATCTCACACACACCACACAATTTGGAAATGCCAGTCAGACTAAAACTCATGTCTATATACTGGGGGAGGAAACTCAAGAACGAGGAGAACATCCTCCACAGGGCGAGAACAAACTCCACAGGGCGGAGGCAGGAATCGGACCCCCCAACCCCAGAGGTGCGAGGCAATTCTAACGCCAAACAATAATCACAATCAAGTGTAAAAATAAGTTTGAGGTAAATATGTAAACAACATTTTTTTTTTTTTTTTAATGTTTTCAATTCCATTCGGTCCCTCACAACAATGAATCACATTCGGCATCCTAAGTGAGTAAAGTCAGTCGTGGTGGAATGATGTCTGAAGACAATCCCATGATTCACACGTCAGCCCAGACGCTCCTGTTCACCGGCGAAACGATAAAATAATAGACGTTACCTGTGCACCGTGCTCAGCTTGGTTTCCCAGGCTGAGATTAAGCACGGCCTTTTACGATGCGGACTCACCGCACACAATGCACCTCAGTCACAATCCCTCGACTGCATGTGGGAAACGACCCCACCTGCTTTCAAGACACTTCTACACACCACACATGACTCGCACACACACCCTTTAAGGCGCACAACACAGGGCTTTGTTTCAGCACCCAGACTATAAACAGTAATGCTGCTCCCCGAGCAACTCCCTTAGAAATACACCGCACAAACCTAATAATCAAGACAAATCCGCCAAAACAGCTCGGCTTGTGTACCGTACAACAATCTCTCAACTCCCAGACTAACAAGCTCCATTTATGTGAAACTGATTCAATCATTACACTCTCAGGGAAAAAGTACTGTACCGTTCTTTGTTGCGGGGTGGTACTCCCATGTGTACACCTTTTGTTCGTGTAGCTCTTACCTGGGAAGGTGCATATAGTCTACCACCTTAAATCTTTTTTTTAAAGCTCCGCTGCATCAGTATTTCAAGGTGAGGGAAACCTTTACAAATTTATTTTTATTTTATTTTTTTAAAAAGGTACAAAAGTTTAAGGGTACTTCCCCTACAAGGAACGGTACAGTTTAGTACCCTTTTTTTTACTCCCCTGAGATTGTAGTGTTCAGTATAACAATCCACTGCTCATAAATACATATACACATCTATCTATCTATCTATCTATCTATCTATCTATCTATCTATCTATCTATCTATCTCTCTCTCTATATATATATCTATCTATCTATCTATCTATCCCCACATGTTAAACTGTAAGTGGAGTATTAATATACAAGCTAGGATCTGACCTCTAGAGAAGCAGGTACCATATCAACAAGTTGAGGTGACGCCTTCTTTCTTTAAAAGTACTTAATGTGCATTTTATTCCACAAATCCTAAACATGCTCGAGTTCATTTTGTCAACTTTATATTATTATTAAATGTTGCAAAGTGCATTTTTTTGTCCTACTTTACCGAAATATTCCTTCTTCATGTGCATTTCCAGCTCTTTCTCCAGCTCGAGCGTGAGGGCCTCGAGCCGCCTCTCCGCCTGGCTCGCGCCACTCTCTCGCGTGGGGGTCACCTGGTAGGGCAGCTTCAATCTCGGACCCGGGGCGCGAGCTCTCGCCGAGGCACCGTGGTGCATCTCGTCCGGCACAGTGAACGGATGAAGGTGTGCGCGGTGAAGCACACTGGCTTCACCGGTGTCCTGTAGCAGCGCGTCTTCCAGTAGAGACGCGCGAGGCGACGAGGCAATAAGCAGCTCCGGGCACGCGCCCATTGAGCCACGCGAGCTCCGCGAGCTCCTGGAGCTGTGGCTCGAGATGCTGGACCTGGGGCTGAGGGTTAGTCCTGCACTGTTCGGACCACAGATGCTGGAACGAGGGCTCGCGTGCCGCTGGTCGTAGCCCATGCTGACGCCGCTCGTCCGGTTGCTGCTCGGTCTGCTCGCGCACTCGTAGACGTAGCCGGGGCTCGAGGGCTTGCTGGCGTCGCTGGACGTGCTCGCGTAGCTCGAGCGAGGGCTGAGCGCGCCGCTGCCGTCGCAGTGCGCGAGACTCGTCCGAGGGCTTCCACACTTCTCCTGTTGCCCGGGCGCCGCGAGGCTCGAGCGTGGGCTCGCGTGAACGCATGATCTCCGATGCCGGTCGCCGCCGCCGTAGCACGGCAAAGCAACTTCGGATCTCGCGCTACAGTACGCGTCGTCCACGTAAAAGGCGTCTCTGTGCACGCGCTTACTCTTGTGCTCAGGTAGCCCGAAGTCCACGTCTGGCTCGAGCTCCGCTCTCATGTCCCGGTAAGGCTCGCACAGCGACAGGTTCTCCATCAGCTCGCTCGCTCTGCGTGCCGGATCCTCTTCGTAGTAGCGGTCCATCGGTGTTGCTGGTGCACGTACAAAAATAATAAATAATAAAGCTCGTGCATTTCACTCTGCACCGAAACGCTCGCTTTGTCGGTTCATCCTCTTCCTCAGGTTTCTGTCGTGATTTCCTCCCGGTGCATACTTCCTAAAAAATGAATAAAATCAACAACGAGGCCTCCTTTAAGGGAAAAACACAAAACAAACAACTGTCGTTTAAACAAAGTTTCCGCACGAGGTGCTCGGTGAAGTTGAAGGGTCCTTTTGCAGTCAATGGCGGAGGAATTTCCTCTCTCTCTTTCTCTCTCTCTCTCTCTCTCTCACACACACACACACACCCTCTCTCTCTTTCTCCTTTCCAAAACAAAACGTCGTCTTTTTCGAAACGAATCCGAGCCGCGTTTAATTTCTCGCGCGAAAAGTTTTGGGAGCAAATCGAGCAAAGAACCAAAAAGAATAAATAAATAAATACTACTAATAATAACAACAACAGGAAGGAATAAAAAGGGAAGTCCTACGTGACAAAAATGAGGAATTTAAAAAAGAGAGAGAGGAAAAAGAAACAGAGCAGCGCGCGGGACTCGTTTGTGTGCGGCAGGAATGCGGGGAGGGAGCGAGGGTGGGAGGCGCGCGAGGCCGGGCAGGGGTCCGCTCCGCCGCTCTGGAATGCGCTTTAATGCGCGCGCGGAACAATGACGGCGAGCGAGCTCAGCAAAGGGCGCGCGGGGGAGGAGAGAGGAGGGAAGGGGGGCTGGATATGGAAAAGGGGGGGGCGAGGACAATCTTGTCCTGCCAAAGATTAAAGCAGTGGTTAAGGGAGTCAAATTCATGCATTTATGGCAGAAGCGGGTTTTTACTTCTTTTCAAACTCAGCTAAACAAATTATATATTAATTAAAGGGAGCTGATTTGCATCATGCAAAATGCACCCCAGAATCATGTTCTATCTACTGCACAGGTTCCCATGGCTGACCCTGCAGAATAAAACCCTCAGTTCCTGCACATGTCAATGTTTCTCCTGCTTGAACACCGCAACTTCAACTCGGGTCTTAAAGCGCCTGGGTTTCAGGGGTGCATCCGGTAACTTAGTGTTACAGGCACCGATACAAGAGCATATAGAATATTGCACAACGATACGATATTGTTCTTGTTTGAATTGTATAGCTTGTCATTTAAAGGAATTGTTTTTTTGTTTTTTTTGACGACTCGTATCATACTAAAACATTCAATTCGGAATCTCTGCTAAATGCCGGTTTTCACGCTCTTCGCAGAAATGAACGCAAAATCAAGCACCCTCCGCAAGCAGTATTCGCAGGAGTTAGGAGTTTTTCTAAACTACCGCAGATTTTTTCGACAGATTTTTTTTGTGACATCATCACGACACACGTTCAGTCGAAACCATGTTCGATCCACGTGCGTCGAACGTGAGTGCAGCTAAAAGATCTCATTTAGATTACCATCAAACATCACTGCGAAAGACCGCGCATAACAATTTTGTAAGTTTTAGGCAAAAAAAAAAAGGAGCACAAAAAACGCATTTTTTTTAAAAAAGCCGTAGAAATGTCAAGCATTTATGGCCGTAACGATCACAAAAAAACCCTGGGCAGAATCCGGTACGTTCTGTAGAGTAGCAGGTTGTTAGCGGCAGACATGGATCGGTTTGTTTTAGCTGTCTGGACACTATTCTCCTTTTTCCAACCGTCCTTTGTTTGAGAAAAAAAAATGGTTGGAGTGTACTTATATTGATGAGAGGTGGCGGTTATGTGAGGGGAACTCCTCCAGTTCGTAGGAGCGCTTTACAACTCGGGTCCATCTCGATGCTGGAACGTCGCTACATCAGACTTCCACAACACTGTCTCTAGACACTGTTAGAGCTTTTCCATCAGTAAGAGTAATTAATGCCTACTACTGATGACCCGAATTAACAGATGAACTTTCCTTTACTTTCACACTGTCCGTCGTTACCCAGATCAGGACGGGTTCCCTTCTGAGTCTGGTTCCTCTCAAGGTTTCTTTCTCATATCATCTTAGGGAGGTTTTCTTCACCGCCGTTGCCACCACCTCGCTCAATAGGGATAAATTCACACACTTAAAATCTCTATCCTGTGTTTATATATTTCTGTAAAGCTGCTTTGAGACAACGTCCATTGTCAAAAGTGCTATACAAATAAAATCGAATTGAATTGACCTGTTGATTAAACACGTAACAGAAGATTCTGGCCACCGATTTGCATCCTACGAACTAATAATAATATATATATATATATATATATATATATACAGTATCTCACAAAAGTGAGTACACCCGTCACATTTTTGTAAATATTAGATTATATCTTTTCATGTGACAACACTGAAGAAATGACACGTTGCTACAATGTAAAGTAGTGAGTGTACAGCTTGTGTAACAGTGTAAATTTACTGTCCCCTCAAAATAACTCAACACACAGACATTAATGTCTAAACCGCTGGAAACAAAAGTGAGTACACCCCTAAGTGAAAACGTCCACATTGGGCACAAAGTGTCAATATTTTGTGTGGACACCGTTATTTTCCAGCGCTGCCTTAACCTTCTTGGGCATGGAGTTCACCAGAGCTTCACAGGCTGCCACTGGAGTCCTCTTCCACTACTCCATGACAACATCACGGAGCTGGTGGATGTTAGAGACCTTGTGCTCCTCCACCTTCCGTTTGAGGATGCCCCACAGATCAATAGTGTTTAGGTCTGGAGACATGCTTGGCCAGTCCATCACCTTCTCCCTCAACTTCTTTAGCAAGGCAGTGGTTGTCTTGGAGGTGTGTTTGGGGTCGTTATCATGCTGGAATACTGTATACTGATCATGCTCTGCTTCAGTATGTCACTGTACATGTTGGCATTCATGGTTCCCTCAATGAACTGTAGCTCCCCAGTGCCGGTAGCACTCATGCAGCCCCAGACCATGACACTCCCACCACCATGCTTGACTGTAGGCAAGACACACTTGTCTTTGTACTCCTCACCTGTTTGCAGCCATGAATGCCAACATGTACTGTGACATACTGAAGCAGAGTATGATCAATATGCAGTATTCCAGCATGATAACGACCCCAAACACACCTCCAAGACGACCACTGCCTGTATACACACACACACACACACACACAAAACTATATATATATATATATATATATATATATATATATATATATATATATATATATATATATATATATATGTATATATATATATATATATATATATCTATATATACATCTCTCTCTCTCTCTCTCTCTCTCTCTCTCTCTATATATATATATATATATATATACACACACACACACACACACACACACACACACACACACACACACACACACACACACACACACATATCAAGGGCTTTTGGAAACTAAGAAAACAACAACACAAGTCTGAGTTACGGACAGAGAAAGGACACATGGCCTGAGGCACAGGTTCCCCCCTGTCCTGAACATTTCAGTGTTTTCCTGCTCGACCACACCCACTCCAACTAATCAGCTAATTAAAAGCTCTTCCTAAGAACTATTTGTAAGGAATATTTGATACTTTTTGAAAATCACAGCATTGCATTTTCCCCTCAGATTCTTAAGACATATCACAATCGAGTCTTTTCCTGTTTCACTTCTTCCCATTGTAACAACACCCAGTATCAGTTTCATGTGCTGCCCCTGCTGGAATGAATGCTTTGTGGGTCACGGTGAAGAATCGTGAAAGAGTCAGACACTTGTTTTCAAAGCAAAAATCCCACTTCTTGGTTAGTAGATCAGAATGAGTGGGGCATGTTAAAAATACAGCTCTATAACCAGGAACATGTACAGGACTTGCAGTCATATAATCAGTGTAGTAAGAGCAACATTTTAGGAATATAGCATTACCAATTTATTTGGTGCTTAACTAGCTATACTCATTTTATCTCATCGGTTTACTAAACACACCCACCTCTATTCAATTCAGTTTGATTTGTGTGGCACTTTTAACGATGGACGTTGTCTCAAAGCAGCGTTAGAGAAACATATAAAAACAGGATACAGGTTTTAAGTGTGTGAATGTATCCCTATTGAGCGAGCCGGTGGTGAAGGTGGCGAGGAAAAACTACCTAATATGATATGAGGAAGAAACCTCGAGAGGAACCAGACTGAGAAGGGAACCCGTCCTCATCTGGGTAACAACACTCACAGACACAGCTCATTTGCATGTAACCACGCCCACAAAACCCCATAAAAGATAAACAGCACAGACAGCTGGGAGCATGAAATGAAAATTCAGGGTAAAGTCTGAAAGGCAGTAGTGGAAGTTATTTTGACTCACTTCCATGCCGATAAAATATTTAATGATGTATAATATTAATAATAAAAAGCAAGCACTAAATCTTCCGTCAGCTGGTATTAAAAGGGCTGCACAATTAATTGAATATCGATCGCAACTACGATTTTGACTGCCCATGATTACATGAACATGATCGACTGCGATATTACCGTTTCAAGTTCGTCCTCTGCTCATAGAAAACTCCACTACAGATCAAATCAAGCACTTCCTAAAGCCCTAGAACGAGGGATGGCGTCATTTTGGAAACCCCAAAACTCGGAAACGAGAAGCTTTTTTTTTAGCACTCGATCTGCCAGCTTCGCTTTGTGTTCCAGCGAAATCATGACTACTAACATGTTGCTAAATGGCACTACAGAGGTTGTCGGGGACATTAAGCATCATCACGCCAAACAGAAAAAACTTTGCAGGGCTATACAGTGCGACTGTACAGTGCTACACTTGCATTTGTGACTGAAAAAAATAAATCTTTGTTAAATATGTGTGCAACAATTATTGGCACCCTTTGAGTCAATATTTTATGCTACCTCCCTTTGCCAAGATATCAGCTATGAGTCTTCTCCTATAATGCCTGATGAAGTTGGAGAATACATGGCAAGGGATCTGAGCCCATTCCTCCAAACAGAATCTCCTCTTGGACTGTCCTCTTCAGTTCACCCCACAGGTTTTCTATGGGTATCAAGTCAGGGGACTGGGATGGCCATGGCAGGACCTTGATCTTGTGGTCAGTAAACCGTTTTTTGTGTTAGGCTCTAAACGAACTACACGACGGTCGAATGACTTCAACGTCGCCACCACTAAGCTTCCGACAACTCTTTCAATCTTTATTTTCAAAAGGCAATACAATTGGAAAATACTACAAATGGATAAATCTACAAGTTGGAAAGTTTGAGTTGCAAGAGTGCGGGTATGAATTTTCCTGATGACGTCTAATGTCCCCGACAACCTCTGTAGTCCCATTTAACCACTTGTTAGCAACCGTCTTTTTCCAAACGCATAAAAACTTATTTATTTATCTATTATTTTTAATCCTGAGTGGGGTAATACTGATATCATATTTAATGGCGTAGTATAAACCTGAACATATCTTCAGCTTATGTTAACCACATACCTTATTTCAGGCTTTCAACAAACAACAACAACAACAACAACAACAAAGCCCCATTCATAAACCCCACTGACGTCGGGATGATGGATGCCCTGTCCACACTTTTTAAACATTTGATATTTAATAAAATAAACCATTAATTCACATGTAAATTTGCTGTATAATATTTTTTCATCCTGGCTCTAGTTTTCCTATGTCTTTGGTACTGTACTGTATTTGTATGTATATGTGTGTGTGTGTGTGTGTAAACACACTTGGCAATAAAGCTCATTCTGATTCTAAATTCAGCGACGCTCGTTGCCATAGTGACGCAGAGACTATAAGCGCTCTGCTATTAAGACGGTTAACCATAACACCGTTGTTTCCTGAGACCTTTGATTACTTTCCGAAGACTTAATTGCAAACCAACAAAAATGACCATGATTCCTCCTGTTGAATCTTTGCTCAAATACAACAACCCGGAGCTTGTGAGCGAGGACACCGAGAACGAGAACTCCCCAACGGTAACGCTGACCAGCTGCAATCCGTGTTAGTGAAAATAGAACTAGAGATAAATGTACTGATTGCATTTCCATATGAGACTAACTTTAACCCGTAAGAACCTGGACCCGTTTCTCCTTATAGGATAAATATGGGGGATAATGAAAGCGGCCAAATGGACCACATAGAACATGAAACATCTGTGATGCTACATGAAGCATCTGTAATGCTACCTGAAACATCTGTAATGTGAAACATCTGTAATGCTACATGTATGTCACGTTGGGCGTTTATAGTACAGTTTTGATGATACATATTTGTTACATTGGGCGTTTATTCCTAAACGTGGGGGAAATTTTATTTATTTATTTATTTATTTTTTGCTTTATAACACAGATTTTCCTGTTTATTTGCATTTTATTTGTTTTCCACAACATATTTCAACACTACATAACTGTGGCCATTATATTTAAGAACAAGTTCTCATGGTTGACACTGGTTTCCAGTTTTTATTAGCTTTTCCATGACATGTCTCAAAAGTATACCTTTGATGCTTATATTAATGTAGTTATACAACAAGTTAATTTGACAAAAAACAACAACAACAAACAAACAAACAAACAAACAAACAAAAAAACCCTCACAGCCTTTTTATTTTCATTTCCATAACAATAGATCAAAACGATGCCTTTTCGGGAAAGGTTTAACTACAAATGAAAACAAATGATCATAAAAATAAATAAGTACCTCACACTGGAGGTCTTCTCAACAAGCTAAACATGGAAGCAATGCGACAACGTTGTAAAAACATGTACCTTGTGCGATAAAACTGTAAAAAACAATAACAACGCTCGGTGGAAACCATTTTTCCACCATGTTAATTAATGTGACAAAGACATAACATCACAGGTTCACCTACTTTTTTAAGGTTAACAGCCCGATTTGACGTAAACATGTCACGATGATAGTTTCACAACTTGTTTTTATATAAATTTGTTCAAGAAATGTGCTAAAGACAGGTTAAATGTAACATAGGACATGTTATTGAAACATTACAATGGTTGAAACATACCTTTAGTAACAAAAACAAGCCTTAAAAAAAAAAAAATTACTGACACTGCGACATGTGCCAACCAGGCAGACCGCCAATTTGGAAATGATGTCATACCTATCCTGGATGTTCAGTAGATGTCACTTAGGGATTTCCTGAGTTAAAAGTCAGGGATAGAGCTTTAAAAGGACCTTTCCAGATCGTCCCAGTATTAGTGACAACTTTGTCACCGTGGGTTCTTACGGGTTAAGCGATATCAGGCAGTTCTGTTTCGTTGCTGTTGATGACAGTTGACTACTTGGTTATTTTATTCATGGTAACAAATTTGTAATTTACCTGAAACCAGCCAACAATCTTTCCCCTTTATTATACTGTAAATCTCTCACTTCCAACTGTCCCCAGCAGCCTGCCAACTTTGATCCAGTTCCACCTCCACCCAAATCCACAAGCCCTTCACCCAGTGCCATTGAACAGCAAACGGAGGAGATTCTTCATTCCATCCTACCACCAAGGTAAGGACATCCTGCTTTTCCGTAGTTGTACTAATTATATGTGCCACTGTACGAGTGCTTATGTGTGAACGTATGTGTTGCAGGGAATGGATGGAGAATAATCAGCTGTGGGTACAGCAGGTGTCCAGCACGCCATGTACCCGGTTAGACATCATTCACCTGCAAGAGGAACTGGATCTCAGACTGAAGGAGAGACAGGCCAGAAATACGGGCATTTGCCCTGTACGCAGAGAGCTCTACACAGAATGCTTTGGTAGGTTCACGAAAGGGCTCATTCAAAGATGATTACGTAATCTGCATTATTGGTGAATTATTCGTCACAACCAGGAGACACAGTCCATTATCAGTGCTAACACATCAACGAAACAATGTCTTGGGTGTAATCATGAAGGGTTTTTTGCTCGCATGAAACCTGCAGTTTCTTGACACAACCACATCTTACTCATTTAGTACAACACCTAAACAGCAGCATGTTCAAATGCATTCGTTTCTAATATGTACGAATTTCTGATTCATTTAGACGAGCTCATCAGACAAGTTACCATCAACTGTGCTGAGAGAGGACTGCTGCTTTTACGAGTGAGAGATGAGATCCGCATGACCATTGCTGCCTATCAGACCCTGTATGAGAACAGTGTGGCCTGCGGCATGGAGCAAGCTCTGCGGGTTGAGCAGCAGAAGACAGACACTGAGAAAAATGTATTCACTGCTATTCATGCCTGTTTCTCTAACTATCACTTAAAAAAAAAAAACGTAGATCTACTCTAATTGAAATTGTAACTTGGGCAGATTGCAAAAGTGGCGAATGAGAAGAGGGAACTGGAAAGACAGCTGAATGAGCAGAAGGCTGAATGTGAGGCAATTGAGAAACGAGAAAATGACCGGCGACGGGTTGAAGAGAAGAATCGCACTTACGAGATCGAGTGTCTCAACCGCATTAACCAGCAACTGAAGGTATACGTCTTATAAGCCACAAATTACCATTAAGACAAACGGCTGAGACACTGACATCTTCATCTAAAAATACTTCATTATCTCCTTTTTTTAGGCGCAGTTTAATGCAATCTTTGCCACAAAGTAGCTATAAGTCATGTATCAAGGAAGGAACTCTGGACTTCATTTCCCAGCAGCCACTGCACCGTACTACATCAATGTCACGTGACCACCTGCACCCATATCACTTAAGAGCACTCCTATATATATATATATTATATATATATATATACACTGTTTGCACGGCGTCCTTGTCTTACGTTTGTCTAACTTATCTTTGTCCATGTTACCATGTTTTGTTTCTTAGTTTATGTTTAGCCTTAGCCACAGTATTTTGCTTTGTTGTCTTAAGTCTTTTGTAGTTTGTTGGGTTATCTATTAAATGTTTGAAATTTTGCGTTTATTATCCGTCTCCACCGTTGAATCGTGACAGAACGTAAGACCTAACAATGGATGCAGCAGAATCTTTCCGGTACAAGTGGGAGCCTTTTAACTGGGCTGGTACCATCTCCCACCCTCTCTCCCCTCTTTTGGATCTAGTCCAGCAAGCAGAGTCAATGGAGAACGTCAGTCAGCCTCCAGGCTCGTCTGAGGACACCGGTCAGCCTTTCGGTTCAACTGATGCTGCTGCTCAGTCGCCCTGGTTTGCTGAATACGTTGCTCCGTGTCCCAACACGCCCAAGTGCTCCCCTGCGCCATGCTGAACGTGAAGCTCTTTCCTACTCTGCTGAAGACCTTGCCCTGCTTTTCTGCTCCGCTGAGGGCATCGCTTGGCTTTACCGGTCCGCTGACGAAGACACACCGCTTTTCTGCCCGGCTGAAGACGTCGCTCTGCCTACCTGCTTGGCTCAGGACGTCGCTCCGCTTTCCTGTTCGGCTCAGGACGTCGCTCCGCTTTCCTGTTCGGCTGAGGACGTCGCTCCGCTTACCCGCTCGGCTGAGGACGTCGCTCCGCCTACCCGCTCGGCTGCGGACGTCGCTCCGTTTACCCGCTCGGCTGCGGACGTCGCTCCGCCTACCCGCTCGGCTGCGGACGTCGCTCCGCCTACCCGCCCGGCTGCGGACGTCGCTCCGCCTACCCGCCCGGCTGCGGACGTCCCTCCGCCTACCCGCTCGGCTGAGGACGTCGCTCTGGCTACCTGCTCGACTGAGGTCTTTTCTCTGTCATCCTGCTTCACTGAGGACAACGCTCTGCCTCCATTTTCCGCTGAAGATGTCGCTCCACTTCTTTGCTGTGCTCCATGTGTCACTCCCCGTTCCTGCTCCACGGAGGGAAACGTTTCCCTCTCGTGCTTTGCGGAGCGCATCGTTCCTCCCTTTGTCCTCGTGGAAATCTTGGAGCTTCCCTCCAGGCCTTGGGGAGAACTTCGCTCCCCCCGCGGAGAGAGGCACTCTCCCTTCTAGCATCATGGGGAACGTCGCTTCCCCCTCAGGCTCCGCCTCGTATCAAGGAAGGAACTCTGGACATTTCCCAGCAACCACTGCACCGTAGTACATCAATGTCACATGACCACCTGCACCTGTATCACGTTTCTGTTTGACGAGCACTCCTATATATAGCCACTGTTTGCACGGCTTCCTTGTCTTACGTTTGTCTAACTTTATCTAACTTTATCTTTGTCCATGTTACCATGTTTTATTTCTTAGTTCCTGTTTAGCCTTAGCCTCAGTATTTTGCCTTGTTGTCTTAGTGCCTTTTGTAGTTTGTTGGGTTATCTATTAGATGTTTGAAATTCTGCGTTTGTATCCGTCTCCACCTTTGAATTTTGACACTATAACAGACACGTTCACACACAAAGACTTGCAAGGTAGGCTGATTGGCATGTCTAAAGTGTCTGAAGTGTAGGAATGGGTGTGTGACTGCCCGATGCTCCCTGGGATAGGCTCCAGGACCCGAGACCCTCTAGGATCTGCAGTATAAAATGTAGATGGATGGATGTTCCTAGGATGACCATCTACATGAGTCTGTGCCGGTAGTTGCAGTTCAGCATTCACATATTCCTCATATATGTATGTGTGCTTGTAGGTGTATGAAATGGACGCACTCCTGATGGCGAGGGAAGCTCGTCACTAACCCGTCTATCCATCCATCCATCTATCCTCTATACCACTTATCCTTTTCAGGGTCACGGGGACCTGGAGCCTATCCCAGCGAGCATCGGGCACAAGGTGGGGTACACCCTGGACAGGGGTGCCAATCCATCACAGGACACAATCACATACACACTCACACACTACGGACAATTTAGACACGCCAATCAGCCTACCATGCATGTCTTTGGACTGGGGGAGGAAACCAGAGTACCCGGAGGAAACCCCCGCAGCACGGGGAGAACATGCAAACTCCGCACACACATGGCCACAGGAATCGAACCCCCGACCCTGGCAGTGTGAGGCAAACGTCCTAACCACTAAGCTCTCTATAACATCAACAATAAGAAGAGGAATGAGAAAAAGAAAAGAAAGAATTAATAAACACACATAATTAATAAGCATTGTCCTTTTTGTTAGCGTATGCAGACATTTTTATTAGATCATTCCGGAACTTCATACAAATACCATAGACGATTAAAAAAAACAACAACATTGTTTGTAATGGTGTAGTTCTGTGTAGCATGTAAGCATCCCCACCAGCGAGCCAGTCCGACATGTTTATCGGTTAAAACTAACCCCCGTTTCTTTTAAAGGCTTTTTAACTCCTAAAAAAACCTGGGTTAGATGGTGTGTAATAAATATTTTTCATTCTTCTGATACACTTAAAGTAAATGAGTTTACTGTTTTCATGAGGCATATTTAAATTAGCAGGTTAACAGGGATGCAAACTTTCGAACTTCGTAATAAGGATAAGTGCTGACTCAGAACTTGCTGTCAGAATAAAAACACCAACAAATGAACACAGAGGATTTTGTTTAGTAGAATTTCATTTTAGAATTGTAATTGGCAAACACCCTTATCCAGAGTGACTTACATATATCATTTATACACCGGAGCAGTTAACGGCCTTGCTGAGGGGTCCAATAGTGGCAGCTTGGTGGTGCTGGGATTTGAAAAAAGTGTCATCCAATTTTTTTTATTTCCTACCTATTTTGGGTTAAAAAAAAAAAACCAAAACATTCTACAATTTTTTAATTAAATTTTTTATTTTACAGCATGTCCACTGTAGTGGACCACAGGACCATTTTCGTTTGGAAAGACAGCCAAACTCAAAAAAGCAATAAATAATGAACAGATTATGGCTGCAGACTGATATTAATCCAAGAAATTCAAGTAGGGTGCACGGTGGCTTAGTGGTTAGCACGTTCGCCTCACACCCGGGTCGGTGTTCGATTCCCACGGCTCTGTGTGTGCGGAGTTTGCATATTTGCATGCGGGGTGTTTCCTCCGGGTACTCCGGCTTCCTCCCTCAGTCCAAAGACATGCAAGGGATGTCCAAAGTGTCCTGTGTATGAATAGGTGTGTGATTGTGTGCCCTGCAATGGACTGGCACCCTGTCCAGGGTGTACCCCGCCTTGTACCCCATGCTTCCTGGGATAGGCTCCAGGTTCCCCATGACCTTGAAAAGGAGTAAGCGGTAGAAGATGGATGAATAAATTCAACTATAAGTATACATGACTATATGTAAATATCTGTTATGTGAAATAGCTTATTCAGGGCAGGACTAAATAAACAACAACATGGGATTTTTATGATCAATGTTATTTTGTTAAAAGTATTAAGATTTTGGAGATTCTGCATGGAGAATGTAACGGCCATTATGATGAAGAGTAACACTGTACATCATCCGCTTCTCTCAACTTCCTGATCTCACAAACCGCCATCGATTATTGATCCCACAAAATGACCTGAACCGGCACCTGTGACCTGCTCGTGTAGACACAGCGGCGTCGGGCAGAGTAAATTAATAATAATGCTTATGCTACAAAGTGGGTTTAATTCAAACTTCTTTATTAAATAATTCCTCACCAATCATAACCAACAGTAGCATCTGTTCAGTCTATAAACATAAGATATTTAAAAATAAATATTTTATGCTGTTTATCAATTAACCAACAGTATTTCTCATTGCCATCATTTTAACTCAATTAACAGTGATTATGAGCAGAGTTTATGAGCAGAGTTTATTACAGACCTCCTGTTTAAAGCTTAAACAATAAAAAGATTGGTATCTGGATCGGTATCGGCTGTAAAAATCCTGTCAGGTCGCATGATTATGGTTGGATATAAAGTCTTCATGATGGTAGATCTCCAGAAACAGGGTTGGTTGACCATTGCTCTAGATTCTTCTAGAATTTTTTTTAACGTAAGGTCAACGTTTTCAATTTGAGACACAGGTCATGAGAACAATCTCAATAATAGCGTAAAGTTTTAAAGAGAAATTCACAGGTCTGGTTGCACAACATCGGTACGCTACTGAGGCAAATACGCATATAAAAATAAAAATCGTCCAAATTATATTGAATTAAACAATTCAATTAAATTGAAAAGAATTTAATCATTTTTTATTTAATCATTTTATTTAATCAATTTAATCATTTTTCTGCTCTGATATAATAGAGATCGCTTTTACTTCTCACACAAAAGCTACGCAGGCTAGTACATGAACGATGACGCTCGTGCCGCTGCTGTGTCTGCAATTTCACGTGTAGTCACATGCAAGCGTGAACCAGACTTTCAGAATAAAGGGCGGCGCTGAGAGAGCCTGAGCCAGCTAGACCTGGAGCCAACTGTCTGTATCAGAAAAATGTAAGCAGGAGCTTGAAACAAAGAAAGTACCCAAAGTAGAAAGTAGCCAATCATGGCTTTTCGAAGGCAAGTTTGAAACCATGTGAGTCTTGAAACCCTTTGAAAATTACAAAGGGAGCTGAAGACCACGTTCTTTGGATAATCTTCAGAACGAATAAGTTTATAGGTTTTGAAGTCAGTGTAAACACGAGACAAAGCACGCCATGAGGCTGCATTTTGGAAGAAGAATAGATTTCTAAGTGGGTCTTTTGTGTCCATCTGTAGAATACACACACCTGTCATTGAACACACCCACACACTCACATCACGCGTCAGCCACCTGTTACACAAACACCCCATCAACAATTTATCTGTCAACAATAGAGCTGCTTGATGACGGATCAAATAATGACAATCTGGTTGTTTTTTGTTTTTGTTTTTGCTCGGTATTATCTGACAAATTAGGAACAAAACAGTTTCACGTCACGTATTTTAAATCAAAACATTTGCGTTCATCTGTTACATTAAAAGTTACATTCAAATTCTGACTCAAAATATTTATTAAAAAAAGAAGATTACATAATTATGCCATGACTAGTTAAAAAACTGTTGGAGCATATGAATGAGGCATTATATTAATAAAATAAAACATTATCAGCCAAGATAACCAAATAATGCAGAATGATGTTAATTCATCGACAACAAAAAATTGTGAATACAAATAACACACAATGATTGTTCTATAAACTATCACACACCCTAGATGGTCCAATGTAGAGACTATAATGATTTACACTTTCCAAAAAAAACATGTTTCTCACCCTGGATACTGTACATTTGTACCCAAGAGTGCTTCGCTCTGATTGGTCATGTGACTTGTTTCATAAATGTCTTAAGTTCGTACAGGTACAAGGAGATTTACGTTAGCGTACGTGTATATGGTGCTGTGTATTTAGTCATCGGAGGGTAGCTAAAGAAAACTTTAAGCCTTCTAATGTTCTGATTGGTCATCAGATATCTTACGTCAGCTAACAACGATTGGTTCGTATTTTTAGTAACGGAGATATAAGTAGAAATCTATAGAAAAACTGAACACACTGGAAGCTCTGCTGTGGCACTTTATTGACCCACAACTGGCAGGAAAGAGAGAACCAACGCCACAATGATAAGCAACAACACAGCGTCGAGGAACAGTTTTTTAATGGGCGAAGTGACTCGCGTTTTCCCATGCCCTCTGCTCCTGAACCACTCCACCACTTCTCCGAGGTCATACTTCTTGGGGTTGTAACCGAGCTCGGCTCTGGCTTTCTCCATACTGAAATAGTGTGTGACTCCAGTCTTGTAAACTTCAGCACGTGTCAGAAGAGGTTGGAAGTTGTAGACACGGCCGATGACGCTGTGAACAATCTCTGTGAGGAACGCAAAGAAGTAGATGAGAGAAACCGGAAGCCGTAGCTTGGGGAAAGAGTAACCCAGACCTTCCACTAACGGCCTAAAGAACTCAAAGTTGTTGATCGGCCTGCCGTCTGAGATGAAGTAAGCCTGTCCGGCAGCACGGTGCTGACGTTTATCTGTTAGCGCTTCTGCAGCTAACTCGTGCGCAGAGACTAGGTTATCAACATGGACAAACTCCACTAGACTCTCAGCATCCCCATACACAAACTTAAAGAGGCCACGCTCGATGTATCCCACAATCCTAGGAAGATGTCGCTCCTCTCCCGGGCCGTAAATCCCAGCTGGACGGAGGGCGCAAGTGCGCAAGATCCCACCTTCACCAGCTAGATGCGATCCATTAGCCTTTAGCACCCGTGTTTCTGCCAAGGACTTGGTCCTGGAGTAGTGGTCCGGATGGAGGTGTAAAGGAAGATAAGGAAGTGTTTCGTCGCCGTTTTTTATGACCTGGCCACCGAAGACCACGTTGAAGGTGCTGGTGTATACCAGTCGGGGAACCCGGAGATCCACACACGCCTGAATAACATTTTCCGTCCCCTGAACGTTTACCTCTTCAATCAGCTTCCTGTTGAGTTGCTCTCTCCCGGACATCCCGTACGACGCGATGTGGAAAACGCAGTCTGCGCCGCGCAATGCATTTACCACCTGCGTGAAATCCCGAACGTCACCCTGGATAAACTCCACGCCCTCGGGCAACGCTTCTCTAGGTGACCTCGCATCAAACAGGACGACTCTGAAGGACTTCTTGCTGAGAGAGCAAGCAAGGCTGTGAAAAAAAATTATTAATTCAAATGCATAATTATTTACTAAGTCTGTAATAAGCTTTACACATTATTATTATACCATCATCATTAATAAATGAGTGCTGTTGATTTGCAATAACCAACAATAAATATTAATAACTAATCAGGTTTTAGTCTTTAATTTTGTAATAAATAAATAAATAAAAACGTAAAGGTGTACTTTTTAATGAAAGTCTGAGTTTACCTTTCTTAGTTTAAACTCCTTTCATTGACACGTTGGTCTAATTTCACTTTGGGTAACATTACCCACAATGCTGTTCGACTGCCTGGTGATGATATGCCATATCATATTATATGATGTAAAAATACAACACCAAATACTTCACACCAATACCTTACAAATTTTTCCAATATAGGCCTGAACAGATTTAATGTGTTTCAGGGTGAAGTTTTCCTTTAAAAGGTGTAAGTGTCAATATTTATTACTAGTATAAAAAATGTGAAAGATTATGTGATGACGTCACGTGACGCGTCTAGTCATTTTGAAAAAATGCAAGATCCTCCGAATATCGCAGAGTGCGTGTTCATTTCTGTGATCGTAAAATCACAAAATCCTGGAGGGATTGGTTACTCTGATTAAACAGTCATAGGTTTTGGGGGTGGGGCTTTGTGTACTCGAGAGAAAATGGGGGCGGGCTCAATGAGTAAAAAATATCAACATCAACTCCTCCCATTTAACCGTTAGAGACCTACTTTCCTCTATTTTTACCTAAGCTTTAAATTACCTCTCATCTTTTACATTCCACACTCCACTCATATTTTCCTCATATTTGTAATCTTATTGATATATCTGGTGCATAATTTCTGCATATACAATACCTATAACATTTATATCATATTTATACAGTATATGGGGTCTATTCATCTATGGACTGATCTGCCCAATGTCCTCTCTGCACCTTATCCACTTGTTTTACATTGTGAAGTTTTAAACATACCCATTTCATCTGTATCCATCCTTCTATATGCACTACCTTAGTGATACTTATTGTATTTATATATTGTATCGTGACTGTACTTAATGTACCTAGCCGTGAAGACACCTTAATTTAGTAAATTAAGAGTTGGGGAACCTTTCAGATTAGTCAATCCATCCAATCAACCAATCAATCCATCCATCCATCCATTCATCCAATCAACCAATCAATCCACCCAATCAACCAATCCATCCATCCATCCATCCAATCAATCCATCCAAAATTTTAAGAATCACATGTAATGGTTTAGTGTCCCCACCTAGCGTCACATAAGAGTACTGCACGGACTTAAATCTTACCATGTAACATTTCACGTCTAGAAAATAAATAAATAAATAAATCCCTGCAACAAAGAATGAGATCCGTGTGATTTATTTATTCATTAGAGTTTAATGACATACCGGAAGCCAAAATATCCTCCGCCTCCAGTAATGACGTAAGTGTCGACATGCATCTTAAACACACAGTGATGAGAGCTGAAGTGAAGAGAAAGGAGACACACACACACACACACACACACACACACACACACACACACACACACACACACACACACACACGTGTTGTTTACATTGTGCACTAGCTGCTCAGATGAACTCACATGTAGCCATGCACAACTGCACTAATGCTAAAGATAAACACTAATCAGTGCACCACACATGGCCACGGTGTGAACCACGTCATGCTTTTATTTGCACGGACAAACCCGGACTGAAATTAATACTTAAAGCATCCATTAAGTACATTATATATACACAAACTTACCTGCTCGTGCGGCTACTCCAGTGTCTGAGTCGGAGGACTGCACGCGAGAGTCGGAAGTGAGAGCTTCATTCTGATTGGCCAGTGTCTTGTCACGTGACTTTTGACATAAGCGCAACAGACTTGAGGAGGTTAAAGGTAAAGTACTCAAATTATTTCAAAATGGTGGCGTCGAAGCAGCGGGTATAACTTTAAAACAATGTTAACCTCTTCAGTACCCCAGGGTGGTTTGGAGAACATTCTTCTAACGTTCCCATAACTTTTGAAAAAAAGAAAAGTTAACCTCTTCAGTACCCCAGGATTGTTTGGAGAACATTGTAATAACGTTCCCATAAATTTTAAACAATGATAACCTCTTCAGTACCCCAAGATGGTTTGGAGAACATTCTTATAACATTCCCATAACTTTAAAAAATTTTTTAACCTCTTCAGTACCCCAGGATGGTTTGGAGAAAATTCTTATAACGTTCCCATAACCTTAAAAACAATGTTAACCTCTTCAGTACCCCAGGATGGTTTGGAGAACATTCTTCTAACGTTCCCATAACTTTAAAAAAAATGTTAACCTCTTCAGTACCCCAGGATGGTTTGGAGAAAATTCTTCTAACATTCCCATAACCTTAAAAACAATGTTAACCTCTTCAGTACCCCAGGATGGTTTGGAGAACATTCTTATAATGTTCCCATAACTTTTCAAAAATTTTAACCTCTTGGGAACCATTGCAGTAACCTGGGATAATATGAGGAACATCCCCATAACGTTTAAAAAACTTTGGGAAGTAGAAATAAATGTTAGAACATGTTTTTACACACGATGAATGAGCGTTACATCTACATTAACAACAAAAATTACTAACAAATCGAAGATGATGGAAACAATAGGCATCAGATGCTGAGTCACACAAAGCTTAAACATCATATGGAAAATGTTTCTGCTGAACAGTATCTTGAGATTCACTTCTCCTGGTGAATTGACTCAGCTGAGTCATTTAAAAAGAGTCATTTACAGTAAGAAGAACTGGCTCATTTGCAAATCATCAATTAGTACAAATATTATACAATAAACAAGTATTAGTCACATATTAGTTGAAAAAGAAAAGAAAAAAGAAACAAATGCTAACTCCAAGAGGCATAAAAACAAAACTCATTTCAAACCTGGGTCTTTAATCGGTTCTGTAAAACAGTGTCATTTTTTTTTCTGAATGAATGATAACGATGAGTCTGGGTTTGGTGATACACAAAATGTAAACACTGAGTAAATTCAAAATATAAATACAAACAGGAGTAAAAAAAAAAAACAATAAAAGAGAAAATTAAGGAATATAAACTAGTGAGAAAGATTATACACTGCATTGATGTCTGCCATGCTGCTTAGATACAATGGCAACAAATACATCACATAGCTGCAATACTAAATTATTAACATATTATTATTATTATTATTATTATTATTATTATTATTATTATTATTATTATTATTATCTTATGCTCTACTGATATCCCTTTACCCTTAGATGGATGGGTATTTCAAGGAATATTTAAACTTCCATGCCAACGTGAAACATTATATTTTACTGACAACAGAATGGCATTAAAATAAAATAGATTTTATTTTAATATTTTGTCACTTCTCGAACACAGACCGTGTTGCAAATTACAGAATGGAGCTCCTAACTACTCATACAGTTACTTATGTCAAGCTCCCAAAGACTTTTATTTTGTCATACACAAATAGTTTTCAACAATTCTGGCATTTCACTATTGGAACGTTGTTGGAATACTAGGAAAGTAGGCGTCTAACCGAAAAAATGGATGAGATTCAGGGGAAAGGAGCTCACGGATCATACCGACACATGGTACGCATTTTAAGGGTTAAGTTACTGGTGAACCATTAAAGTTTTATCATAATCAGACAAAAATATTCGATTTAAACTGATTCGAATGCTAATTATGTTCAAGATGAAATATCAGCCAGTGTATCAGTGCTGTATTAAAGGCATGTGCACTTAAACCTCTCGTTTAGAGGGCCAGTATTAACTGTAAAAACATAAACATGGTGAGCTTAAAGTGTCTAATTAGAGTGATAAAAATCCTGGATTCTTTCAATTAGATTAGATCTACTAGATTCTTCTGATCTTACATTTCCTCCATTCACTAAACATTTAATAATAAATATTTCTTGATTCAAGTACACATGGTAAGATTTTTATTATTATTATTATTATTATTATTATTATTATTATTATTATTATTATTAAACTTTCTGAGTATTTAAAATTAGGTAATTTATACAAACATGCTAAAGTATAAGAATGTCAGTGTAGCTTATAATTAAGTATAGAGCTGATGTCTTTTTGAATTTTCCCAAGCCAGTGCAAGTCAAAATGTTACGGTACAAATTCTTCCTTGGCTATGAGATAAATTATTGTACTGAACGTTAGTCTACACGTATTCTCTCTCTCTCTCTCTCTCTCTCTCTCTCTCTCTCTCTCTCTCTCTCTCTCTCTCTCTTCACACACACACACACACACACACACACACATGCTCTTTTCAACAAAGTTCCCATAAACTATGTGATTAATTATTAAATTATTAAAGCCTTATTAAAGAGAAATCACAAATACCATTTGACAAATTGTGCATAAAAAAAGGTTCTAATAAGGTGAAAGATATCAGAGCCTGTTTAGCATTTAAAAAGGTTTTGTTATGTTGTCCCTCCCTCTTATAGCTGTATAAAACATTCCAAATAAACTTGTAGAACTCATTGTGTTGCCTAAAACAGACTGTAATCAAGTCCAGGGTGTGTACAGTAGATCAACTTCTTTAAAAAAAAAAAAAAAAGAGAGAGAGAAGCTTACATGATCTACTGTTGCAAAGTGGACTCACCGATCCCTCCCTATAACAGTACGTCCTCTTATACCACAGCAATTTCCCCATGATTACATTTTTACTTTATTAAAGAAAGACATGTTGTACATTTGATCCTTTAATAGTTATGTTTAATCTTGTGAAACGTCCACAAACAAGTTAGTTCCTGTTATCAGTTACGTTATAGCAGCTATAAACAGTCCCTCCGACGCTAACCTCCAACCCCCCCACCCCTTTGAGTTAATAAGACAAAGATGAAACGCTGACACTAGCGACACCTTCCATAAAATGTTAAATAAAGTCTCCTTACTGAACACCATATCAACAATTACACAATTATTATAGAAATAATAACCTAGTGGAATAAGCACGTTAATATAAAGTTGTGATTTGCAGCTGGAACTATTGTCAGAGCTGCTGTTTGAGAAAATTAAATCAACACCTTCTGAGCAATCGGAATCCAGAATTCAACAGTACTGTGTTATAATAAATACAAAAAAAAGAAGCAAACTTCCTTCAACGCAGTATGAATGTGTTTTGAGAAATATATATATATATACATATACACACACATACATATATATATATATATATATATAAATATATATATATATATATATATATATATATTTTTTTTTATTATTCAGGACACCACTGAGATTTCTATGAACATGGACGACAAATCGCTCTTTTCACACCATGATAAATTCCCATCCAGCTTCCTCATCACGTTTATCCATGACTCACTTCTTAGACAGGAGAGCTTCATCCTGGTTCCAGAGACAAACGGAACTTCTGCTTTTCCGTAAAGCAAAGTAGACAATTGGGAACGTCATTTTTCTTCAGACTGCTCGCTCAACTATGAGTGAAGTTACTTTATTAACAACAGTATAAGCATTATAATCTAAGGCGGGGATGATGTGTAAAATGTATAGGTACAACGTGTGTGAAGTGGTCTACACTGGATGTATAGAACCTGTTCTGACAGTGGAATACCGTGCGAGAGTCACGGGTACTGGAGTCACGCAGTTTCTTGTCCTTTTGCTGCATAGTTAATGAACTACACCATCATCATCGATGTAAAGGAATTTACATTAAATATTATACACACACTATAACATTCCATACGAATCTGTCTGATTCTTCAGCTTGAGTTAATGACGAAGGAAGCACCGTGTGATGAGTGTATTTGGCACACTATAATCATTGTCATCTTACACGTATAAATAAATCGGTGAAAATGAACGCATGCTCTTTTTCTGTATCTCCAGATCAGTCGAGTGATGTGATGTACAAAGTGCATTCAAGGCTCTGGACTGTTTCTAAAGAGCATCACATCACATCACATCACATCACGTAGCTGCATTTTTGCTTCCCTTTGCGTCCACAGCACTTAAAGCAGAGCATCTTGCAGTAAGCAGTGTCCGCTTATAGCGCCTGCCAGTGAAGGGCATGACGTGGGTGACTTCCCCATCGGGTCCGTCCTATCTGTAGCTCCTGTGTGTCGAATGTCTCTGTGCCCCACGTGCACACGACGCACAGCACGCCTTCTTATAGTAATCATACACACACAGGCGGGCCTGGACCACCACGTTGCAGTTGAAATATTTGTCTCTGCATTTTTCGTCTGGGGAAATAATTCGGAATATTGTGTGAAATAAATATTTGGTGCCATTCCTAGGTGGATTCATTTTTTATGATTTAAAATGTATATATCATAATCGTGAGTCCATATGGATTGTCCAATGCAGATACATTAAATAGTCAAGGTATATGTCAACATATTAAATGACATTAATTATTACGTTAATACATAAAGTGATACTCTATATCATTTATTCTTTAAATCAGTGACATTATTTACTAACATTAGCCAATGAAATTACAGTACAGATATTTGAGAGAACAACGTGTCATATGTTGTGTGTATTTTCCCTGCTTCAGAACCGACTATTCCATACTCTCAACTTTACATATAGCTCAGAAAGGGATGTGCTGTGGTTCTGTATACCTATATAGCTGTGTGTATATATTTGTATAGTTGAGAGTATAGCTGTGTGTATATATTTGTATAGTTGAGAGTATAGCTGTGTGTATATATTTGTATAGTTGAGAATATAGCTGTGTGCATATATTTGTATAGTTGAGAGTATAGCTGTGTGCATATATTTGTATAGTTGAGAGTATAGCTGTGTGCATATATTTGTATAGTTGAGAGTATAGATGTGTGTATGTATTTGTATAGTTGAGAGTATAGCTGTGTGTATGTATTTGTATAGTTGAGGGTATAGCTGTGTGTATATATTTGTATAGTTGAGGGTATAGCTGTGTGTATATATTTGTATAGTTGAGGGTATAGCTGTGTGTATATATTTGTATAGTTGAGGGTATAGCTGCGTGTATATATTTGTATAGTTGAGAGTATAAATAGCAATATATTTTTGCACTGTTGAAAGTGTAGGTCTGTATATTAATGTGTGTATAGTTATGCAGCATAGTATAATAGAGTATAGTTATACATCAGCTCACCGATCTGTGGAACACAGGGCTCGAGGTTGCACTCCTCTTTGTCTTCTGGTTTCTGCTGTTCTTCACATCCCTCGCTTGGCATCATATCGTCAGTGAGACAGCGCACTTCTCGCACACGAAATCCCCCCTCACACGTCTTTGAACACTAACACACACACACACACACACACACACACACACACACACACACACACACACACACACACACACACAGAGTACCTCAGGTCAGTGAGGAAAGTGGGTTTCTCTGTGTGTGTGTGTGTGTGTGCACTCTACTCACTGCACTCCAGTCAGTGTAGTACCACTTGGCTCCACAAGCCTTCACAGTGCAGCTCTGTTGGCTGAGTGGTTTGTCCAGGGAAGAGCATTCGTAGGGTGGCATCACTGCATAGCTGTCATCAGACTTCATCATACACACCACCGTCCTCTGCTGGCTGCCTGTTCCACACTCCGCCGAGCACTGAGAACCCCGTACACACCATCCATTAACATCCAATCACTCGCCACCATCATCCTTCACTGTATTTATATCTACATTAGTGAGGGTGTGGTTAGTTTCGAATATTTCTATAGAGATATTTTTATTTAGGTTTACAATTCAGTATAATGTACTAAATGTGAGATGAGTAAAATATGGTTTAATAGGATAGTTAAATACGTTACAGTATTTTCCACCCCAAAAAACAAAACTGGTTATAAAATTTGAGTCAGTTCATTTGAGAGGCAGTGTTTAAAAAAAAACAACAACATTATTATATATTAGTAATAAACGTTCATACACATCAAGCCATTTATTAACAGCAAGCTGATGTGGATGTCAGAAATTTAACCTTATTTTTGATATTTTGTCCTTGCTAGCCCATTTATACCAACTTATTGCATATGACGGTAAATATTTACTCAGAACATATTGCTGTGTATGTGCATAATGTTAAAACATGTCAAAGGTGTTGGTGGTGGTGGTGTGTGTGTACTCACCTGACCCCAGGGCCCACCGAACCACTCAGTGCGGCTCTCACACGGCCCGTTGTTACACGGCTGAGCCTGAGGGGGGCGCTCCGTACCACAGCCTTCCAGAGGCACACTGCTTACCAGGTTAGAGAGACACACAATGCTGCGACTTCGCACGCCAAAACCACACTCTGCAGAGCACTGACACACACACACACACATACACACAGCTGTCTTACTATACTTTCGGGGATATTCCCTTGACAAAATTATTAATGGAGCTTATTGGGGGAGGGGGGAGGGGGATGGCATCCAAACAAATGTCCCCCACAAGATCGAAACTCAATTAATCCCATCACTGTTAGAAGATTTGTCCTCAACATTCCCATCACTATCATAGGTATGATGTGTAACTGTCTTTACCTGCTCACCCCAGTCTGTGTAGAACCAGCTCTTAGCACACGGCCCCATGTCACAGTTCTCAATGTCACGGGGACGAAGATTCATGTTGCACTCCTCATCCTCTACAATATCACCCACGTTACTGACGCAGTGCACCTCACGTGTTCTCTGACCTACACCGCAGGGCATGGAGCACTGACACCACACACACACACACACACACACACACACACACACACACACACACATACAAGTAAGTGCACAAGTATATGATATATCCATATTAAACCAGATGTACACACAACATGAGGCTAAACACGAGCAGCATAAAAATAATAAAGTCTAAAAAGACAGACTCAGTAAGAGGGATACACTGTAACACTATGTGACATTGTTTAACTGAGTAGCTTTTGGGAATCCAGTTGGTTTTTTTCAACTGACATCCCATTATCCCATGGACTCCTGAGTGAAGACTGTGGTGTGATGGGCAGATGTCACTCACAGAACTCCACTCAGAGCGAATCTGCCACTCGCTGCAGATCTTCAGCTGACAGGTGCTGCTGCTCTCGGGCCGCTCCAGGTGTTCGCAGCGCTTGGCGGGCACGGTGAGGGTGCGGTTGATGTAAAACTGCCGGCACAGGATCTGTCGGTGCTGCATACCGAGGCCGCACGTCTTACTGCACTCGGACCACACACCGATATCCCAGCTGCTCGAACACAGAATCGTTCAGCGTAGTCAAGTTATTCCTTACAGCTTGGTTCTATAAGGAATGAAACACTCCTTCATGCAGTTATAGGAAAATAATCAACAACAGGGTGGAAAAATGGAAATCGCATTACCACCCAATAGCCAATCCAATAATAGCAGAGGCTGAAGCGTTTTATTCCTCTTACTCCACAGCAAAAAACGTTCTTTTTAAATGTATTAAAGAACAGCACATTTGATCCATTTATAGTTAAACCACTGTTTATGTTGAATGTGAATGTTAACTGTCCACAAAACAAGCTAGTTCATGTTATCCGTCTTAAAGGTGGAGCTTTACTTCTGAATTTTACAAAGCGCTGACACTGGAGACTCCTTCCATATATGCTGCATAAACGTCTTCTTAACGAAAGAGTCACCATATCAGCAATCACACACAGTTTTTAATCCGTTCGTGTAAAGAGTCTGTTGTAGAAATCCCAAGTTGTTTTATGATGTACTGGAACACGTGCACTAATATAAACCTGCGATTTGTCTTGCAGCCGGAACTACTGATAGTGAACAGGCTCTGACCAATCAGAATCGAGAGAACAACAGCGCTGTGGTATAAATAAGAACATCTCAGTAGTCCTGGTTTTGGTCTCTACTGTATAATTCGGTAGGAGACGCCTTATGGTAGTGGTGTCAAACTCATTTTAGTTCAGGGGCCACATAGAGCCTAATTAGATATCAAGTGGGCCGGGCCAGTAAAATCATAGTATAATCACCTATAAATAACAAGAAGTCCATGTTTTTACCTTTGTTTTCATGCAAAGATATTTATATTTAATTAAATATCCTTTTATAAAATATATCATGAGCAACCTCAGATTTCTTAAGTCAAACATGTGCAATTTGCTTCTGATTATCATTCACATATATGTGCATTACAACTGCTCACAGTGTTTGTACAAATGCAAAAAAAACTTCACAGGTATTTGGAACTGAAAAATATACTATTTCACTTTAAAATTGATGGCATCGCATGAACAATAGGATTCCACCAAACCAAACTCTTTTGTATTGAAGCTGTTGACTAACATTAAATTGCACTTTTTTTTTTAACCATTACCCATTCATCTCTGTGAATAAATAGGAAGCGGTCCATTTTTCAGGAAAAACTCTACACTCTGTATCCACTTTTCTGCTTTTTGGCAGACATTTTGTCTAATGAGTGTGTGGAGACGAGTAGAAAATAGAGTAGACTGCTCCGTGATAACAAACAGCAGACGTCGCATTGCTGCCATCTGCTGTTCAGTCCCAGAGATGTGCCGCGTCTTTTACCCCCTAGCGGATAATTTATATAGCATTTTATTAAAAATGACAAGTTCGTGTCTTTTATGCATATATTTTTTTTCACTTTGCCTTATGGGAATGGTCTGTACTGTATATATATATATATATATATATATATATATATATATATATATATATATATATATATATATGTGTGTGTGTGTGTGTGTGTGTGTGTGTGTGTGTGTATTCTCACAATGCGGGACATGGCTGGACGTTGCAGGGCTCCTCCTGTGTGCTGGGTTTAGTAGCGCTGTCACAGTGACTGTCAGACACACGATCGTGAGTGACTCGATGCACACAGCCAAACACAGTATGCCTGATTCCTACACACACACACACACACACACACACACACACACACACACACACACACACACACACACACTCTTACTAGCTACTACTATCCGTATATACCTAATAAATTGACATCTCAGCATATATAACTAATAACAACTAATAAACAGATTCTTCTCATTTTCATCTGTCTAGAAATTTCAAAGCCATCATCTATTTATCATCTATAATGGTACAACAATAATAATAACAATAGGAATACTGTATAACTAGGCCTATGTCATACTGTATACTATCATATAAATCTATCATATAAAAATGCACTCAAAGTAAAAAAAATATATATATCTGGTTTATGAAGCTTTCTATAGTATATAGGCTCATTTAGGACCATCATTTTGCAAAAGTTGTCACTTGGGACAAAATGGCATTTGCAAGAATGGAAATGATAGATACCAGTAGTAAAACGATGCAAATTGTATATAAATTCAGCTTTAAAATCTGCAAATTGCATGCTAAAGTATTAGGTTCTGACCTCTGCCACAGGAGAGGCTGCAGTCAGTCGTGCCCGTGAGTTTCCAGTTGTGTTCTCTGTGCCTGCGAGGCGGTACCTGGTTTTCAGGTACGTGAGGTGGCCTTCTGCTGTACTGATCATATTCCACCCCATCGGTCACTGTGTTACCTACAGAAAACAGGGTCCTGATGTACAAATGACCTTCAGATTACTAAAAACTACCTACTGGAAGGTTCCATGTTACATTCAGGGTTAATGTTAGATGCAGGGTTGGGGGTTGAGTTATATTTAAGTACGGGATTTGGAAAGGAAATAATGTCTGTCGATTAATGTTAGTTTAATGTTAGTTTAACGTTAGTTCAAGAGGCATTTGGGGATCAAATCAAATTAGTGTAAGTTTTTTGCTTATTTAGTTTTACACTGAAGCTAGAAGGCACCACATGGGTGATCCCACCACTGAGGTGCTATGTGTGTCCCACTGGTATTACATTTACAAATCTGTACGTAAAGTAATCGGAGAAGACGTCTTAAACGCAGGTAAAGTGAACGTCACAACAACTAATGTGAATAGTTTAAATATAAGAATAAAACTACACTTTACCTTGAAATTTATAATCAGTAAAATATTTCAAAAACATTAACGAAGAACATGATTATTTTGCACGAGTGTGTGAATCCGTTTAACATCATATCCCCGAGTCATCTCTTACAGATTCTGAAAAAAAGGGCATTTTAATTGCATCTCAGCATTCACTCAACCCTGAGTTCCAGTGAAAAATGAAAGAAATGCCTTGATTTATTGATTTATTTTCCCCCTCACACCGAACCATTAATTTAAGTACAGCACATCCAGAAAGCGTTATAGTGTGCAGTACTATAATAGAAAGTTAGTTGTTGTTATGAACTATGACGATCAGATCAGCTCACCCTCCTCCGTGTTAGTAGCCGCGCTGACGGAGTTCTCCGAAGGAAGGATGTACTCGTAGTGCACTCTAGGATTGGGCTGCTGGTAGATCATCTGAACGACAAAACCGAGAGGAGAGGAGACACTATAAAACGAGTGCTTCTGAGCCAAGCAATGTAGAAGACCGTATTAGGACAATGAAGGTTTAACTAGAATAACTGGTCAATCATTTTTAATTCCAACTTGGGCTCGTGTTATATGTGCTACTGAAATCCAGCACATATCTAAAGTGCCCCCCGAGTTGACACTCAGATCAAGCAGACTTCACCATTCGCAAACTATACCCACGTTTGGTAAAACAAAAACCAGTACCTTTTCCCTTTCATCCTGCACATGATAGCTACAGGGCCTTATACTCTGGGAAAGTTCCTCGTATTCAGAGTCGGGTTATGATTACAGTTAAGACGTCCCATTCGGAGTAGTAAAATGCATTCAAGGTTGCCAGTGTGTTCACTAGTGCGTCAACCATAGCCTTTACACCACTTTAAGCAGTGGTTAAGATGCTGCGGACTGTTCAGAAGGTCAGGGGTTCAAGCCCAAACATTGCCACTCTGCCACTATTGATGCCGTTTCATCTCTTTATAAGAAGAGAGGGTTTCTTAAGGTTTCACTTAACCCGGGGGAAATAATCAGCGATAGATAATGTGGACGTTTCAATTAAAAAATAAAAAAGTCTAATATTTTGACAATACTGGATATTGCTGCATGAATAGTTCTAGATTCAAATTTCAAAGTCTAAGTTCAAGTTTTGTTTACTTTAATAAAATGGCTTCCGCCCTGATTATTTGTCAGCCTTTAAAATAGCGCTCGATTCGGCACATGCTATTACTTAGCATTTTATTATATTGTTAATTGTCCACACAAATGAATGAAGCTTTGCGATACTAAAGCGAGGTCATTAAACCGTGTGAGGCTGCGCACGTCAATCAACTCTGAACACATCCCATAAAGATTTGCCTGTGAATGTCACTCACATAGACGTCCAGGATCTCATCGGTCGGCCCTTCTGCTAGAAAGGACTCTCCGGCAGTGCTGCTGATCTCATTGGGCCGTCTGTAAGTGAACATCGTCCCTCCTCCTTCGTACTTTCCAGGTCGGTCGATAGCCCAGTTTCCATTAATGATGGAACGTCCAGAGCGACTCCGCAAAGCTGCCAGGAAAACATAAATGACACGCTAAAACTGGAAGCTTGTGGCAAGCTGTTGGAGTGGGTGTACAAGCATCTGGTTTGTTTCCTCACAACTAATTATGGTGACTTGGCGAAATCTGCCGCTATCGCATCATCTAGCGGTCTCAGTTCTTTCTGTAACCCAGGAATTGAATGATATTACTGCACGAATGTATGTACAGTATCTCACAAAACTGAGTACACCCGTCACATTTGTGTAAATATTTGATGATGTCTCTTCATGGGACAACACTGAAGAAATGACACTTTGCTACAATGTAAAGTAGTGAGTGTACAGCTTGTGTAACAGTGTAAATTTACTGTCCCCTCAAAATAACTCAACACACAGATATTAATGTCGAAACCGCTGGCAACAAAAGTGAGTAAATGCTTAAGTGAAAATGTCCACATTGGAACCAATTAGCCATTTTCCCTTCCCGTTGTCATGTGACTTGTTAGTGTTACAAGGTCTCAAGGCACTAGTGTTACAAGGCATCTGTGGGGCATCCTCAAACGGAAGGTGGAGGAGCACAAGGTCTCTAACATCCACCAGCTCCGTGATGTCGTCATGGAGGAGTGGAAGAGGACTCCAGTGGCAACCTGTGAAGCTCTGGTGAACTCCATGCCCAAGAGGGGAAAAAAAAAGCGAAAAAAAAAAATGTCCAAAAAAAAAAAAAAAACACTTTCCCCCAAAATTAAAAATATTTACTTTTTTCCCCTTTTTTAAAAAAATTTTTGTGTTTTTTTTTATTTTTTAAAAAAAAAAAAAAAAAAAAAAAAATAAAAAAACAACAAAACAACTAAGAAACATTACATTGTAGCAAAGTGTACCTTCTTCAGTGTCGTCACATGAAAAGATATCATCAAATATTTAGGGGTGTACTCACTTTCGTAAGATACTGTATATTTGACATTTTAGAGCAGCAGCATCTGTTCCTTGGATCTGATTCTGAAGCGATGCAATGGCGTCTCGGTGATCTGTTCGGTAATTTGTTCTGACACACGGCGGGTATTTGTGTTTCCAGTTATCTAGTATTGACCATATAACTTTACGATGTAGCAAAATCGCCAGAGACATAATTTACAAATGAATTCAGTCAGCAGAAGGCCTTCAGAGCAATGCAGCTTTCCAGAGAAAATTCTTCAGAAGTTTCCAACCTCAGTTAGACATCACCTTCGAGCAAAACCGCTGATCCGGCAGACTTTACTTCTCTGCCTTGCACAGGAATCGGATTCGATCTGACCTTGTGAAAAGCTTCTGCATTGTCTGTTTGGATCGAGACTCCACCACAGCAGCATCTGCGTTTTTGACCGTCTTTGACACCGTCGCCTGAACAGTGGCCCGATTTTACTGGAAAATTCTTCTGTGTAATTGAAGTGGATGCTGAACTCACGGTGGGGAAAGGGGACGCTAATGAAAGCTTGTTTATGTCCATGACCCCTCAGGCAGGAGAGGAAGGAGAGCGAACACACGGTCGTGTCTGCCGCGAGCCAGACACACTGCTGGGGCTCGACGTGGCTCTCATTAAAGCAATGTCTCCAACAATAAAGCACTGACATTCCTCCAGTCACTCCTCATATAGCAGGAGACTCTCGACCTCTTTGTCTCTCTCTCTCTCTCACACACACACACACACACACACTGCCATTATAATCTCAGAAACAGATTTTTTTTTATCTGACTTTCACTGAGAACGAAAGATTTTTGTGAACTCTTTTGAGAAATAACCACAGATTCTTTCACGTGCTCACAGTTTTATTTAAATGGAAAAAATTCCCACCACACGCACTCAGTATTTGTAGTTATTTTCCTCGATTTACAGTTAATTATAATAGGCTTCTGCTGTATGTCAGATTAGTGCAGTTTATCATACTGTACATACATACGCTGCTTAATCTTTTCTAAGTATGGCACGGAGATGTTGAGAATAATAAAACGTTGCATATGAATATTCATTTATATTACTATTAGAAGTTTGTATCGAGCTTATTTATATCAGAAGTGCTGTTTCTGTTTTCTTTACACCTGAATGTGCAGAATTCGGTTCTGTGTGTGTGTGTGTGTGTGTGTGTGCGTGTGTGTAAACCTCCACTCACCGAGGTAATTCTGGCTCTTGACCATCTCAGTGATGTTGATTTTGGTGGCTCCCTGTGGGATCTCTACGATCTTGTGGTAGCCGACATTGGACAGGCTGTGCTGGAACAGTCCAGAAACCAGCCGACACGCTGTGTTGTCCCCGCCACACACACCACATTTATCCAGCACCTTCTCTGAACCCAAAAACTCATCACAACCTGGACTCTGTCAGACACAAGCAAAAAAAAAAAAAAACAGACAGAAAGAGTGTTTCATATGAGGCATCTGCCACTGATTTTCTCACCACATGATGAAAGTCTTTTTGCTGTGCTTGATGTGGGGAAAAGATGTTCAAAGATTTCAAGAGCGTAAAGGAATCCCAGCTACTCTGACTGGTCATAGTCTACAAAAATTCACATGATAGAAATAGAGATGGCACTACATAGAAATACCATGTCATCGTCCCCCCCCCCCTCCTCCCCAACACCCCCCTCCCCACCCCAACACCGATACTGACAATGAAAGCTTCACTAGCAGCCGATAAAAATACCCATCTTGATATATTTTTCTTTAAAATATTACAAAACTTAAGCACTTTAAAAATACATAACTAAAAACACGACTTACAAAACAACCGCTCTGATTGTATTCAGTTAAACTCTTCCACACAGAATCGCTTGCATTGCAGATATAACACATGAAATGATGTATAACGTAGAATTATTTATGAACAAATCAAGCCTAACAAAAATACGAATAAAGTCTTCTTGTATGTAAACATTTTTTAGTTTTTCGATTTGTTTCGAAAAAAAATATTTAGATATTAAATATATATATATATAGTATGGATGTCCTGTATCAAAATATTCTTTAAAATATTTCCTCGTGAGTTTTAAAAAGAATTGTTTACGGTTCCTCGCTTATTAAAAGCTCCCTACCCTGAATAGAAACCCTTTTGTTGTACGGTTCTGTATAAAGCCGTGAAAGGTTTACTCAGAAGTACAAAAAACAATCCGTTTTAATTCTTTATCTAATAATGTATATAGTGAAAGAAAGAAAGAAAGAAAGACAAACAGACAGACAGAAAGACCAACAGAAAGACAGACAGAAAGCACTAATATCAGCTAACTAACTATTTTAGCCTTCTATCTAACTTTAGATTTATTTATCAGTAATGCAGATAATGGAGAAAATAAAGCTCTGGTGATGAGGAAAATCAGAAAATCAAGAGAATTTCAGCTGCTTGTTTGGCTTTACTACATGCAGATACAGTTAAAATTGCACTATATACACACAGATCAGCCATAACTTTAAAACCACCTGCCTAATATTGGGTAGGTTCCCCTTAAGCCACCAAAACAGCTCTGACGAGTCAAGACACAGGCTCCACAAGACCTCTGAAGGTGTTAGCAGCAGATACTTTAAGTCCTGTATGTTGCGAGGTGGAACCTCCATGGATCAGACTTGTTTGTCCGGCACATTCCACAGACGCTCGGTCGGATTGAGATCTGGGGAATTTGGAGGCCGAGTCAACACCATGAACTCTTTGTCACGTTCCTCAAACCGTTCCTGAATAATTATTGCAGTGTGTCAGGGAGCATTATCCTGCTAAAAGAGGCCACTGCTATTAGGGAATAGCGTTGAGATGAAGCGGTGTACTTGTTCTGCAGCAATGTTTAGGTAGGTGGGACGTGTCAAAGTAACATCCACATGAAAGGCCCGAAGGTAAAAACATTTTAATTCACAATAAAACTACATAGTGGTAGAGGTTTTAGTCCAGCAAAGTAACCGATAGTAACGTGAAGCAGAGAAACGATAGAAGACTGACAGTCCAAGGAGACACCAAGACACGTTGAAACTCTGCAGGAATGAGAACTTTATTCATACCAATAATCCCGAAATGATCCAGAATGACTTTCGAGCTCAAAGCTCGGAAAGATGTTGCTTAAGAGAGCTAACGTTCTAATCACTAGTGCAGAACCTCTACGTCCGATCTTCCACCGTCACCTTACCCCAAATGGGGTTTAATGTTAATGGTTCAATTTATTTTTTCCTGGTACATGAGTTATTAGGTCTTAAAGGCCTGAATGTTCTTTAAGTGGTGGTTAAAACACATAAACCCACGCTCTGATGGCTGGCAACACTCCTGCACAATGATTTCCAGTCATAAAACGCTAGCGGGAGACGAGAGCAACAAACAAACCGTAACTGACAAGATGATTTAAAATCGACCTCTGACTAAATAATCAAGCGCCGACACTGGAGACATCCGTCAAATGCTAAACAGAACGCTAAATATCGTTGTCATTGCACAACAAAACGAAATAAACCTTGTGTCGCAGAAAACGCGACCATATCGATACATTTTTATTCAGTTGATGTGAACAGTACAAGACCCTGCGAAAGAGCTGTTACTATAGAGATATCGATAATGTATTAGAATGAATGCATTCATATAAACCTGTGATAGAAAATTATTATAGAAATAAAATTAACGATCATGAATCACCTTTGGACCGGTCGAGATAGCTAAGCATTTGTGAACAGAAGACTCAATTTTTTGTAAAAACAAGCCTCAATGGCACCAAGCCTGAGAGAGGCTCTAATAGTTTCTCCTTTTGCCGAACCTCCCCAGGGCTGAAGCTCACGTTTGACCTTAAAGCATTTCATTTCTCTCTCTACGATCTGCTCTCAGTGGGTGGTGGTACACCGTCAAGCTCCAGAAGAACTACCGATGAACCAAAGTGATGATTTAAACCTTCCCTGAGATCCATTTTCAGCTGGAGACGGTTAGACTGGTCGCTGATCATGGGCAGCTTGCCTCCCCTCGTGAATTCCTCACCATTAGTGCTGGAATAAATAGCAGTGGTGTCTGTATGTCCACTGTAAAAATCAGACTCGACTCAGATGGTGAAAGGAAAATTGTAGTCTTGACTTTATTCCTTTTGCTGCAAACATGCTTTATTTATGTCCATTCATCCTGCATCTCATATAAGTCATGGATACAATCTATACGGAGCTCAGTAACTTGAATTAACCAGAAGAAAAAGTCCTCCGATGAACCAGTAAAACATTGAAATCCAATCACTTATAACTGATCTGTCCGGTTTATATGGACATACTTGACGTCTGAGTGAAAATGTTATTAAATGTTCTGCTTTAATTAAATTCCTTGCTTCTCTGAAGTACTACGTACCAGACGCCTTTTACAGAAAAGCCACATCCTGAACTTTTCTGCACCAGCTACACTGCGAGATTAAAATGAGATTCTCAGATGTGGCATACTTTACAACACGTGTAGCTATAAGAAAGGTTGTGCACGTTTATATCAGATTGGCACAGCGCTATCGTTTCACTGGGGTACGAGCTCTTTGTTGTGTCTGGGCGGTCGAGTTCATGGTTGAGATGCGCGAGCAAGGAAAGCTCAATGATCGGAGATACTTCTTGATTAGAATGACTTATTTGTGCAGTCAGTCATGGTGGCCAAGCCTCATATGAAGACAGCCAAACCATCAAACATCGAATGTTTTCTACTCATAAGATCTCATGAGGAATATCTGAACCGGCTGGTCAAAGTTTTCTGCAAATAAAAATGCTTCAGTTTAATGAGCTAGTCAAAGTATCAGGCAAAGAAGTAACATCTTTAGCAAGTTTCAGACAATCTGTGCTAACTATATGTAAGCACAATCTCTCTGGATCTCTCACGGATATGGGATTGAACGTAAAAACCTAACAACTCTGTGGTGTCTGGTTGAAAATGAATAGGAAAAATGGAATGATAAACATTAGCATATGAATATTACAAATTCACAAGCCATGACATCAGCTAATTGTCCCCTTTCAGAGCTAATGTCTCTAGCCCTGTAACTAACATCTGGTCTGATGAGCTGCCTTCAGCTAAATAATTTATTTATAACAAATTTGTTATTGGCAACAACAGAGGATCTGCTACAGAAGCTGCAGTGGGGAAATACAGACTGATATATAGGCATGTACAGTTTAGATTACGGGCATACCCTCAATTCAATTCAATTTTATTTGAATAGCGCTTTTAACAATGAACATTTACATAGCTTTACAGAAATATATAAACACACAAGGTTTTAAGTGTGTGAATTTATCCCTATTGAGCAAGACGGTGGTGACGGTGGCGAGGGAAAAACTCCCTGACATGATATGAGGAAGAAACCTTGACTCAGAAGGGAACCCGTCCTCATCTGAGTAACAACGGATAGTGCGAAGTTTGTTATGGTTTAATATGAAGTCTGTTTGACGAACTAGTCCACTGGTCACTAAAGGAGACCTGAGTGTAAAACTGCATGTGGTGATTGAAGTCTCAAGGCCATCGCAGCAACCGTAGTCCCAGAAACCACAGCGAGAACGTCCATGTGGAATTGAGGTCCAAAACTATTCCGTGGTAAAAAAATGCCGAAATCCCATGAAAAAATACCTTGCAAAATGTACAGGAAAATGTTTTATTTTATTTTGTAGTGTTTCTAGTAAATTCACTGTCATCCACTGTCAATTTAGACCGAACAATTCAGACCCCGACTGAAATGGTGGCAGGAAAACAGTTGCCTTGATTCATTCATTGTGTTGCAAATGTAGTTTATTTATGTCCATTCATTCTGTTATTTATTACCTAAATGATAAACACTGACTGCATTTCAAATAAGTAATAAATAAAACCTATACACCTTTTATTTGATTGAGAAATACACCTTAAAATGCGTAAACTGTGATTTTATTAATGTTTATGTATCTTAAATTTTAAGTCTGGCACAAACATTTAATTCCAGCGTATGTATAGACATGAAATAATGGCAATAATAAAACTAACTAACTAACTAACTAACTAACTAACTAACTAACTAACTAACCATCCATCTTCTATACCACTTTATCCTTTTCAGAGTCACAGGGAACCTGGAGATATCCCCAGGAGCATCGGGCACAAGGCGGGTGCCAATCCATCGCAGGGCACAATCACATACACACTCACACACCCATTCATACACTACGGACACTTTAGACACGCCAATCAGACTACCATGCATGTCTTTGGACTGGGGGAGGAAACCGGAGTACCCGGAGGAAACCCCCGCAGCACGGGGAGAACATGCAAACTCCACACACACAGGGCATGTGATAGCAGTGGGGGAAGCAGTTAGTAAACATTTTGGGATCTTTCAGTCCTAAATGTAATGGATCCAGAACAGCATCAGCTCATCTGGAAATACAATATTCTCATTACCTGAACTCATGGTGAAAAATGCACTCACAAGTCCATTCCAGCCAACCATTTATTACCGAACTGAACTTATAGCATGACAGCTTGATATAAGATGGTAATGATATAACCCTGTGATATTCTCCCAACTGGAGAAGGAATAAAAGAGAAAAGAGAGTGCAGTCCCATATTTGTTTCATTACAAGTATTTAACCGATCAAAGAACAGCTGACTTTGCAGTTTCCTTCCATCTGTAATAAGCTGTACATGGAGAGGAACAGCAGCTGCAGATGGCCGACTGTGACCATCCTTCCAGACATAAGCTAAGGTCCTACTACTGTACTGCAACACACTGTTTATTCACTAAAAAAAGAGTTGAATATAAGGATAAGTCTGATAAATATGGGTCTCTCATGATCACAGACCTTAATTAAGGACTAATACTCTGAGTGATGGGTCAAGACTTGAGCAGTACTTACATTTTTCTTACCTCGTTACCCTTCCTTAGATCTTTAACAACTTCCTTCCTAATATTCCATAGTAGGGAGGACCTTAACACGGCCATCAAGTCTGAAGATTAAAACCCAAGAAAAATATACAACTCAAGAGTGGAAGGAATAAAAGAAGGAATTAGTCATGGATTTCAAAATTACGGCCATAGACCAAAACACAGCAAAAACACCGATTTTTTATTGATTTATTTAGATCTAGGAATACAATGCTTTGCAAAGCATTTTGATTGCACTAAGACAGTGATAGGTATGGACAAAATGTCCTGGGCTTGCTGGAAACCTAACTGACTAGACTGAAAACTTGTAGGCAACATGGTGGAGCAGCTGGGAGTGTTGCCACATCACAGCTCCAGGGTCTTGTGTTCGATAGTAATGCACCGCATCCGGGTTGTATTCCTGTGTATATTCACATCCAATGTTCCTGAGACTCAAAGTGAGAGAAAGTGAGTGAGTAAGTAAAAAGTGGTAGCTAACATAATGTAATAATGTAGTAATTTGGTTGGGTCCTTGGGCAAGACACTGAACCCTAAGTTGCTCCCAGTGGCAGGTTAGCAACATGCATGGCAGCTCTGCTATTATTGGTGTGTGGGTGTGTGTATAAATGAGTGACTTAGAACCAGTGTAAAGCACTTTGTAGAACTGCTAAGGTTAAAAAGCACTATAAGTGCAGCACTATAAATGCTTTCATTCATTTTCAATGCTTTCCAAAGTAATTTACAGCTGAGACAGTGACGTTTACACGGACAGCAGTAATCTAATTGTTGACCTTATTCTGAATAAGACAATATTCTGATTAAGGTGTTTACATGAGTCGCTTGTAGAATACTCCTTTCATGTTCAGGTTTTACATTTTATCGAATGTAGATCGATTAACGGCTCACGTCATTACGTCTCCACGTCACGCCGTCGGACGTTCTCTCCAGAATTTCACGTATCGACATACAATTCGTCTTCGTTATGGACCCGTATACAGTTTTGGGTGTTTTTATTTTAAAGTTTTACGAGCGCTTCAAGTGCAGTTAATTATTAATCGTGCTGTACGTGCAAATAGACGACTGCTTGAAGCCGTGGGCTGCGTCCCAAACCGCGTACTTACCTAGTGTATAGTAGCTGAGATACATGTATTTCACTTCCTACTATATAGTAGGTAAGTACGCGGTTTCGGACGCGGTCGTGCTCTCGTTTGCCGTCAAACGGTTGAACACTGCCGTGTGTGTACGTGAAAACGCCCACACGACGTTAATAGTGTGATTAAGGTGTGTATATGTCTGAGATGCACATCGATAATGCGACTAAAACAGGAAATACTCCGCACGTCTTAATTCCATTTGTGTTTACTTCGAGTATGACTTTAATCGGATTAAGGTCACCAATAATCTCTGTTTACATGCTAGTTTCTTAATCAGAGTATCGTCTTAATCGGGTTCATATCGGATTATTGTTGTCCATGTAAACGTACTGACTGAGACAATCTTAGGGCAATTTAGGGCGAAAGGTTTAACAGTGGCAACTTGGGGGTTCTGGGATTTGTATCAGTAGCCAAGAGCCATAACTTTTGAGTTGTTATACGGCTTCTTTTACTATTTTTTAATCAGTGTACAATGTTTTCCACCCTCTTAGACACAAGACTCAAGACATTATCAAACTTAGTGAGTTGAGCCAGGTGTGTTAGAAGATGGAAACACAAACATATGCATGTTGGAATTAAAGTAGCAGGTTCCAAAAACACCACTTTCAACAAGAACGCTGCTCGCAAGCCAAAGGTAGCATGTGATAACTCTTTACATGGCCTGTCAGATGGCACTTTGAAGGTGAGCTACAACAAACACAATTTTTTTTTTTTTTAGATTTTCCCTGTTATTCCACAACCCTTGTCTGGACTCTGCTGAGAATCGCAGTACCACCGTTACTGCTCCAGTCTGGTTCGGAAACTCCACCGGGAGGTGAAGTCGGTGTGGTTTGGCCCAGACTGGAGCTCTAAACCTCAGCTATTCCATCCCATCCCATATGATCTCCTGCCAATGCTGCAGATTTTGTCCGTACAGAGCAGAGAGGTGAACAGGAGCCACTGCAACATCAGGAGGTCGATGTTCAAGAAACGTGAGAAGGAATGCATTTGGCAAATGAGAAAAGGAACACGCGCAGCGTCCGTCACTGAAGATAAAACAGGATACGCATAAAATGCAACAGTAATCAAAAACGTCAGACGTTTGTTCATCCAAACACAATATCTGAGTTCAGAGTCACTAAAGATTAAACATACCAGGGTTGTTAGAATGACAATAATAAAAAAAAAGACACACGCGCTGCTGCAATCTGTGCACGTCCTCCTGTCCCGCTGCACTTAAAAGAGTCACGTCATGACATGACTGTGTGTGTGTGTGTGTGTGTGTGTGTGTGTGTGTGTGGAGAGCGCATGTGGTCTCCACATGAGGACGTAGAAATCAACTACAGTTCTCTTAGTGAAGAACTGGACAGCACCCGTTTCTGGTCCAGTTTGCACTCGGCTAACATCTGTTGCTAGCGTCAATGTTTTCGCATGGAGGCATTTATTATTGAAGGTCATACAAATGTATTTCATGCATTAATGGACTAATCTATACCTTGAGATTTAAATTCTGAGTCACCTACGGCTTATTTCACTGCTACTGAATAATCAGCATTACTGTAAACTGGGAAGAAACTCATATATTACTCATATATCGCAATATAAAATGTAACATGAATGAAAGACATTCCAGACACAGCGACATGTTACAGCTAAAGGTATCGTCTTTTTCTACCGGGGTCCTCAATTGTTTAGATTCAGGGAACGCGACAGAGCTTCTCAGTACCCATTTATTTTATAAACAATCAAACGATTCACATATTAGACTCAATAAGTTTCTATAAGAATCTCAATAAGAATCAATAACATTTGGCTATTTATTGGATCCATTGATCATTTTATTCCTGAACTTGATCCAAGTGGATGTTATTAAAAATTTTTTTTAATTGTTTGGGTTAAAACCATCCAATTCAAGTGAGAGGTCAAAACTAAGATGTGAAGCTCGCAATAAAAACAAAGATCATGTTCATTAGCCTGCTAGTCTGCTGATATTTTCAGAAACTTAATTCCTCAGAAAATGTACGAACAAAAATAATAACTGCGAGTCAGGATGACAAAAACACTATCTGTAGTTGAGACCGATTATGAATGGAGTGATGTAGGTGAGGTTGAGGAACAGTCAGAGCCAGAATTCACACACCATACGGACACTGCTGACATTGCTACCACTGGATAGTTTTTTTCTCCGATGTTTTCTAGTGTTTCTGGGGGAAATAGTGGTTTAAACTAAACATACACAGAGAGCGCCATTGTGTTACACACCTGGAAAATCCTCAATAATACATATAATAACTATGGGTTGTAACTTCCACCGCTGTAACAAATTATTTAAAAAATCATGGACCCTGGCTTTGTTGTACAGACCCCACATGGTCCCCGGATGCTAGTTTGAGAATCTCTATACTATAGCCACGTATAGCTTTACAAGCTAACAGCAGGAGCTCTGCTCTTTCCTCACAGGAGCCCTGTTCACACCAACTAAAAACCTTCTCTTACATTACTCTATGTAACTTAAGAAATAGAACACGATGGGGTTATCTCCAAAACGGTAGGCCAAGCATGTCGCTGCCAGGAGAAACATAAGTCACTACTGGAAAGCTGTAAATCGGAGTTCCGTATCAATGCTGATTAATAAGGCTTCTGGGGACTAACGTCCTTCCAGCAGGAGAGGCCTATTTGTTAGCAGGATTCTACTGTGAATAACATATGGCTTAATTCCCGATAGAACATAGAAAACATATGAAATGTTTAAACTGAGGAAATGTCCCAATTTATGAAAAAAAAAAAGGTCATTTTGAATTTGATTCCGCAACACGTCTCAAAGAAGTTGGGACAGGGGGCACAAAAGGCTGGAAAATTAAGTGTTCCTGAAAAGAAACAGCTGGAGGTTCATTGGGAGCAGGTCAGTAAGATGATGGGGTATAAAAAGAGGTTCACCAATCTGCGAAAAACTGCGTCTACAATTTGTGGAACAATTGAACTGAACATAAAATTGCGGGACTACAGGACATAATATCATCAAAAGATTCTGAGAATCTGGAAAAATCTCTGTGCTCAAGGGACAAGGGTGAAAATCAATATTGCATGCCCATGTGTGTGTGTGTGTGTGTGTGATTATATATATATTATATATATATACATACACACACACACACACACACACATACACGAAGAACCTGAGCGCTGTAACAATCCCTTGTAAACACGTTCTGAGACATGACGCCAAGGTTAACATCACAGCATAAACACACAGCGCTAGTAAAATCGGCTAAAATAACCAGAACAGTGTTGATCCAACTGGTGTTATGGGCGTTGTGTTTCCCAAAAGCTCAGACACAAACCACACAGCAAACTGCCGTGAGATCAAAGGTCATCTCTATGTAGCAAGTTTCTCAGAACATACACACTGCTCTGTAAAGTTTTGTTTCCTCCTTTCCTTTTTTATTTTTTTTTTTTTTTTTTTTATTAATTACTATTTATATATATATATATATATATATATATATATATATATATATATATTATATATATATATATATATATATATATATATATATATATATATATATATATATATATATATATATATATATATATATATATATATATATATATTTATAGATGGGTAGATGGATAGATAGAGTGAGTGAGTGAGTGAGTGAGAGAGCATTGTACTTTTTTAATAAGGTTTAGTTTTTTTTTTTTTTAAACAAACGAAAAGAAAGAAAGAAAACCATGAGATGGCATTTTAGTGGCCCTCCCTCAGATGGGTGTATATTAGTCAGTGTGTGGGCTGTAGTGACAGTTTAACAACGTGGAGGGTCAAACCATTTCTGAAGCCAGCTAACGGGAATCTGCTTGCTGACCGACACCACAAACCAGAAGAAAGACAGGGCAAGGTCAGGAGAAGGATGCAGCTCAAAGAGCTTTACGCAATAGGCCACATCTTTGGGATTCCGTAAATAAATACGTTTCACAAGACTTCAAGACAAGTACACAGATTTTGATTTAAAAAAAAATCCACCTCATAATGGAATAATTGTGAACGTGATGATTACAAAATCCTGGTGAGGTTCTACACAGACACCAATCCTTAATCTACGCAATCTTGTAATCTTAACTCAACGTTATTTGTATGCTATACTTCCTGCTAGGAAATAAAAAGGAAACACCGTTCTCGACTTTCCCAAAGTAGGAAGGTTCAATTCGAGTCAATTACAGACATGCAGAAGAAACCTTGACAGCAACCAGACAACCCACATGACGTCCTATTAAGATGGCTGCTCAGACCGTCAACAGTAAATGAAAACCACATCTATACTTTTAAATGAAATTACAGTCGTATTTGCTTTAGATGAATCCTACAGACCCATGAAATGAAATCTATAACACTGATCATACGCTTCATTGTTTTGAGAAAGTAAATACATCTTGAATGTTAAAATGACTCGTATCACTAATATCCACTGACTAGCTTGTTTTTTAGGTAAACTAAAAAGAAAGAAATAATAATAATAATAAAAAGCAGTCATGGCATATTATGATGGTGATGGTATAAACCACAATATGTGGGAATTTTTTACAAAATATATGATTAACACGTGCCTTCCAAGGAGAAAAATTACACACGATGGCTTTATATTCAAAAATGTTCATTCTTACTTATGGATATATTGGATCAGATTCACCGGTCTGAGGCCACTGGCATGCAAAAAGTTTTCCAAGACCTTTCTACACTCCAGACAGGAGGTACTCAATTTACTAAACATCTCCATGGTGTGTATCTGTGATTAGCACTGGTAATGAACGTACCTGAGCCGGCCAGGGCACCACGTGTGTGTGAAGGCAGAGCAGCAGCAGGAGAGCTAAAGCCGAGAGCATAGTGGCTCTTTCAGCACAACAGCTATCCACAGAAATATGCGACTGTCCCGAGTCTTCATCCACTGCACTTTCTCTGAGTGCCGATCATCGCTCGCTCACACACTGACATAAGATCCGAGATGTTGTGTGTCTATGAGTAGCAAAAATGCTGCAGAACATCAAAAACCGTCCTGCACGGCAAGGGGAGAAGTATGAACTGCTAATATCGAGAGAGGAGGTACTGCTGGAGGAATGGGGCAGGCGGGTGGTGGTGGTGGGGGGGGGGGGTTGGGTGAGACAGAAGGGGACAGTATATGAAATCAAGAGGAAATGAGAGAGAAAGTAATATGTGTGTAAGACAGAGGCATACTGGAGAGAAAGAGAGAGAGAGAGAGAGACAGGAAAGAGCATGGAATGAAATCCTGATTAAAAGATACACAGGAAATCAGTTAGGACGTGTGTGCTGTGTGTCCTTCAGGAAAAAAAAAGGATGGAGGGTCTAAGGAACAGGAGAGACGTGGTCGTAAAAGCTCACAGAGAGAGAAGGGAGGAGGGAGGTGAAGAAACATGCTCCACTCCAGATGCACCACTCAGGAACTTTTTAGCAGCGGGACTCGGAGCGCGCTCAGCACGTCATAAATTAAGACAATTACTGTTCAATGTGTTAAACACAAAAAAAGGGTATAAAAGGACGAGGTGGCAAAAGATGAAGAGGAGTAAAAGACTAGAAAGAGTTTCAGACAGCATTTGGCCTCTCCAACTGTCAACTGCAATTAGTGTTAATCTCATCCTGATGAGACGAAGTGTGGTTTTTTCCCCCCTCTGTCAATAGTAACAATAAGATAAAACGTCTGCACTGTGACAAGATGATCATGGTTTTAACCTTTTAACACCCTGAACACCCTGGACCGAGTGCCAACCCATTGCAGGGCGCAATCGCACACACATTCACACACACTACGGACAATTTGGAGATGCCAGTCAGCTCACAATGCATGTTTTTGGACTGGGGGAAGGAAAACTGAAGGACCCGAAGCACGGCGAGTAAATGCAAGCTCTGCGCAAACAGGTTAGAGGCAGGGATCGAAACCCCAACCCCGGAGGTACGCAGGCAAATCTGCTAACCACTAAGCCACCGTGCACCCCCGATTCATGCTCATAAACTAAAATAAATCTCTATTATAGGGGTCTGTGAAATTTATTCTGCAGTAAAGACGGTCCCTAGGTCCAAAAACATTAGAGAAGCTCGTGTTCAGTTACTGGAGAGTTATACTGTAATTTGGCATGGTTTTGATTTTATTTCTTTGACATCTTCCGATTCTGAATGACCACGACTGATCCGTACGATACGACGAAACACCTTTTAAAGAAGATTTCATGAATGTTTAAAAAAAATTAAACAATTATGAAAAGACTAAAACTGAAAATGTACTCGAACTGGAGTGAAATGTACAGTAGTTGAGCGTTATCACGGGTCATGGAAAGGTCAAATTATATCGTATATCTTCATTTATAGTCCCATTTTCCCCCATATATTCCCACTTTGTGTCCAGTTTTCCTGGGACAGTTTTCCTCTACAACCCGGACCAGGATAAAGCAGCTACTGAAGAATCAATGAATGATGAATTCATTATATGGGTTGTGTTTAGTGTACTTTGATACGACGAAACTACGGCTACATGTAAAAATCCAAAACACAACATTAGGTCGAGATAGCAATAGTATTTTGATACACTATCCGTAGTATTTGGTTATGTACTGTGGATGTAGCCATAATACTATTATAACGTTAATATATCTACTGTGTGGAAAAAGAGCTGAGGACCTAAGGTGGCTGGAAGGTTGTGAGTTTAAATCCCAGGACTGCCTACTTGTTGGACCCTTGAGCAAGACCCTGAACTCAGATTGATGTCTGGATTAAATTTCCGCCTTTGGATAAAAGCATCTGGCGAATGAATCAATGTAAATATAAAGCCACTGCGTCTGACGGAGAGTCAGTGAGGGAGCAGGAGCGGCCTGTCTGAGTGTCATCCACTCGCTGATGCGTTTTATCGTAACTGGATCTCGGGAATATTTCCAGGTTAAAGACGAATGCGTACACTATATTCGTCTGTGTGGCAGTTTATCAGACGATAAAGTATACGGCCATGTTCAAGTCATCAGGGTGTCGTAGTCAACATGGTCTGTGAAGGAATCCTCAGAATGAACTGAGGCGTTTGGGTCAAATCTGTAATCATGTCTCTTTCCAAGAGCATCCATTTCCCATCGGGCTTATCGTACACAGGGACACAGGGTACTACACAGTACTTTGTCCCGATTCGAGCATTTACTTCTAGTATCTCCTCCACAGCCATTTTGAGAAGTGAATTATTGAGGATGTAATCCACTCCGCTAATGTCTCGTACGTATGTGCACATTCTCAATCACTGCTGGTTTTATGGATGTGTCAGTGAAATGGGATTCGCCCACATCGAGACCTAGGGAGTGTTTCACTCTGCAGTATGTAGTCGAGTCACCTGACTTCTAGGCTGCGTAAATATACAATCTGGTCTAAAAGGGATTCAGCCGCTAGTGCTACTTCATATATGGATCTTTTCATATTCAGTCCCTCCAGGATCTCAGGGTTTTTCCGAGGGCAGAAATGAACGTCGAATCAATCAATCTTTTTTTCTTTCTCGAAACTAACGAAGATTTTCTGCAGATTCGGGCCGAGACACGTCATGTGACGTCATCAGAACACGCGCTCGGACAAAGCCCTCTTCGAATCACGTGCGTGGAACATGAGTACAGCTACAAAGGGCTTATTTACCGACAAACATCGCTACGAAAGATCGCTCGAGCGATCGCAATTTTGCCAATTCAAGTAGATTTCCACCAAAAAAGCACAAAAAAATTCCCTCACTAGCTCAAACAAACCAAAAAAAAAAAAAAACCATAAAAAAAACTGAACTCGTAAACTCCTCTGTCCTGAAGACTTTCCCATGTTCAGTGGAAACATTTCACTGAAGATTAAAGTCCTGTGAAGGGGAAATAATGTATAAACCTATCGTTTGTGTTGCTACTGTATAAAATTATATATAAAATGAATCCACACCTTCTGGCCAATCAGATTTGAGAATTCAGGCACACTGTGGTATAACAGCGAGTAAGATAAACCTTATTTGTATTAGCGCAGTATTATTCACCAGCAGGCCCTGGATACACACATCCGTGTATTACATGAACTGAGGGGAAATGGTGCCTCAGCTACTGTAGCTCTTACCGTGCACACGCGCGCGCGTGTGTGTGTGTGTGTGTGTGTGTGTGTGTGTGTGTGTGTGCACGTTATTCTCAGCAACAGGCAGTAATTGGCATGCCCTCTCACCCCGAGGCAACAGGTGACTCATCACCATCAAAAACATGGCCCCCTGGTTAACAGCCATTCTGTGCTCATAACACACACTCATGCCGATCCATTACTGGGGTGATGACAGCTTTCCATCATAGCTTTGGTGCACACACGCACACGCACACACACACACACACACACACACACACACCCACCAACATACAAAGCCGAGGAGCAATAAAAGCAAAGTAGTTTTCACTCCAATACACCAGTCCAGAAAATCCCCCCGACCCCCCCCCCCCTCTCCAGTTTCTCCATCTGTAGCTTATCATCACCACATTCATCTCCATAAAGTGGAAGATAGTTATTAAAGTTGTCGTCTTTCATCAGCTGCTCAGCTCTCTTTAACGAAGGACCCCCACTGAGCTTTCCTGCCTAATGAGGAACTAACAAGCAGAATGTCTTCACACTGGATGTACAAGTGGCGCGAATGCAAATTCTTTTGACACAAATGGGTGGGTAGAAATTGACATCAAATGCCAGGGAAGTTCAATTCAATTCAATTTAGTTTTATTTGTATAACGCTTTTAACGACGGACATCGTCCATTCACTGCAACAAACTAGGAATCCTCAGCCAGCATTACTGTACCATCGGGAAGCCCTTCAAGGTCATCAAGGTTTAAATCAAGGTTTAAATCAAGGTTTATCTAATAATTCTGCTGCACCAAACTTTAAACCTTTAAATATCAGCAGGCTTACATTTAAACCATCCCGTTAATCCTGGATTTAATGTCACAATAAACCTGGATTAACTATAATCTGGTTGCTCCATCACTTTAAACTCAGATCTTTTATTTTTGATTAGAGTTTTTTCATTTCATCAACCTGTATCGGTTATGCGAATGAGCGGTTAATAATCTCAGTTGAATTGTTTTTTTTTTTTACTCCAAAGTTTAAAGTTCACGATTCCGTATTTTGTTGCTGTTTAGATCCGCTGGAGAATTCATTTAATCCTACGTTTGTGAAATCCGCACGCACTGCCGCAATGTCGTCGACGGCGAGTCCGTCCTGATGGAGAAAATGAATCGTAGATGGAGGTTTTAATCGCAGGTTACGATTCTAATCCCCTAATGCTAATTTGTTCACCTGTCTTTAAAATGAAGTAGTGCAACACAACTCGATTTAAAATAAATCCCAGATCAACAAATCCTAAATTAGCTCTAAACCTGTGCTTAATTTAATCCTTATTGGTGCAACCCACCTTTAGTGTATTAAAAACATCCAGACTACTGTCTGAGGTATAACACCTAGTAGTGTATCATTCAATCGATGAAATGATATATAATATTTCTGACTATAAATATTCCATGTATATCTAAGATACAAGCAGCACACGACAAAGTTATGGGTTTGCTATACACTAGATGCACTGCTTCCCAAAATAAAGCACCTACTGTACGTGGACATTTCTTCTCAGGATCCCAAAAAACAAACGAGTCTGCGTGTGCGTATTATATTCACGCTGCCTCTTTAAAAACACCGTCATCCGAGCACATATGCTAAGAGTTTGGTGATAAAGTTATAGAGTAGGAGGAAGAAAAACACTCGCGTTGCATCTGGGAGATGTATTAGAGTCCAGCAAGGCCAAACAAGTAGCTGTTCACAACGAGGAAACCAGACTGTGCAGGAAGTGCACGGAGTTTCTCTAAATTTGTATTTTTAAGTAACTTAATCAACGTGTCAGACAGAGCTGGGAAGCAGTGCTAGTGTCCAAAAAACACACATTAATATCGGAATTCAATTTCACGCGGAGTTCATTCCTTTCACGGTCCGACGGAGATAAAAACGGAAAGGAAATGTTATCGATCGCTTTTGAACTCGTATTACAATTCGCATTAAGGAGAAGGATTACAGTCAGAGGAAACATCCAGTAAAGACGCAACGTAATACGCAGAGAGCAGAACGATTTAAATAAAACACTAACAGTAATACTAAAATTAGTAAAACACTAATACTCCCTAGCAGTTTTATTACATACTTTCCTCAGTTCAGATTCATAAGTTTAAAGAAACAGCTAAATAATGTAAAAAAAAAATCTACCTGAAAACCAGCCTGTGTATATTTATGCCATGTATCTGAGCAAGGAATATAAATAGTACAAATAAATCTACTCAGAGGAATTTGTATATTGAGAAAAATGCTGGATATTGAGCAAGTTCTGTAAATAAAAGCTTTTGTGTTGCTGGATTTTTTCTCCAATGATGCTGGATTTATGGAACACCCTGTAGATTAGAGTCTACATTTGATCTGAGTCTCTGCAGATTAGCCCTAATCTAGACGATCGAGTCGCGTCGAGTCAAGTGCAAGGAACACAGATTTAGTGCCCGCTGATCAAGTTTCAGGCATCTAAGAATGTGAAAGTAAATTAATGTTTTTTTTTATTGTTTTTTTTTTACTTGATTTAATATCCTATGAAAACTGAGAGCGGGAAAAGCAGGAAGTAAATTTAACATCCGCAGCTGCTCTGGATGTTCTCCATACAGGACTTGGAGTAATTGAACTGTAAAATCCTGACGTTTTACTTCTGCCTGGAGCAGTATTCTGTGGATGGTCCCACATGGATAAAAGATTTACACTCCACAAGAAAAAAAAAAAAAGTTCAAGCCCGAGTCTCACCATTTCTCAGTGGATAATTTCACCTGGACGTTGTAGATTTATTTTACTTTATATATATATATATATATATATATATATATATATATATATATATATATATATAAAAAGACAGTGCTGGTGTTCTGTGCTTATTCCAGGACTCACAATCTTCTCATAATGAACATCAACATACTACCACGTACATTTGGGCGGCTGTGGATCAGGTGGTAGAGCGGGTTGTCCACTAATCATAGGGTTGGCGAATTGATTCCTGGCTCACGTGACTCCACATGCCGAAGTGTCCTTGGGCAAGACACTGAACCCCAAGTTTCTCCCGATGGCAAGTTAGCGCTGCTCTCATTGGTGTGTGTGAATGGGTGAATGCACAGTGTGAAGCGTCTACCATACTAATAGCATTCACCATACTAAACACACTACTTGTGTTCTACACCTGTATTCTGTAATGATTTATTATCACCCAGAAGAGGGTGGGTTCGCGTCTGAGTCCGGTTCCTCTCGAGAGTTCTTCCTCATGTCATCTCAGGGCATCACCGTCACCTCTGGGTTGTTCATTAGGGAAATCTAAATCTATAGCCACCAGATTTCTGTTACATGTTGTTAAAAGTGTTCTAAATATATATTTAAATCGAACTGATCATAGGATCTCAGTACGTCCGAGAGGAAAAGAGATAAAGAAGCAGAGGTCTGGACTTTTGAACTACTTCAGAGACTCTTTGACTTTCATTTGTTTGCTGGCTCGACCTTCCTACGCCTTGTTTTCTCTTTCCTCTTCACCTCTCTCGTTCTCACTTACGAGTACAGGCCAGGTTATGCTCTGGGTCGAGAGTCACGACACCGAGACTGAATCTGAGCAGGCAGCCTGATCGCCCACAGAGACACATCGGCCGAACCGGCGGCGATTTCAACACGCCGTTCATTTTTAAACCTCATCTTTAAATTTAATGAGGATTTAACATCTTCTCATCTGATCCTCAAGTTCTCAAGTGGTGCAGTGGTGGCTTGGTGGTTAAGGCTCTGGGTTACTGATCGGAAGAACGGGGGTTCAACCACCAGAACTTCCAAGCTGCCATTGTTGGGCCCTTGAGCAAGGCCCTTAACCCTCTCTGCTCCAGGGGGCGCTGTATCATGGCTGACCCTGCGCTCTGACCACAACTTCCGAACACGCTGGGGTATACGCAGAAAAGAATTTCACTGTGCGTTAATGTATACGTGACCAATAAAGACTCATTTTCAAGTCCTGTTTTTGTTTCCAGAGGCGTGAAATTATCTTTGGCACGTCGTAAAGTGACCTCCCGGTTTGGGCGTGTGTGAAATGTGAAATGCGTTCTCCACACTTGGGTGCAGTTTATCTCGTGGTCAAAAGACCTTACACTTTGCACAATTACAATCGACACAATTACAAAATTCTGTAATTGCGCAAAGTGTAAGGTCTTTCCGCTGCGCTTTTTTATGCAAGCGAAAAAGTCAGGAAAAGCCATAAAGTGGATCACACGTTATGTACATGAAATTTGGATGTACGTTTAGATCCATAATGAGTGATCCAGAGGCGAGAGTGATGAGAAAAAATGCCCCGATGATGACATACAAAGTCCTAGGATGAGCACACGACCGTCCTCATGATCAGAGTAGTTCTTAGGTACAAATCTATAGCACTGAAGAACACTGCATTACGTTGGCGGCATCTGGCAGACACCCTTATCCAGACCGATTCACATATCTTATTTACACACCTGAGCAGTTGAGGGTTAAGGGGCATGCTCAAGGAGTGGCAGGTAGGTGGCGCTGGGACTTGACCTCATGACTTTCCGATCAGTCTTACTACTACTGCCCTGAGGAAATGCGGAGCTGTATAGCATTAGGATAAATCAGGGAGATCTGTAGTGCAAGAGGAGCAGTAGTAGAAGTAGTTGACGTGCATCAGTCACAAAGAAGCCACAGCAGCAGACGTATTTTAGTGCTGGGATAATTTACGAGGCCTGTGAGTCTCTCTCTCCATCACAGATGACCCACACTACCTCCATCCCTGGCCTGATCCCTGCTTCGGAGCTCAGAGGAGCAACATGGCTGTCGGTGTGCGCTTGTTTGAGATAGAGAGACGAGAGATAGTATGTTCAGATGTGATCGCTCCATAGTGGATAGATTTCAGATCCCCTGTCTCTCAGTTTAACAAGAGCATCACAGACACTCGGGACACAATGCATAAACCAGATGGACATATGGGACAGGGAAGAGAGCGAGAGAGAGCACACTGGGGACAACTCAAGAACCACATGTTATCTGTTTTTTCTCTCCCCCCCCCCCCTTTCACAAAACTGAACCGAACTGGATTTCTCATACACCCTCACACCCACACGCGCCCTTCTCAACTGCACATCCAAACGCTCTCTTCCTTCACAAAAAGGAGCTTTTTCTGCTCCAGCGTACGAAACGTCTGGAGGCCGTTTTCCCTCTCGGAGGGGAGCCTGGAACACAGGATCGATTCAGGTAGCAGCAGGAGGTTTTGCTGTGGTTACGGGGCAGGCGAAGGGGATTTGCACGTCTCTCAAACGCTAGTCTCGATTTGCTTTCCTGGCGTTAATCAGAACGCAACTCTTAGAAATCAGATGACGAGCGCACGAGGTGGACAGAGCTGCCAGTAGATTGCTTTTATTCCTAAATGATTGGAACAAATCAGACAAATCTACCCTTATCTCGGTCAGCTTTCCCACAAAGGAGCTGGCTAGGAATGGCGTACAGTAACTCCCAGTAGCTCCTGGGAAAGCTTCAGGAATGAAGCTGTAAACTAAACCCTTCACTGCCTAATAGTCAAACCTGACTGAAGGAACAGCTCCAAAAACAACGCGGTTATTCCGGTGCATAGGGAAGGTGAATGACGCAACCGTGTTAAAAACACTGTGTAGACCACTTTTCTCTAACAGCATCTCAGTCAGCTGTGTTGAATGTTATCGTTTCTATAGTAACAAACCAATCACAGGGATTTGTATGATGCACGCAACCTGCATGCAATCTAAACCTAATAATAAACAGATTCAAAACTCTTTTGTTATCGAACAAAGGAAAACCAAAATCGTCTTATATAAGGAGACATTTACTTAACGTTTAAGGAAGGAGTCTCCAGTGTCAGTGCTCCGTAGCACAATCTTCAGGATAGAGAACCTTGCGGGTTTCTAGGTAACATGACAAGTTTTGATGAACTTTTGATTAATCCTGCGAGAGAGAAAGAGAAGCTGATGAGGGAAGGAGTGTTTATAGTTTATAGCTGCTATAACGTATATAAGAGGAGCTTGTTTTGAAGACGTTCCACAACTGTAACTATAAAAGGATAAATAATAAAATGTCATTCTTTAATTCATTTGTATTTTTTTTAAAAAGGCGTGAGTGGTACGGTATAAGAGGAATAAAACGCTTCAGGATGTGCTGCTATTGAAAGAGAAAAACATCATTATTTCGCCTCATATCAGTTTGCATATCTGGCCGTCATCTTTAACACTAAACACGTCAACGGACGAGTATTTAAAAACAATTTACCACGAAGGGCATTGATCCTTTTCATACACAATGGTTCCTCATGAAGAAGATTCCTTATAATCCGACAAAACATCCACAAAGCCGCAGGATTTGTCTGACTGTTTTACTCCTCGAGCCGCGTGGAATTCAGGCCATTGAAGGGAAGACATGAAAACAAGCCGCAGAGAGAGAAGAAAGAGAGACTTTTCTTCTTCGAGTATTGGCACTTTATTCATTAAGGACTGTATTCAGAGTCTGTGAAGTTCAAAAGGTACATCAATATGTACACAGGGAACATTTCAGACGAGATTTACGCAGGTGTATTCAGTTGATTTTCTGAGTATACGCCTGTATACTTTCACGACCGAGGACACACTGCTAAATCGACTCTATATGTCTATATAAAACAGAGTGAAATATGAGCAATGCTTTCCAAGGAACAGTCCTCATCCGTGTCCCAAAAGCAGGAATTTCGACACTTTTTCCTTTATGGCGAAAACAATCACTCTAAACTACAAAGCTACAATGGAAGTCTAAGAACAGTGACTGAATTCAACAAACCTTCACATGGAGAACCAATTTTTGGGAGGAAAAAAACTCTTTCAGAAGGAATGTATTCAATGGTTCCGTGTTGTTTTTGCAGTTTTCCCTTTCAGAAAATATGTAAAACCCAAACCTCAAAGTGTTTCCCAATCAGAAAGACGTCTAAATGGAACCCCTTTAGGAAGCTAAGCACATTTTATTATACAAAGAACCCTTGAAGCACCCTTCTCTAAGGTTATGTCCACATTCATCCGGATAGATCTGACAACATTTTTTTGTTTGTTTTTTTTAAACGCTCTCCGTCTACACCGGTGTTTTGAAGCATTTTCCAAAAATTGCTCGTCCACACTGAAACATCTGAAAACACCTGAGATTGAGCGGTTGTGGTAGAGTGGGTTGTTCACTAATCGTAGGGTCGGAGGTTCGATTCCCAGCCCACGTGACTCCACGTGTCGAAGTCTCCTTGGGTAAGACGCCGAACCCCAAGTTGCTCCCGATGGCAAGTTAGCATCTTGCCATCTAGTGTGTGTGTGAATTGGTGAACGAGTCACAGTGTAAAGAGCTTTGTAGAACCACTAAGATTAAAAAAGTGCTATATAAGTGCCTACCCTTTACTGTGCGTATGTAAAAACGCGTCACTTCCGTCAGGCGTTTATTTAAAAATGCAATCTGAAGTTTGTACACGTTAATCTTTGCCACCGGTATAAAACTGGATAACAGGCACAACAACATCGTCCACCATCTTGTTCGTTTTGAGTCGAACGAGTCACGTGACTACTTCACATGACTAAAACATGTCATTGTTTTTGAGTCTCTATCTATCTATTTATCTATTTATTTATCTATCTATCTTCTATTTATCTATCTATCTATCTATCTATCTATCTATCTATCTATCTATCTATCTATCTACCTATCTATCTATCTATCTATCTATCTATCTATCTATCTATCTATCTATCTATCTATCTATCTATCTATCTATCTATCTATCTATCCATCTATCTATCTATCCATCTATCCATCTATCTATCTATCTATCTATCTATCTATCTATCTATCTATCTATCTATCTATCTATCTATCTATCCATCTATCCATCTATCTATCTATCTATCCATCTATCCATCTATCCATCTATCCATCTATCTATCTATCTATCTATCTATCTATCTATCTCTATCTATCTATCTATCTATCTATCTATCTATCTATCTCTATCTATCTATCTATCTATCTATCTATCTATCTATATTTGGGCGCACGCTGGCTTAGTGGTTAGCACGTTCGCCTGTTCGCCTCACACCTCCAGGATCCGGGGTTGGATTCCCGCCAGGGCCACGTGTGTGCGGAGTTTGCATGTTCTCCCCGTGCTGCGGGGGTTTCCTCCCCCAGTCCAAAAACATGCATGGTAGGTTGATTGGCAGGTTGGTAAAGTGTCCATAGTGTGTGAATGGGTGTGTGAGTGTGTATGTGATTGTGCCCTGCGATGGACTGGCACCCTGTCCAGGGTGTACCCCGCCTTGTGCCCGATGCTCCCTGGGATAGGCTCCAGGTTCCCCGCGACCCTGAAGAAGGAATAAGTGGTTGAAGATGGATCTATCTATATTTTCTCCGTCCACTCTGCAACGATGAGTGCATCTCGTAGAGTTGCGGTGAAGAAGAGCGGGTTTTGTTTAATTTTCGGTAAAGCGCTTCCGTCCAGCTCGAAGTTAAGTACGTTTCATTGCTTTCACTGTGTCTGAACCCCTAGTGACTGGTGGGGAATGACCACCAAGAACAACATACTGCACAAGAGCTTTTATTTTCACTCCCCTGTGGCGAGTGAGTTTTTTCTAGCTAGCATTTGCTGCAGAGTTGGTTGCCATTGTGTACTGCTAGCGATGACCATTTCTGTGCTGAATATTTTACGTTTAACATGTTTTATCAGGTTACTTGTATTGTAGGGAGATGCTGAAGTTTGGATACACTGATACCCAATACCAGTATCAGTATCGATGCATCAATAGAAAAAGGGAATACGTTTGATGTATTACTCTAGTGTTGGAAAGTTGGATAAAAGTGAGTGATGGATGGCCTTCTTTCATGTTTGTCTCATCGTTTACTCATGAAGATATTAAAGAGAGAGATTAGTTCAGAGAGGGCAAAAAAAAACAAAACCCTGGACTTATCCTCCAAAAGCTGCCAAAAGTTTGATCAAGTGTTCTCTCTTGAAGCTGGTGTACATGAAACGGGCTGTCTCGCCTTTAATCGCTCAGAGCTTACTGGAGTGGCAGAAACAGTTACAGGTTCTGATCCGAACCAATGTTGAAGTTGTCATGGCTTATGTTGAAATCCTGTTTCTTTACTGCAGGAGTGACTGCAACGTTTAAAAGACAAGCTAAAAACCATAATGGAGAGAGAAAAAAAAAGTGAAGACGGAGAGTGCCAGAAGGCACGGTTAAGAGTCATGCTCAGTTTAGCACGCCAGGCTGCATTTGTCATCTTGGAGCGTTTTTGCTCAGAAATGCCCGCACGGAAAACAGAGTTGCACGGCTAAGCCGCGCTGGAGAGTCAATAAGAACAGGGCTTTGCTTACTTCGCCTTTACGGGATTATTAGAGAACTCCAGCTCGTCTGGAGCCAAGAAGAGATTCAAGAGATTCATGTTTGATCTCCAGCCTCGAGGGCAGTTCCAAAAGCTCTTGCAGTTTTCTCTGCCCGAGAGAGATGAGGAAGCCAGCCTTGTGGGAAAGTCAGCTGTGCCCACTCTCTGATTGAGTGTCTACATCCCTCCAAAAACAAGCTCTACACTCGGCGTCATTATGTACGTGACCGCATACGACATTTGTGGTCGATTTTTTATTTGCAGTTTCACTCTGACACTGTTGTGATGTTGGAGACCGAGACGGAGCAACGGGGCTGTAGCATAAAAACAACCACAAGTGCTCGATCTCTCTCTCTCTCTCTCTCTCTCTCTCTCATACACAAAAGAAACATGGTTGAAAGGAAATGGTTTTGGTCTGTAAGGCTAACATCTATATTCTGAAATGGATGTGGCTTGCACTTGTATAGATCTGTTCCAACATCAGTGTGCTGAAACATGAGATTCATGCTGTAAACACATGTCCAGTAGAAATGCGTATTAAAGTAACATTTCTCATCCAAATCTCTTACAACGTTCAATTCTACCTTTCAAACTACAACCTGAGTCTTAGGCTTCTTTGAACTATTTGCCTAAAATGGAACGTTTTGTAAAATATAGCAACCTTTCTAAAGTTTCCCATACAGCGCGCCTCGTGTTCATATCTATAGGGGTTCAGGTGGTAGAGCGGGTTTGTCCACTAATCGTAGGGTTGGTGGTTCGATTCCCGGCCCACGTGAATCTACATACCGAAGTGTCCTTGGGTAAGACACTGAACCCCAAGTTGCTCCCGATGGCAAGTTAGCGCCTTGCATGGCAGCTCTGTTACCATTGGTGTGTGAGTGTGTGTATGAATGAGACCACTAAAGTTAAAAAAGTGCTATATAAGTGCAGACCATTTACCATCTATGTTCATATCTATATCATATCTGTTTGGAACCCATCGGTTCATTCTGAATAAATGTAATCATATTCGGTTAAGGCAATAAGGGAAACGTTATGTCATTTCTCGGTCTCTGCTCTGAATGATGCTGCTTTAGGTTGGAACAACTTCACCATGTCAGTACGGAGGCTTTGTCACAGAACCACCCAGCTCAATAGAGATAAATAACTGTTGACACATAAAACTCCAGCAGTCCTCCAACAGAGCACACGTGACACCATTCATTCAGCGCCACTCAGCCAATCGTCTTTGCTGCAGCAACGTTGGCTGGACGCTTTGGTCTGTGTGGTGGCGTAATTTACGATGCTGACCTCTAACAATCTCCAACGCCGTGCATTCCCCGGCAGCAAAGACAAATCCGAGCAACCCCCGCTCACATTCCTGAATGGAACTGCAAGACCACAAACGATGCTGCAGGACATGAGCAAGGTATCTGTCACAACCTAAAGAACATTAGGCCTTTACTCAATAATCTGCATTTCACACAGCCCCAAAGGTGTTAAAACTGACCAGTGGCACAGAGAGTCAAGCAGACAGCTCCAAAAGCATCAAAATCCCTAGTCAGTGAATCCCAGTGGTGAGCCATTGAGTCACACACAGTCCTAAAGGCATCAGGACCAGCGTGCACAGGGTCAAAGCCCTTAAAGCAATAAAGTCCACTAGAATCTCACACAGCCCCAAAGGCATCAGAAACTACCAACGTCCACAGAGTCACTGCCCTTACAGCAACAAAGTCCACTAGAATCACACACAGTCCCAAAGGCATCAGAACCTACCAGCATCCAGAGTCACAGCCCTTAAAGCAGTAAAGTCCACTAGAATCATACACAGCCCCAAAGGCATCAGAACCTACCAGCATCCAGAGTCACAGCCCTTAAAGCAGTAAAGTCCACTAGAATCACACACAGCCCCAAAGGCATCAGAACCTACTAGCATCCAGAGTCACAGCCCTTAAAGCAGTAAAGTCCACTAGAATCACCCACAGTCCCAAAGGCATGACAACCTCAGTGGCCCTTGGAGATATACACAACCCAAAAAGTATCAAAACTCTCTGGTGGTCAACAGAGTCACAGCCCTTAAGGCATTAAAGCCCACTGGTAGTCCACACACAGAATCTCACATATAACTCCAAAGGAAAAGAAACCAGTGACCCACAGAGTTTAACACAGAGGCAACACAAAGGCAAAGAAACCTACTGGTGATCCACAGTCACACAGCCCTAAAGGCAACGAAACCTTATTGAGCACAACAGTTACTAATTTTCACATGTTGTCTCGCGCACAGGAGCACCCAGAGGGCACTTCATCTCATTTTCTCCCATGTTGGGGAGCCTATAGGGCTTTGTATCACATTCCCCACTGGAAGGGCCACCACTTCAGCTGCACTTCAGCACGTTTTCCACCCTGAAGGGCACTTCATCAAGCCCCCACATTTGAAAGATAGCCAGTAGGGCACTTCATCATGTTTTATCCCCTGTAAGGGCACCCTAGAAAGATTTGTCAATTCTAAAGTTATGCAAACGTTTTCCACTCAGCTATATCTTATATGAGTGAACATGTTCGCATTTTGTTTGCATCAAAAGTAGAAACTGTTGAGCCAGCAGCGAGAGTTTCATCAGCCCTCGTCACGAATCCAATTTTAAAAGTGAATATTCAGGACAAAAATCATTCAAAGTAAATGCAAAAAAATACAACAACAGCCAGCAAAGCAGAACTGGACAAGGACAGACGCCAAGCACAATAAATGAGGACCAAGGTGAGTGAATGTGTGTGTGTGTGTGTGTGTGTGTGTGTGTGTGTGTGTGTGTGTGTGTGTGTGTGTGTGTGTGTTTGGAAAATGTAATGCAGTTAGTGAATATATAGTACATACTCAGAACAAAGCCTCAGAACTCATACTGTGGATGTTTTAAACCCCACTCGGTTGTACTTTACTGCCTCCTGCTGGCCATTGTGCACACGGCACTTACTTAAGCCCATAATATGCTACTCAAATCAGAGTTTCTCTTTTATTACTGGTGCAATAAAAGAGAAACTCTGATTTGAGTAACTTAATACTTATTACTTAAATCAGAAACTGTACAGCTGGATGAAATACAGTCACGGAGAGAGGACTCACTACAAGTCGTCTTTTGGAAAATTTGACTCCACATTTGGTGATTTTTTTAATATATTTTTTTGAATTTCAAATGTTTTGCAACAACAAGAAGCTACGGTATATTAAATATTTTTTAAATACACACTACCAGTCAAAAGTTTAGACATTCATTCTTTGTTTTTACCTAAGTCCCCCCCACCCCCTTTTTTACTTGGTGCATATTGATTGCGCCCTGCTGATTTAAGCGTACTTAATGAACAAGAAATATTATGTGCTAAAATGCAACGCAAAATAGTGTCATTTTGTTCAATCGAAGGTGGAGTAACATTTAATGAAACAGTATCAGCTATACGAAAAAGAGAACTCGCTGGCCAAAACACATCACAAACTTTGTCTGGCTCCCGAACGACTCCTGAGTCAAATAATCGGACTCACTGAATTGAGACTGAACAATGACCGAGCGAGCGGCGAGTGACATCCATGTACACGTCTCTCTATAGACTCGTCTCTCCTACCTGACACGTCCCTGCCACGCAGATGGCCGTCTCGTTCTGTCCACACGGCGTCCCGTCAATGACTCGATCCGACTGGCGGACATAGAAACGGTATCCGATCGCACGGCAGTTGAGCTCACAGAGCTGTTCTCCAGGAACTGTGAGGAATTACAGAAAGAAGAAAAAAAAAAACACAATCGCCGGCCAAATCAAAACAAAACAAAAACACACGTAGACACATGGGAGGAAATCTTGTGCATTCGTGAACTCCCACAATGCCACTGTGTTCAACTAATGCACCCTTGAGAGTACAGAATACCCATAATGCACTTGGTGTTTCTGGGAATAAGGAGTATTTCAGACCCAGAGACTGATTTAGAATGAAAACAAGCATGTGGGCCATTTCTGTACCAACACTCTCAGATGTCTCACAGATCTGACCCTGAGCTCTTCTGTTAAAGATTCCTCTCAGACAGACAGCACGCTAATCACACGCTAATCAGCGACCAATCACAGCACATTAGGGTTCAGTCAGCGCCAAGTAAAGATGATAAATGGTGCAATCATTAAAAACTCATTAAAGACTTTTACACCATGGCGCTGTTGAATTCTCGAATCTGATTGGTCAGAGGTTTATTCTATACCAGCAGTTCGGAAGCGATAACAGAAAATAGCTACGTATATGTATGGCAAAAATGCCCGCGGTACGTAAAATTGACAGATTTAAAAGTATTTCTCTATAAAGTAGTATAAATTACATCATCATCGTCATCATCACCATCATCATATGAACCCAAGTCGCCTGACCAAATTTAAGCAAAACGTGTCAAAAAAGAAAAAAATCAATTCATTAAAATTTTTTAGAAATAAATAACCTGGCCTTTTTGGTTTCATTTCCACCTGTTTTAAGGAAATCTGGGATAAATCTCAGCCAGAAAAGTTCTGCACATCTGAAATATGCACCAACATGACAGAACATTTTAGCACTGGGGGGGTGGTGACAGCAGAATTAAAACAAAAAACAAAACAAAACAAAAGGTAACGCCGCGTGTAATAAACCTAATTTGCTTCCATTCCGATTGCGTTATTCACGATGCTTTCATTCGTTAAGCAGGCTGACATTTTGACATGTATCTGAAGTGCTCTTCTTATTACTGTCCAAACTTTACAAGTCTGTAAATGCTGTGTCATTCCCGTTGCTTGGTGACGCTAACACGTTGTTTGTAGAGCTCAAGTAAAGGCATAAGATGCATTGAAGCCACACAAATAGCAACGGTAACGTTACATGTCGGTTCGTATAGCAGCGGAGACGCCAACATATCTGAAAGACAATGGACTTAAAGAAAGCGACATGAAAATCTCACCTTCGTTGAAAGGTTCCCATTCATAGAGCCGGCCCATGAAGGGGTGATTGTTATAGGAGGAACACTGGATGTCTCTGATATTCCTGCTGGCAAGGGGACAAGGCTGACACACACACACACACACACACACACACACACACACATACACACATTCACAAAGAGTAAATAAGTGCTGATTTTGTAGATTTTTGTCATTATAATCATTGTTATATATGTGGAAGATACAATATTATCCCCATAATGTACATTAACTGACATCCCTAGAACATATTTTCCTGAGAACTTAATCTTTCATCAGAAATCCAACTCGCACAATAAAAAAAACACCACACCATAACACCTCCTGAGTCCCACTCGTTTCGCATCTCGCAATTAATCCACGTATAATCTCTGACCTTCGCTTTTAAAGCTGTCAGAGAGACGAGTGCGCCTAAACCCCTGACTCTGTAACATTCCCGTCCCCTGGGTAAATCTGGATTTTATGATCGCTCTGAGGAGATGTCGGCTCCCACCTTGTTCACACATACGCACATACCAAAGCCCTCTCTGCCTCAACAAGCACTGGAAATTTTACACACAATAGCAGAGCTTAAACATTTCGAGGACAAAATCATTAGGTATTAACGTCCTCGGATGTCCTGTACGGTAAATTAGACACGCTGTAGTACAGTGCTGCTGAACGCCCAATTCTGCTCGGTTTTACTCCGTACTCAGCTGCCCATTCAGCACATTCGCAATGCTTGTCATACGTCGCAATGGAATATTTGTGGTATGAGATCTCAGCATCATAATGAACACGTTTGAAATATTCAAGATTCTTACGTTCATGTTGCACATCTTGAACTGGCTGGAGACTCCAGAGCAGGAGGAGGCTGGCAGCAGTAAGGGGTTATGAGGTCTCCCAGGAGAGGAAGCTTGGCTAAAACCTGATGCGAGTGTGCCAGGAGGGTGTGGTTTCCCCTGAGACTGGAGACCCGAGCTGGGCTGGTGAAGGGGAACCCAGGATGCCTCCTGGCTCATACTTTGATGGGTATTTTGAGGAGAACTGTGCTGAGTATTTCTGTACTTCTTCTGCTGCGGTCTATAGCTGCTGTATCGGTAGTCAGATGGCGAGCGAGGCTGTCGCTGGCTGTACACGGTTTGTCCAGGATCTTTCTGTGAGGAGACCACATATGGCATCTTCCCGTAACCGTACATCCCCGGGATGATCCGAGTGCTACCGCCTCGCCTGAGAAATCGCCCGGCACACAAAGTACATAACTTAATAGGCATCAATTCCAGATAGGTATTTACATACGTGGGAAATTTTCATTCTGTAGTACTCAGTAGATCTGATGAAGCCCCTTAGATAAGTGGTCAAACATACTATAATTTATACCACAAGTCCTGTTACAGTGATTTGGCCAGTTCAAAATGAACTTTAAATCTGAGGCTTAATCTCTTCAATCACAACTTAAAATAATAATTATTCAAATAAAAAGTAATACCGCCTCCCAGGCCGTGCTTCACTCTGCTGCTTTCTGGTCTCCCCACGACTGGTATGGTACGACCTCTGAGCATCTGGATGAGGACTGTTAGTACCATGATGCCCGGGCACAGAGGGCTTTAATGCTGATATGACAATACTCGGATCCTGGAGCCCCGTGTGCGGACCCTGTCTGGAGGAATAAGCTGTGGCCGGAGAGCTGTACGTGCGTAAGCACGGCCTGCTTTGCTCCTGTACCCCACCACCACACGAGCGAGAGCATTCACCCCATGGACCCCAAGAGCCCCACAATCCAGATGAGTCATTGTCCAAAATTCGAGGCTCGACCACTTGTCTAGGAGCAACCTGCAGTCAAATACAGCAAGAAACACAAAAACGTTTGATTTTAAAAACGTTCAATTTTAAACATTAACATTCTATTGGATATTAATCAGTAACTTGAATGATTCACAGTAATCATATTTCTAATAAACATGCTTTTCATCTCAAATAATGATAATGAGTGTTTATTGATCACATATACACAGTGAAATTCTTTTCTTCACATTTCCCAGCATGTTACGAAGCTGATGCCAGTGTGCAGGGTCAGGCATGATACAGCGCCCCCTGGAGCAGAGACGGTTAAGGGCCTTGTTCAAGGGCCCAAAAGTGGCAGCTTGGCAGTGCTGGGGCTTGACCCCCGACCTTCCGATCAGTAACCCAGAGCCTTAACCGCCAAATATATAATATATAAATAAATAACTGTGTGTGTATTTAGAAAAAAAAATAATAAAATACAGCACTATATTTGTCTGGAAATAATTATTTTAGAATATTATATTCTCAGTACCTGTTGAAAAATGTGTATTTTTGCCCTATGGGCTCTGGTTTTATTATCTGCTCGTTGCTACAGCACTGTATGTTCATCCATTCACTGCTGTCGGTTCCTGCTCAGAATGGGTGCCCCCTCTCACATTTTTCTCTCTCAAAATGAGTACATTAATATGATAGAGACCTGGAGAGCAGCACGCAGCAGTGGTCCACCAGAGAATAAAGCTTGTGCAGTAGGAATTGCTGGCACGGCATCCCCAGCTGTCTGTCAACGCCAGACGGCTATTCAGAGATCAAATGGGCCAAACCCCTTCCCGCCTGTTCCTGTAACTCAAACTCTGTCATCTTCCAGGTCACCGAGGGGTCAAACAGCTGATCCACACAAACTTGTACTATGAGTGGAAAGTCCAGAGTGGATTCAGTGAGAGGTCAAATCACCTGTCCGTCACTAAAACCTTGAATGAAAGTGAATTTCAGTTACTAATCACCCTGTCACGGAGGAATGCTAACGGAAAAGATATTTCCTGACCTCTTCCTCATCATCACCTGTTGAAACTACATCTCTTGGTCACTGTGGTCTCTCTTTCCTCTTAGTACTAATGACATCTCAATGCTCTCTGTGGTCTTCCGGATATCTGACCTCACTTTCTCCACTCCTTTTCCGTTTTTCTGAGAAAACGTATCCCTAAATCCCAGCTTTGAGATAAGCATTATTTCCCCTAATCCCAACCAGACAAACTGGTCTCAGATCAGCAAACTATGAGTAACACATCTTTTTTTGTTTTCTATCCATGCCACAGTTTTTGCACCAGAGTTGGGTTTCTGAAAGGGGTTTCACACAGGCTGATTACACATTCTCCAGAGCTCAGGACCCTGCTGTGTTTCAGGGCTTTTGTGGTTAAGCAGGAGCATTGATGTTAATTGCCTGTCATGTTGAAGCAGTTTGAACTGTGTATGATAAAAGGCTGTTAAAATTGCCTCTTAAAAACTTTCCGAGACAAAGTCATAAGGACGGATGGGACCAAGAGGAGCGTTTAATAGAAGACCTGCTCATGATCATCAGTGGAGCATGTTAGCTTGGGTGTACAGGTGCATCTCAAAAAATGTGAATATCGTAGGAAAGTTCATTTTTTCCCCCCTGTAATTTAATTCAAAAGTGGAACCTTCGTATATTCTAGATTACACATTATACATAAAGTGAAATATTTGAAGCCTTTTTTTTTTGTTTTGTTTTAATCTCGATGATTACGGCTTTCAGCTCATGGAAATCAAAAATCTCGTATCTCAAATATATTAGAATAAAGAATGTATAATACAGAAATGTTCTGATGACCTGAGAAGCGCTCTAATCAGCGAATTAACTAAAAACACCTACGAGGGTTTCCTGAGTCTTTAATCTCTCAGTCTGGTTCAGTACACACAACTACAATCATGAGGAAGATTTCATTTGGAAATCAAAGTTCCAGAGTCTGGAGGAAGAGTGGAGAAGAATAGAATCCAAGCTGCTTGAAGTCCAGTGAGAAGTTTCCACAGTCAGTGATGATTTGAGGTGCCGTGTCATCTGCTGGTGTTGGTCCACTGTGTTTTCTCAAGTCGAGAGTTGATGCAGTGTCTACCAGGAGATTTTAGAGAACTTCACCGGCCCACAGTGCCAAAACTACTAGTAACTGGTTTGTTGGCCGTGGAGTTACTGTGCTCGATTATCCCTCTGACTCGCCTGACCCGAACCCCATAGAGAATAAGAGACACCAGACCCATAAATACAGACGAGCTGAAGGCCGCTATCAAAGCAACCTGGGCTTCCAGAACACCTCAGCAGTGCCATATTGCCTCCATGTCACGCCGTATTGATGCAGTAATTCGTGCAAAATTGATGTATCAGCGCATAAATTAACATACTTTTCAGGAGGTTGACATTTCTGTATTATAAACTCTCTATTCTAATATTTTGAACTGGTTCACTTGATGACGAAATGTTTAATTATTAAAGGATTTCAACTTCTCAGATCCTAAAAAAAAAGCCTCAGAACCCACTGGATGCTACTTCACTTGGCAGGTGGACAATAACCCCAAATATTCACCGAACCAGTTGTAGAGCATTTCAAGGATAAAAAGTGGAACATTTTTGGAATTGAGAGTAATAGGCAAATTAAAGGCAACTTTAATTAAATTAAAATTTACAGGCTTGGCAGATGATCACCGGGAAAGACATTCAGCACAACTTGGGACAAGGAATAAAACACTTCGGAGCGTAGTGTTAAAGGAAAATGATCAATTTTACCACACAAAGTTTATAAAACATTTCCTATAAAAACACAACAGAATGTACTTTGGTGTTATACTGTGATGAGCAGTTTCTCGGATGTAACGAGACTTACTGACGTTTCATAATTAAATGAAACCAGAAACGGCCATCTTAACAGCTCCTGGAGATTTGCTAAGAAAAGTCCTAAATCAGTTTAAATGTTTTGCCAAAGGAAAGTTTAAGTGCGTCGCTGGTGCCAGCATTACCTTCTTGTGGTCCAGTGTGAGCTGGCTGTCGGAGAGGTCCGTCCAAATCAGGGCGATAACCATGACAACACTGTGAAAGAAAAGCCAATGACCTTTACTGAACTTTCTCAGAGCACAACATATCAGGATGCTGGATTTACAGTGGCTGTTTCAGGTCCACTTTCTATTCAGCTCCAGTGATTCAGTTATGCAAGATGCTATGACTTTTATCTGGATATAATTTGCAACTCGAGCAACAGCTGACAAACAAGTGCAGCTTGCGAAAGCATCTCATGCATAGCCTTGGTTTTAATGCGTATCCTGTCTGAAAATTCGATACACACTCACTGATAAATCACTGTCTGTGTTCTTACCTTACACATGACACTCTGTTCATGCTGGACAGAAAGTGGACAGCTCTACCTGAGAAATGAAAAACAGAGCGTCAGCTTTGGTGGTCAAGTGCAATGATCAATTAAAGCCTCAATCTGGCAACTGTCCTCTCACTGTGTGGCACAGGACATGACCATGAGCGCTGACCTCTGACCCACGAACCCTCAGGGCTCCATCACTGAAATGCAGCACCAAATCTGGACAGTTCAGCCCATGAAGCTGACTACTCCATAGGGGCAGTTTGAAAAACTTTTTCGTTCTCCTCAGACTGAGCGTATTTCACTTCAGCCTGTAGACTAAATGGACACTGGCAACATTTTCTCCATAATTTAGTCTTGGCTGATTCCCACCCATCATAAAACAGCTACCAACTGGCTAGGGTGAAGGCTAATACTTGCTTCCTCCAAGAGGTGTGAAGCCAACCAACCACATCTGCTTCTCAAGCTGCGTAAAACACTTGGAAGGAAGCGCTATCAACTCTCTTCCGCATACAGATGCCCATGATTGGCTAAGTGTTGCTGTGATTTAACAGAGAGCAATGGACTCTTGAGCTGAGTATCCCTACTACCCTACTATAGAGTAGGCGAAAAGCAGTATGCCAAAGCAGTAGTATGTCCGAATTCTCAGTATTCATAAAACAGGTGAGAAATACCCGTATGACCTATTGCTTTCGCCAAGATTCTGCTGTACGGAACCAATGGACACTGCGCTATCCCATAATGCAACGGGACTGGCGCGGAAGAGCTGAATATGAATCAAAAATGGTGGAAGTCAGCACGTCAGCTCTTTTTTAAGTGTAAGTGCTATAGGTTAGACATGGTTCCTTGTGGTTAAACCGTAAATTGTTAACTTGTCGAAGGTTTAAACAAGAAAAACTGTTATGTTATGTTTGATGTCATGGTACAGCCATGAAACAAGCTAGCTTACGTTAAAGCTCTTACGTCATAGCTGCCTCTTTTTTCTCGTTCTTCTTCATGGTAATTGTTACTGTGAAACTGAAAAGCGTGATGTCCTCCTTCCTTGAACTTTCCCCTAGAGGAATGTTTGTGTACTGACTGCTTCAAAGCGCTGACACTGGGGACTCCTTCCTTGAACTCTCCCCTAGAGGAATGTTTGTGTACTGACTGCTTCAAAGCGCTAACACTGGAGACTCCTTCCTTGAACTCTCCCCTAGAGGAAAGTTTGTGTACTGACTGCTTCAAAGCGCTGACACTGGGGACTCCTTCCTTGAACTCTCCCCTAGAGGAAAGTTTGTGTACTGACTGCTTCAAAGCGCTAACACTGGAGACTCCTTCCTTGAACTCTCCCCTAGAGGAAAGTTTGTGTACTGACTGCTTCAAAGCGCTGACACTGGGGACTCCTTCCTTGAACTCTCCCCTAGAGGAAAGTTTGTGTACTGACTGCTTCAAAGCGCTAACACTGGAGACTCCTTCCTTGAACCTCCCCCTAGAGGAAAGTTTGTGTACTGACTGCTTCAAAGCGCTGACACTGGGGACTCCTTCCTTGAACTCTCCCCTAGAGGAAAGTTTGTGTACTGACTGCTTCAAAGCGCTAACACTGGAGACTCCTTCCTTGAACTCTCCCCTAGAGGAAAGTTTGTGTACTGACTGCTTCAAAGCGCTAACACTGGAGACTCCTTCCTTGAACTCTCCCCTAGAGGAAAGTTTGTGTACTGACTGCTTCAAAGCGCTGACACTGGGGACTCCTTCCTTGAACTCTCCCCTAGAGGAAAGTTTGTGTACTGACTGCTTCAAAGCGCTAACACTGGAGACTCCTTCCTTGAACTCTCCCCTAGAGGAAAGTTTGTGTACTGACTGCTTCAAAGCGCTGACACTGGGGACTCCTTCCTTGAACTCTCCCCTAGAGGAAAGTTTGTGTACTGACTGCTTCAAAGCGCTAACACTGGAGACTCCTTCCTTGAACTCTCCCCTAGAGGAAAGTTTGTGTACTGACTGCTTCAAAGCGCTAACACTGGAGACTCCTTCCTTGAACTCTCCCCTAGAGGAAAGTTTGTGTACTGACTGCTTCAAAGCGCTGACACTGGGGACTCCTTCCTTGAACTCTCCCCTAGAGGAAAGTTTGTGTACTGACTGCTTCAAAGCGCTAACACTGGAGACTCCTTCCTTGAACTCTCCCCTAGAGGAAAGTTTGTGTACTGACTGCTTCAAAGCGCTGACACTGGGGACTCCTTCCTTGAACTCTCCCCTAAGGAAAGTTTGTGTACTGACTGCTTCAAAGCGCTAACACTGGAGACTCCTTCCTTGAACTCTCCCCTAGAGGAAAGTTTGTGTACTGACTGCTGAAAGCGCGCTGAAACTGGGGACTCCTTCCTTGAACTCTCCCCTAGAGGAAAGTTTGTGTACTGACTGCTTCAAAGCGCTAACACTGGAGACTCCTTCCTTGAACTCTCCCCTAGAGGAAAGTTTGTGTACTGACTGCGTCAAAGCACTAACACTGGAGACTCCTTCCTTGCACTCTCCCCTAGAGGAAAGTTTGTGTACTGACTGCTTCAAAGCGCTGACACTGGGGACTCCTTCCTTGAAATCTCCCCTAGAGGAAAGTTTGTGTACTGACTGCTTCAAAGCGCTAACACTGGAGACTCCTTCCTTGAAAGTTAAATAAACATCTCCTTACAGAAATCTTCCTCGTATTAACGATGATAGGTTTTTCTTGGTTAAATAACATGCCTTTTAATCCGTTTATTATTTGTCTTAGGTTACTCTATGTAGAGCTATGCAGTGCTATAGCGTTGTAGCGTTATAGCTCCCTACTGAAAACAAAAACAAAATAATAATAGAAAACTTCATAGAATTTGTAATAATTTTAATGGTTATAATGGAAACTGTAATGGTCCCTGTGGGTCTCTACGGCTAACTTGTTGCCTTCTATTGGTGGCATGTTATGTCTAGTGGATACCATTAAGGAGCGGTAGTGTTTGTAACGGTTTTAATGTTTAACTGATGGTCTGTAATGGTATTTGTAGTGGAAACCATTAGAATTTCTAGGGCTGTGGGTTGTGAATTTCGCGAGTTTACGCAGGGTTTCTTCTAGAAAAAACATGCTGGTAGGTGGATTGTCTAGGCTACATTACTCCTAGGTGTGTGTGTGTGTGTTTGATAGTTGTCCCAATCAGGGTGTATTCCCAGCTCGCGCGCAGAATAGCCTCCATACAATAAATGAATGGATGAATAAGTCGCAGTGTTACATTTCTTGCATATCAGTAAAGACCATGCATAAATACTAATACTAATACTAATACTAATACTAATAATAATAATAATAATAATAATAATAATAATAATAATAAGATTCCTTGCGCATCCGTTATAAACACCCTTTTAAAGCTTTAGGTTGCCTGATCTAGGTTTTAAACTTCAGGAAACACCAGTTAAGCATATCAGGAGAGTGAAGTGTGAAGTGTTACCTGTCTCTGGTCGCGGGTCCGGTTTACTACCGAGCTTTCATCTAGCACCGGGAGCTCGGCATGAAGCGCGCGCTCACGGACTGGAGTTTGGACAGATAAGAGCCACGGATCCCGCCGACCTGCTGCATCGTGACAGAGCATAATCTCCACCGCAGAGGAAAGTTACATCCTGAACTTCTATTTCCAGCAGACTGACAGCCACAAGAAGAAACTTGCATGCGCCAAAATGCTATCGAGAGAGAGGGGGGGAGAGATAGAGAGAGGGAGGAGAGAGAGAGAGAGAGAGAGAGGGAGAGGGAGAGGGAGAGAGAGAGGAGAGGGGAGGGAGAGGGAGAGAGAGAGAGAGGGGAGAGAGAGGGGGAGAGGGAGAGAGGGGGGAGAGGTGGAGAGAGAGAGAGAGAGAGGGAGAGAGAGGGAGAGAGGGAGAGAGAGAGAGAGAGAGAGAGGGGGAGAGAAGAGAGAGAGAGACAGAGAGAGAGGGAGTCCTTAATGGAGAGGATCAGTCACCTGGTAAAGCACTCCAGCACAGGTTGTGAATGTTTTCCCTGTTTAAGAAGGACCTGAGAGAGAGAGAGAGAGAGAGAGAGAGAGAGAGAGAGAGAGAGAGAGAGAGAGAGATATTGTGATTTTAAAAATCACATACATGTGACACGTGATCATATGTCCTGAAACTGCACGTGAACGAATATCTGAACTATATAGTTAAAAATGAGCATATGAAAATTAGAGTTATTAGAGTTAAAAAATACAAAAAAAAACCCCAAAAAAACATGAACAATTAAAACCACAAGAACTACATCTGCAAAAATTCTCATGTGGAAGAAGTAAAATAAAATAAAATAAACATACACAAAGTTAAGGTGAAGAATAAAAAGAAATGAACCACAAATAATCACATATGGGGGAAAAAAAAGTTAAAAATAAACCACGAGCACACAAGTGAAGAATGACATTTTAACACTATATAGAAAATAGATTAATAAAAGCCCAGGAATCTAAACAAACAGGTCCAAAATAACGGAGTCATGTGAATGGAAAAACTAATGATAAACACATGTCCTACATGTATAAGAATGAACAAAAAAATTCATTTAAAAAAACCTCACGGCCTACATGTGGAAAAGTAACGTGGGGGAAAAAACCATGAAAAGAATCAAATGGAAAAAAAAAAGAATTACACACGTGAAATACTAACGTGAAAATCTTGTGTAATTCTAAAAAAAAAAAAAAAAAAACTACACGTGAAACATGAATGCAAAAATAAATGTAGACTAACCCTGTTAACAAAATCACACGTGGAGGGAAAATGCAGGATACGTGAGAAACGTGAAAAAAAATGGTGTGGAAAATGAAATTCAGATGCGTCGTGCACCAGTGTGAGAAAAGTGTGACACGTGACAGGTGAAGTGTCCACAAACCACAGGTGTAAAATGGAACATGACGTTTGTGTGACAGCAGTTACACTACACATGGTAGTGTGTGTGTGTGTGTGTGTGTGTGTGTGACTATATTCTTATTAAACACGTCTTTATTAAACACTTTCCACGATAATCCCCTTTTTTTGGAGTACACTTCGACACTAAAGCTCATTGTTTCCTACATGCACTCCGTGTTAATCAACCTCTATCCATGTTCAGTGTGTTTCTGACCACAGCATGGATTATTTTGGGTTGGTGGTTTCTCAACCCATCCCTCGATGGACACATGGGTTCCAGTCAGTAATCGCAAACCTGAAAAGCGACCTGTATTGTACAGTAAGTGTACCACACCGGTTCCTAACCCTGGTCCTGGAGAACCCTGAAGAAGCCAGCACATTTGACCTGCTTCAACTGACCCCAGGTTAACAGCTAAGCAACTAACTGAGCACATTAACAGCACTTCAGACCCTGCATCCATTGTAATGTATATCACATGACTTAGATATTTGGGGTTTTTTTTTTCTCCTAAACTTGTTCCTGAGCAAAAAGGCCATGTTGCAACTATTTATGAATCCACAGTCCATTGCAGTGGATATGAAAAAGCTTTATAATGTTTCTTATTCTCATGTGGGATTAATACGTGAAGGAAATACTTTTTTTTTTGTATAATAAATAATAAACAGGTCTGAAAGGGTTAACAGCCCTTTCTGAGATGAGGTGTGTGTTAGAGCAGGGAAAACCCCTAGAGGTGTACATTTCAGACTTCCACACAATATGATATGATTCGAACGAGTAGTCTCCGATTGATACGAGACAAGAACTTGGGTAGGGATACCTTTAATTCACGAATGATGATGATAAAATATTTTAAATGTATCAGTTAGAGATACAGGCGAATCGCATTGCTGTCGTATTTACACATCAGTTTAAGACTAGTCTTCACACACACAATTGTTATCGTCAGTACTAATCCATTTGTGATCATCGCCTTTAGATTGATGCGTTTCGATTCATATCAATGGTTCATTACACTCCAAATAAACAAACAGTAACATGTCCAAGACAGTGTGTTCTCCAGAACCAGAGTTGGGAACATATGGTGTACTGCATACAAAGGTTGAAGATACAGCTTCAGCTAAACTGTAAATACATTAAAGATGGGATATGCAATTTTGTTGTTGTTGTTGTTGGTGTAAAACAATTTAGTGGGATGGGATTTTCCACATATTTCAGTCACTGTAGTATAAAATATTTGCTTAGGGAAAAAAAACAACCTCTAGTCTCTGTAGCACTCCGGGTCAGCAAAATCCAACCAATCAGGACGAGGTGTTGATTCAAAACTCCCATTCTTTCAGTATAATGCAGGGCACGGCTCATACATGTGTGGTTTTATCAGCTCAATTGAGTTTAATAAAGCCATTAAATTCTTTAAAAAAATGTTTTTTAAATAAATAAATAAATCAAGGGAGAGTGAGAGAGAAATAGATGTTTACTGGATGCGAGGCTACAGCTGAACAGCTGCATCGAATTGTTTTTATTTGATACATTTGTCACATAGATCAAATATATATAAAAAAAAAAGAGATGATCATCAATATCAAGATCTGTGCATCAGGACGGTGAGCAGCTCTGATGAGTTATAGATGAATAAACAGCTGGAACTAAACCGAGTATGAACCCTGATGTATTTGAGACTCAGAGTTTCCACTATCGGGCGTGAACGCAAAGGCTTCGAAGTTCAACGATACACTGTTTTTTCCCCTCATGATGAAGTGTGCTGTTATAGGAAAGTAATCAATTACATGGTGGTGTGATACAGCCACGGTACTGTCATCAACCTGAAGATTCTTTTCCTATGTATGAATGGCACACTTTTATCCATTTCTAGTTACATTTAATGCTGTGGAATGTCTGTGTAATATATCTTATAGCAGATGTAAACAGTCCAGTCTCTCTCTTTTTTCTCTTTCAGTTAATAAGCCAAAAATGTTTCTTCTCATGTTACTAAGAAAGTCCCGAAGCCTTTCCAGTGCTGGAAACCTTAAAGCTGAGCTTGACCTCTGACTTTCACAAAGCGCTGACACTGGAGACTCCTTCCATGACCGTTAAATAAGATTAAATTGTTTAGAGAAAACGTACATGCCGTTTCCATTCCACTGAAACCCATGTTGAAATGGAAATAAAAAGAACGAAGCCCAAGTCTTCTGAATCACTGTTTGATTTCTGCTGACTGTTGAAACTTTTCCGTGTGCACCACATTAGCCTTTAATCCACACACACACACGCACACTTCAGTGATGTGAGTTAGTTCGCCTTGGGGTTTTTCCTGCGCTGCTCTCGAAAGATTAGAGCTGGATTAGCTCTACGCAGGTTTGACAGCAGCGTTTCACGTCGCGTGACATTTCTGTGGACGAGCCGTATTAATTAAAACCAACAACAAACAGGATTGCGGATTTAAATCCCGCCACATCCAGTGAAGACATCACTCATTAATCCTGATCCTGGAGTTCTGCTTCGGCCTTAATCGGACAGATTTCATCCAGTGGTTTAAGCTCACAGCTCCAGGGTTGGATCCTGAGCTCTGTGGAGTTGCACGTTCTCTCTGTTGGTGTGCATGTGATGGGGTTTCCTCCAGGTTCTCCAGTTTCCTCACACCTGCCAAGGAAAAAAAAATTAAAAGTGGATTGGCTACTTTAAATGACCATTTCCTGTATAAATTACCAATAACCCATTTCCTGTTTTAAACGTATAATTCCGGTTCAAGCCCGAGTGTTGGACTTTACCTGTTGAATGCAGGAAAGAAGTTAATCATGAGCGCATGACTATAAATCTACATAACTGTGTACATTTCCATCCATCCATCCATCTTCTTCCACTTTATCCTTCTCAAGGTCACTTGGAAACCTGGAGCCTATCCCAGGGAGCATCGGGCACAAGGTGGGGTACACCCTGGACAGGGTGCCAGTCCATCACAGGGCACAATCACATACACACTCACACACCCATTCATACACTACGGACACTTTAGACACACCAATCAGCCTACCATGCATGTCTTTGGACTGGGGGAGTAAACCGGAGTACCCGGAGGAAACCCCCGCAGCACGGGGAGAACATGCTCACTCCGCACACAGGTGACCACGGTGGGAATCAAACCCCTGACCCTGGAGGTGTGAGGCGAATGTGCTAACCACTAAGCCACCGTGCGCCCACTTGTACATTTCCCCCTTTCATTTAAATTTTTAGTTTTTTATTAACAGTAATTACGTGTATAAACGTACCAGCAATACAATATCTGTGTGTGTGTGTGTGTGATTAAAGGATATGTACAGAGCCTATTTTGAAACAAAAACACTCCTGTTATACAGATGAGAAGCTAACTACTGCACATTCCTCACCCTGGTAATTACACACCTAAGACTTTCCTGTGAACTTGTACCGATAAAGAAGAACATTTTTCACGCTCTGCCAAGCAACCTGAAAAGATGTATGCAGGCGGAGTACCGCCTTGACAGATTCAGCCCACTCCTGGTGCGCCGTCTCCGGTGGTGGCTGTTGATTTTGGAAACGCACCGTGTTTTCTTTCATTACTCAGACAGCAGAGCAGTCAAGAGTTCATCATTCTCTTTTAATATCCTGTAAAATACAGAACAAAAGCGCAAAAAAAAACAACTACCTCTGTGCAAGAAAAGTCATTTGGATCCGATCAGACAGCATAAAAGAGAGAGAGAGAGAGAGAGAGAGAGAGAGATGCTGAAACATAAAACTGTCTTTATCTCGTCTAGTGTTTCGCAGTTAGACAGCGGACAGAAAAAGAACCAGACTGGATTTTTCACTGTGTGTCTGTCTAAGCAGCACCTTTAGGAAGACTGTATGACTTTTACTGCTCCTCTGGGACACTTGTGAGTGGGTGAACAAGCATAAAAACATCACAGGCATCATGTTTTGTTTTCTTCAAAGATCATTCCCTTTTCTCAGTTCGAGCTTGAGTGTGTGTGTATGTTAACGAGTCGCACAGAAGAGTCAGAATCCCTCAGAAGAGTCCCTCTGAGTCCGTTCAAAATCTCTACATTTGACTAATCTCCATAGGAGACTGTGTTTGGAAATGGAAGAAAAAAAAAAAAAACACGTGAGGAATTTTTATTATTATTTTTTTTCCTGGGCCGGGTAAACATCCTTTCATTTCTCGCCACACACTTTCCGTTTCATCGCTCTCCTCCCTCTCATTTGGCGTCGGAGAGCGTGTCGAGGCAGGCGCGCGTGTACGCCGGTGTGTCCCTCGTCTCGAGCACGCAGTCCCTCACCATCTCTACAAACATGGTGGGCCAGAGCCTGTGCAGCGCGTCTCTCTTCACGCTGGTGCTGGACGCCGTGTGCACGAGTCCTCGCAGGTACTGATCGACCACGGAGCTGCGCTCCGACACCTCGCTGCTGCTCTCCTGAGGACATTTAGAGCTGGGATTAGAATTGACGAGCTGGACACAGAATGACCGACAGACACAGTAAAATGAATTCCTTCCACTTAAAAGCACAACACGGACATTTGTGGAGTCGAGATGTGAATAGAACTTCTCAGTTTTATGCAAATATTATGCAAATTAGGCTCCAGGTCCAATGCTATGCTCTGGGATGTCATTAGAATTCTGTCCTCTTACAACTTCGGTTCATACACGTGTCTTGTTCCCATTTAATACTATCAGGGAATAATTTTTTTTAAAAGTAAGAATAAACTAATAACAATAGTTGAATCATTTCCTACGACTAGATCGCTAGATTTAAGTCTTCCAACATGGGAAAGTCTTTACGACAGAGCAGTGCAGTTTCTCTGCAACAGTCCAACCTGCATTACTGCATGAGATTGCATGAGAACTTGTTCTGCAGACGTCCCACGACATTAGCTCTCAGTATAAGCGTAAAACGGACAACATGCCGTCCTTTACTTAACAAGAAATTCACCGGCGTTTTGGATTTGCATTTCGCTTCGAGTCGTCCGTTCAAGTAAAGATTTATGTGTAAATAAAATCTTCGTTTTAGTCTAATGAAAGAAACGATTCTATCGTCGGCACGATTATATTTTGGTCTACGACACCGATTTCAAACATTTAATCACACACCTTCACATCAAACGGTTTTTAACATCATGAGAAACCTTTCGGTCGAGTGTCCACAAACTTTTGACTCATAGTGTATATTTGAGTAAAATACAGATACATATATATATATATATAAAAAAGAGAGCCTTAAATTGACTGTCAAAGTGTGGACCACGCCCCTAAGATCTACACGCCCAGAATAAATAACTCTAGATCAACATCTGCAACTTACCTAGTGTGAAGCAGAATTAGCCTTGTGTGTGTGTATGACAGTATTCTTAAGGTCATGTGATGCGGAATAAACCGATATGCATGTAAAATGTTCATTGTACTACAATGTGCATCTGTTAATAGTGAAAGACAGAATAACTGTCAAGGTCTATGTGTCTACAGTAACTGTGTGTGTGAAAGAGTATGTGTGTGTGTGTGTGTGAAAGAGTATATGTGTGTGTGTGTGTGTGTGTGTGTCTCAGTCACCTCTGGACTCTCAGAGCTGGAATCCTTGCTGTGGTAGTTAAAGAGTGCGCGGCTCATGCTCTCCCCCAACAGCTTCCCGTTCTCCCTCAGCTCTTCAGGGCTCAAGCCGAACCTGCGAACTCTGCCCTCCAGCAAGAACTGCAGCTGCCTCTTCCTACGGAGAAAGACAGTGAATCTTCCAGGTTGGCGCTTTGTGACCGTCTGTAAATTTTCCGACGTGGGAAAAGCCTTTCGGATTCTGTGTTCTGTGTTTTTCTGGTCTTATTAAATTATTAGAGAGAGGGAGAGAGAGGAATAAAAGGAGAGAGAGTTTACAGCTGCAATAGAGTAAGTGGAACGATCCACAAGACCAAATGCAACTATAAACGTATAAAAAGTGCAAAGTGTCGCTCTTAAAATTCATAAATAATAATAACAAGAATTGCTGGTATAGGAAAATAATTCATTTCAATGAAGTAATTCTGTCACGGATTATTTTCCTATAACAACACTCTCTGTGTGTGTGTGTGTGTGTGTGTGTGTGTGTGTGTGTGGGAAAGAGAACACGACTACCCCAGTTGTAATATAATGTATACATGTAGAGGAGTGGGAAGGAACAGGAGTAATGAGTAATATTCCATCATAAAGTGGATGAAAGGCAGCACAGAACCGGCCGGCTCCGGTTCTCTCTGCCAGCGATCCAACAACACGCTGCCTACCTGCAGGGTACGGCACGAACGCGTGTGTGTGTGTGTGTGCGGGACAGTGTGTGAGACTCGGGGTTTTAATCCATCAGAGGTAGGAGATGAAAGATATGTGTGCGTGTGTGTGTAAGAAATGGACGTGAAGGTTCTACTCTAAAGCTTCTGAATGAGGAGATGCTACAGCAGAATGAGAAACCGATATCTAGAACATTACAGTACATGGTGAAATATGAGCTCGTGTGTAGGCGATCAAGCTGGAAGATCTGCGAGGAGACGTGGGAGAAAGTATGTTTTAGAAGATCTCACCTGGAGCCTGAAATCTTTAGGTCTCTCTCTCTCTCATGGGCTAAAAATGGCAGCTGCCTTGAACAAGCACTGGCCTGCCATCATCACACTGCCATACAGTATGTGTACACACTCTCATATACAGCTATAAAATATTCACACACACTGTCTTTTGGCACCTCACGGGGTCTTCCGTTATACCACTATAATACCCCGGCGCTACTGAACTCTCCAATCCAATTCATCAGAAAGTGGTGACATTTTCTGTGAGCTCAGGAACGAGAGACTCCAGTCCTCTAACACTCAGACATGAAAGACTTAAAGGTTTCTTAATAACATGCCAAGATGCATACTTCGGTCTTATTATCTCCGAGAGGCTGGTGAAGGAACGACGTTTTAAGAGCAGACGTTTTTTCATGGACGTCCCACAGCATGATGTGTCATTCTTCAAGCAATAATATATCATTAGGTTGGGAGAACTGCTGTGGTATAAGAGGAATAAAACACTTACGGACGTGCTGTTATGGGGAAATAATCAACTTCGGGATGGTAATGGCGTCAGGCTGGATGGATCCCGCCACAACAGCACGCTCCATGCGTTTTACGTCGTACAGATGATCGATACCCGTAAGGAATACATTTACTAATTCATCGCTTTTGAAAAGATTTAGCAGTGTGGCTGAGAATTTCAGACATCTGGGTCCAACGGGTTTTGGGAAACCGGGTTTGATAGGTTTCTGAGATCTTATCGTGAGGCGCCGGCTTAAACGTGACAGCACCGTGGAGCTAGAGAGGAACTAATGGGTAATTTTGCGCTGCAGTGCTGTCTGGTGCCATAAGCAGCTTTACTGAACTGAGCTGACAGATGGAGTCAGAGGTGGGTTTGGCCGGGACGAGGAACTCCTGCTGATGCCAAGCAGGTACCATCCTGCCCCAGACTAAATACGGGTCAATATATGGGCACACACACACACACAAACAAATGTATTTATGCTTGAAGCATTCTTCGAAATCCAATCCACAACCACACGGTCACTCAAGCAGACACATAGCTCAAACTGCATTTTGGGTAATAGAACTGTTACTCGGAGAACTCGTGAGAACGCCGCACACATGTATTGTATGTGCACTACACACACCTAGACTCCTCCAGCAGCAGGAGCAGTCGACAGTGTGGCGTTTCCGTCGAAGCCACGTGGCCCAGAGTCCCAAAATGGCGCTCGGCCGCCATGACATCGTTCAGTGTCACCTGGTAACACAGCCGAAAAGGATAAGACGTTAAATAACAGATCAACAACGCGAACATATTTAATGTGCTGTATTTACAGGAGCCACAAAATGTCTCGTCAATATGCAGGAATGAGTAAATGCGTTCTCGCCATCCAGTCATTATCCTTTAACGACTACATCATTAGCTGTGAATGCGAAGTTAATGTCTGTGTGTGTGTGTGTGTGTTTAATGAATAAGCCTGTCCGCTGTCTATCTTTAGTGTTTATAGTGACACACTGCTGCTGCTATGGATCGTGTGTAGTGCAGTTTGTGCTTGGATGCCGGTGAGTGCAGGTGTGTGTACCTCCGTGCCGTTGATTCTCTGCAGGTTCAGGTGGTTGAGTCTGTAGATGAGGAAGGCTCGCCACAGAGCCAGGCTCACTACGGGGTTTCCTTCCGGGTCAATGGTCACCTGCTCCAGCCTCTTTACCTGCGCTAGAGCTGCTAACTGCAGCAGCCGTGTTATATTAGTCTCCATAAAGATCAGGTGCTGAGGAGAGAAGGAGGGAAAGAGAGGAGACAAAGACATCAAAGAGAAGGATGACAGAAGGGAAAAGTGGAGGAGGTGAAATTTAATAGGAAGAGTAGAGGAAAAAGGAGATGGGAAAAGAAGAAAAGAGACACAGAGGAGACAAGGGCAGGAGAGAAAGATGACAGAGAGATCAAATGGGAGGAAGAGTAGAGAGAAGAGGAGGGCAAGAGAGGAGACAAAGACAGGAGAGAATGACGACAGAAGGGAAAAGTAGAGGAAGAGAAATTTAATGGGAAGGGTAGAGGAAAAATTTGATGAGAAATTAAGAGAAGAGAGACAAAGATAAAATGAGAGGAAGAGTAGAGAAAAAGAGTAGGGAGAAGAGAAGGAGGCAAGCACAAGAGAGATCGAACGAGAAGGATAAAGGAAAAAAAAAGGAAGAGGAGAGGAAAGAGGAGCAGTAAAAAAGGAAAGAAGAGGTAGGGGAAGAGAACTTGCAGGAGAAATCAAAGGCCGACGGGGAAAGGACGGTAAGAGAAAAGGAGAAGAGAAGAGACAAAGACAGGAGAGAATGAGGACAGAAAGGGAAAAGGGAGCATTATAATAGGAATAGGAAAAGTAGATAAAAAGGGAGAAGAGAAGAGAAGGGAGACAGAGGAGACCAGGACAGGATAGAAAGGCGACAGAACATAATATGAAAGGACGAGTAGAGAGAAGAGAATAGAAGGAGGGAAAGAGATGAGACAAAGACAGGAGAGAACGATGACAGAAGGGGAAAAGGGAGGAATATAAAAGGAATAGGAAGAGTAGAGGAAAAAAAGAAGAAGAGACGGGAAGAGAGGATAAAAGACACAGAGGAGACAAGGACAGGAGAGATTGATGACAGAGGGGAAAGAGAGAGGAAGAATAAAAGAATAGGAAGAGTAGAAGAGAAGAGAAGAGAAGTTACTGTGACAGGAAAGACACCAGGATAGCCTTTCTGGAAGAACTGAGAGCTCTTAACGTCCCGTCGAGTCCCAGAACAGTTCCAGGTTTTCAGAACTGTCCTTATGTCATACCCAGAACATGAACCTGTACACATGCACAGCGCTACAGGGAACATTAGGGGTAGTAATAAGAGTGGTGGTGTAGAGAACGCTGGCTGACCGTGAGGTTGGGGAATTTGAGGCGAATGCGTGGCAGACTGGGCACGATGCTGTCGAACTGGATATAGCGGAAGGCGATGGTAGTGACGGTGCTGGCTGTCTGCACCCCCCAGCCTCTCTCTAGAGTCTCCAGAGCCCCCGGACCGAACAGACGCACCGTCTCGCCGTCCAGCTCGGCCACGTGGCTCTCAGACAAAGACAGACTCTGCACGCTGGCGCCCCCTGCCTCCTGGAGTCTGGAAACGTCAAAGACAGAGAGCATTAACAGGTCAGGGCCTTATCGTAGCTACTTAAGACTTAAAGACAGAGCGAGTATAATCTTTGACTGATCTTTGTGCTAAAGTGCTTTCGGGATCCTTGCCCAAAAACAACTGCTCGTGAAGTAAGCTTTAATTTAATAACTGAAACGGTATCGGTAACACATGTGCCGTTCAAGCACGGCTCCCGCGTCCAAGGCGAGTCATATCTGTGCTAAAACGAGGATTGCTTTTAAATAACTGCTCCACTTTTAACGCTTGCCAGGACTTGTATCCAACACATGTCTGAGGGTTCAGAAAGGTTATTTATATCATTTATCCCACAGCACTGTTGGAAGTCTCGAATCTGATTGGAAGGAATCTGATTGGTTAGAAGGTGTTTTCTCTAACAGCACACCTCAAACAGGAGTGACAGTATTGCAAAAATCGCTGGTTTATGGCTTTAAAAGGTGTTTAAAAAAAAATTCCGCTAAGGAGATGTTTATATAACATCGTTGTACAAACTAATCTCGAGTGCCAGTGAGGTTTCCGCCATGGGAATGTCTTTCGGAGTTTTTCGGTAACACGACAAGCTGCATTCTTTGAGCTATAACTCTAAACGAGAGATAAAAAAAAAGAGGCTAGTAAGGAGGAACAACAGTTTATAGCTGCTAAAACGTAAGTGAAAACAGGAACGAACTTGTTTCACGGACGTTCCGCAACTATAGATGAATAAAAAGTATGGCGTGTCGTTCTTTAATAATATAATAAACAGTTGTAACCGAGTCAAATTGCTGAAGTGTCACCAGTAAAAACACTTCGGGACCTGCTGTTATTGTAAAAGAATCATCTTCGAGGTGGTGCAGCATTACACCACTGCATCATTGAGTATTTTTGCTGTAACAACACACCTGGGAGTCTTTACAAACGCTTGCGTTGACGGAAAATTTACAACGCTTTAGCTATAAGCTTCCTGTAATAGTACCACAAACATGCCGTGGCTCTTCAGCTAGGTTTGAGGGAACTGTTGAATATTTCTTATTTTGGTTGCATTATTTATTGCATTGGACACTTTAGCTGAATGGAGCAGAATTCATTCTGGGATTCCTGCAGCAGCCCTGATACAGGACGTCCTCACACAGAGGCCACTGAGTACAGATGTAAACACAGTAGACAGAGGAACCCTGCTTACAGCGCTGAGTGCCTAAATGGTGCACTGCCAATTCCTATCTGCCTGATCCATTAGCACTGATGCTAATCGGTGAGCCTCTTACAAAGCACTGCATTTGTTGACGTGTGTGTCAATAGGACAGAGGAACTAAGTGTGTTAGTTAAAACCGAGACCTGATCAGTCTGTAGCTGAGAACAGACATCCGTCTGGCCTAATTGGCTCGCCTCCTGGGCGCTGCGCTGGAGAACGTATGGTTAAGAATGAAGCCGTGAGAGTGGAGGATCACGGCGAGTCTCAGGAAGGCTCGATATCTGGGTGGAGCTCTGTGACCCGGCACCGCCGTGGCCTCGAGACACCTACATGCCGGTGGATCGGCTACACGGAGACCGGTCTTTAGCATTAAAACACCCAAATAAGTCCAAGCAGCTTATTCAAGTTTCACACACTGGCGACTCAGACTGCGGCGAGGCACGCGGTAACACTAGAGCCACACAGGGGATCCCGAGGAGAACAGGGAGGAATGTGTCCGATTTGTTTTAGGAAGGAGCTGAATGAGGACGGGTGTGGGAAGAGCGGTGTAAAAGGTGGCCATTGTGTTTGAGGGGGAAAAAATCCATAAAATCTATCCAGGTGACTACACATTTAGCGATAGAGAGGACCAAAAATACAAAATGATAACGGACTAGGCCGAGATCAAAGCGAGGCATGAGGCTGACCACCTTACATAATTATTGTTGTGGTTTTGAAGAACAGAAAGCTAAAAAAAAATTATATATAATTGGCCACATAGTAGAAAAACAAAAAGAAACCCGAGAGCCGCAAACAGACTTTGATTAAGTAATGATGCGATCCTGCAAAGCGTTGAACTCGACTGAACCCGAGAGCTCATCGTGCCCTTTATTTAATCTTTATTACCTCCATCCAAGCCAAACGGATCCGAAATAAAACCCGTGCTGTTCCAGGAAGCCCTGCAAAGTCGAGAGATATATTCAGTTGAGATAAAGGAAGGAAGGGTGCACCTTTTGGGATTTTCTAGAAGGGCATGCTAGCTTCAAAACCCGCCCCGATTCTCCTGATGTGCAGGACAGTCGTTAATTTAAGTGTAGAAGGACCTTCGTCATCCAAAGACACCAGAGAGCACTGTGTATTCCACACACTTATTAATCCGTTTGGTGAGTCTGAATCAAAGTGAAATGAAGACTTTTGGTTCGTTTGCTACTGGAGTTGGGATGGTTTCACACTGCGTATGATTAAACAAACCAAACAAGTTGTCTGAGGGGTGTGTAGGGCCTGAAAATGTCCCCGCAAATCTATTTCATTCACTGGTCAGAAATGTATTGAGGGGGAAAAAAATGAAACAAACTTTGAACTAAATATATAAAAAAAGAGTTTTTGTACCGCACCTAGTGTTTATTTCCAAATCTCCAAAACACCAGTTTTCTCCAGTGATACAGCTCTGTCTTTTAGTTCAGTTTCTGCCTCATGGGTCACTTTAGCAGCTAAAAAACCCCCCCAAAAAATCCCCCCCAAAAAACTAAGAGCATGTTTGGTTCCAATCGCTTGATTTGGACTGGAAGCAGATCGAGAACCTCCAGAGTATTCCTCCTCCTTTCACAAGAGTGTTATTCAATGGGAAAAAGCACAGGTTGTCCACCAGACTATGGACAGTTCTGAATATGAAAATCCTGTGCCATATGGCTCTGTCTGGATCATAAAAACTTTAAAGTGCACCTCTTTTGGATTTTCGAATATTCCCATTCATGTAGTGTGTTATATATGTCGCTCTTTGTGAATGTAAAAATTCTGCAAAGTTTCACAAATCAAAGCGCACGACAAGCGGAGTCATCGACTCCCGAAAGAAGGAATCGACTCTGAACAGCTGAATCGAATCGTTAGCGATTCCAGACTTTACTTCCTGTTCTAACCTACGTAGGTTCGTAACAATAAACCCCGCCTCTGGTCTTCATCGGCTGCTCGCTGACAGACGGAGCGGAAACTCGTTACGGTGGTGGGAGTTTCCTTTTTGGAAACACGCTGACAGCGGTAGACCGATCACAACACACTGGGACATCTGACCAATCAGAGCAGAGGATACTCTCTGAAAGGATGTTTAGAATGAATCGTTTAGAACGGATCATTGAACGAGTCGTTTGTGACACTGGGGGAAAAAAGATAATGCTGCAGTTTAAATGATGAGCACGTTAAAGTGTTTTTTGACCTCGGGTGCGTGTAAATCTATTGTCTGAGACCGATAAAACGAAATTAGGCTCATTTCAAAACCATAATAGGTGCGCTTTAAACTGACCGCATGAGAGGACTTGCAGGCGCCAGGAACTGACATGAAGCCCTGATCCCTCACCTTAATCAGTCAGTCTCGAAGCACACAACTACATGCACATGGAGCTGCTGAAAACTAGCACGCAGATAAAACGGAGTCAGTGCTGCAAGGTGTCGCACTTTTGCCTGCAATCCCACATAACGGACGAGCAGCATCCTGGAGACGTGGTCCCTGAAACAAACATGTCCAAATACAACGTGATGGAAAGATGAAGAAGGTGAAACGAAGTCGTGTCCTCATGTTCCCTGTGAGAAACTGAACGAGCTCCAGCTGAAACACGTCCAACAATAATAGTTACTTTTAAAGAAGCTGAGGTATGGGTGTGATGTATTTTCGAACGCTCTGGCTGGAACGCAGAGCCGTGTTTGACGTATTTAATAGGTCAAAGCAGAACAACCTCAGAGCTACTCATTTATCCTCGCTGGCTGACTGATTGTGTTATCTCACACACGGAGTCACGGAGCTGGAAGGTAACGGATGGGAGGAGAAACACACTCCTTCTTCTGCTTGTAATACGTACAGCGTATTCTTATCAGTTATTTTTATGAAGCTCTTTCCTGTTCTGTAAAGAACAATCCTATAACTTTACGTACTACGCAAACAATATGATCAGCAGGAAGTCAGGTTGTTTGGTGAAAGTTCTTCACGAGTCCTTTGTTTGTCCTGAGATCCTGCGCATTCTTTTGCTTTTCCAGCATGTTCTGATTATTTTTGACTACTTTCCATCAGTGTCCGTATGATGTTGAGATCCATCTTTTCACACTGAGGACAACTGAGGGACTCGGACACAGCTGTTACAAAAGGTGCCAACATTCACTGATGCTCAAGAAGGCAACATGAAGTATTCAGAGTCAGGGGGTGTAAACTTTTGAACAGGACGATCGGCGTATATTATGATTTTGTTTAAAGATCTTCAGAAGCTACATAAGATAGTTACATGTTTCCCAGGAGACAAAATAATAACAATATACACCGACCATCCTGTTCAAAAGTTTGCACCCCCTTGGCTCTTAACGTATCGTGTTTGCTTCCTGAGAATCGATGATTGTTATGAACTCAACCGTAAGTTTGGAGGAACATCCTGCCAAGTTTCAAGCTTCCCTGGGTTAACAAGGGTTCAATTTGATCAAACCATGACCACTGGCAATTATTCCACTCAATTGTAGCACCTAACCTAAAATACCGGTTTCGGTTACACGAAACACAACTAATCCGCTTAGGCTAATGTTAAAGCTAGCTCTCCGTCTCATGTTACTCACTTAGGAGTTCTGAATGGTTAATGGTTCTAGATTTTAAAAAGAAAGAGATTTTACTTTGTAAAAGTGAACCTGCTGGTGTAGCGTGCCATGTTTCTTTCTGAGTGTACGACGCTAACCAAGCTCCAACTCTCAGATAGGAATAGACTCAATAGAGGGTTTCTCTTACAGAAAAAGCGTCCAAGTAGAGCCCGTTTACAAAGCTAGAACTGTTACCCGTGAAGGTAGACTACTGCGGTGTCATAAGACCAAATTTGCGATCAGTTAGGCACAGCACAATGATGCAACTGGTAGTGTTAGTGCCTATGTGTGTCTGAAGTCTTCACACTTCCTAAAAACATGCCAGAATTTAGGACTGCGGACTGGTTACACTAAAATGGCCTTAGTTGTGAGGGATTTGAGTCCAGGTTGAGTTCCTGCGTTCCTGGGATGGGTTCGACTATGATATAAGCCAGAGAAAACTCCCTTGAATGGACAAACATGCTTTCTTAAAAAAATTCTTAAACGTGTGTGTGTGTGTGCGTGTGAGTGTTTTCAGAATACAGTCTCAACGTTGTATCTGTATAATGGAATAAACACACACACACAGAAGCAAGTGGGCCATGTGTGTGTAAGAAGAGAGTGAAAGCAGATCAAACACTACAGGAATGTGATGTCATTGTGATGGGAATGCAAGTGCAGGACATGCAGAAACTTCTAGAAGTGATCTACTTAACAGGCATTAGATTCATACTGCGTTTAGCAGACTCTACATCGATTCTACAGAAAGATGTGTGTGTGTGTGTGTGTGTGTGTGTGTGTGTGTGTGTGTGTGTGTGTGTGTGTGTGTGTATACACACCTGGGGTCTCGGGGGCTGTTGGGGCGGCTGCTAGAGCGTGCTTTACCGTCATTGCCCCCTGCTGGACGCTCAGGAACAGTGAGAGGACTCCCTCTATCTCGCCTGAGGGGGAAGAGAGAGAGAAATACGTACAAGAGAGACAGAGAAAAAGAAATAGTTCCATGATTTTAAAAGCTGTAATTCTGGCTTTGAGGAAACATTTGACCAAATATGGTCATGGGCAACAATTATGTAGATGTCGCATGACAGATACATGCTTTAATCGCTTCTATACATAATAATGTTGAGTTCTCAATTCTGATTGGTCAGAGAATGCCGACTCATTTTCTCTAACCTCAGATTGGACAGTATTTCTGGAAGGCAAATATATATGCGCTCGTTCTAATATGAGCACTCTTCAGTTTAAAAAAAAACTGCTCATCGTTCATGGAAGGATTTATGGAAGGAGTCTCCAGTGTCAGTGCAGATCAGCTGTAACTTTAAGTTGTCCACCACAGGAAAGCCTTCAGGACAGAGGACGAGCAAATAAACTTACTACTTCAAGAGAAACTAAAGAGACCATGACGGAGCTACTGTTTATAGCTCATGTAATTTAAGTGAAAACAGGAACTAATAAATCAAGAAATGTATTTGTTTTTATCCCAAGTTGCTGGTGTATAAGAATAAAGGGTTAGGTTAAAGTTACCTCCTCCTGCACTTATTGTCTTATTTTGTCCACAAAAACAACCTGCTCGAGTCAAATGTTGCTGTTATGTGGATAAAATAACGCTGCTCCCTGACCCTTGGCATGACTGGTTCAAGGTTCCAGAAAAGCAGTATTTTGGTGCTGGAATTGAACCTAATTTACCAGCTTTAGCGGTAGACTAGGGTCATGAGAGAAAGAAGCGTCGATGAGCTCTCCATTTTGAGATGCGCAGAGAGGTCTGGATGAGAACTGATTTGCTATTAGTTATCTCCTACTTCCGTGTTTTTGATACTCTTCCACCGTCATTAATAGAATCGTTCGTTAAACTACAGGATGCCTTCGACCTCTCTACCTGAGGTCATCGGGTGAGGGCTCCTGAGCGATCCCATTGGTCTGTCCTGGGCTGTGGGCGGGGCTGTTCTCTGGGCTCAGCTCTTCCTTGGCGCCGTTCTGTGCTGGAAGCTCGAGAAAGCTCCTGGAGTCCTCCCACTGCTGCGCTGCATTACGGATGGCCAGTCGCCGCTTCTCCTGGGCAGGGGAAAGAAAAGGAAACAACATCGCACTTTAACGGCAGCTTTTTCGACATGCTTCAGAATAGTGGCTTTCAAATGACCGGATGATGATGCAGCTCATCTTGGACACCAGAACTTTATTACCTGGGTCAGAGGTAATGGCTGGAACTGATCAGCTAAGATGGGAAGATGGGAACCGGTTTAATGGGATAAAACCACTCTTTCTGCTCACATCCACCTTACAAAACAGAACCTGAAGTACTTCCTCAGAACCTCATTCGCCTTTGTATAGCTCTATATATTGTCACAAAGCAGCTTTACAGAAATCAGGGTGTAGATTTAGATCGCTAATGAGCAAGAGTGGCAAAAAAATTAATAAAGCTCCCTGAGATGACATGAGGAAGAATCCATGATAGGGACCAGACTTTCCTGAGTGATACCAGAGAGTGGCATTGTGTGCCAGAAGGATGAAGTGAGAAGACACCGAGAACTTTTAGCAGGGTTCTACTGAGATACACACACTGACACTATCAACAACAACACTTGGCTGGTAATATGTTAAGATTCGAGACTGCATAATGTTACTGGGGTTTAGTAACTCAGCCTGTCAGACTATCCCATAATCATTTTATTTATTTATTTTTTCCCCTCCTATGTACTTCCTGTTCTGTTGTCAAATTTATGAATCATCAAATTGGAGTTTATGATTGGTTGATGTGCACATACACAATTCTTTTCTTACTAATAATTCAAATACAACGAATGTAATTATTGTTATTATTATTATATGTGTGTATATATATATATATACACACACACACATGCACACAAATATAATCCTTATCCCAAGATCTTAACTGTCCTCAAAAGAGGTTTAGTGGTGGCGAATTAAAATTATTATTTTTTTAAATGTTTATATTATTGTTTTTTAAATTATTATTAATATAATAACTTGGGTTCTTTAACAATCTTCAATATTAAACATAGCTCATGGCTACTACATTTTTGTTCTTGTACCGCTGTCAAGTTATGTTTTGTTTTTTTATTGCTGATTGTACAACATTTTTTTTTTACATTTATTTATTCGTCCTTGTATTTGCTTGTTTTCTACGCACAATATTTTTGTCTCCTTTGTTTGTATTAACTTAATCATACATCGTTCCTTTTGATCTCCCTCTATCTCCATTAAGAGTGGCTTTAATAGTCCGTATAAACTACTTATTGTTACGAAGTCCTTATTGTCCTCTGAAGAAGGAGATAATGGTGGGTTAAAAAACAAGTGTTTTACTGCATAACTGGAACTTCACCTCATTTTAACGATCCGTGGCTTGAAGTATGACTCGATATAATAAATCTTGGGAAACATAAAATGTCAGCCACACTTTTTTGTGATGGTGAAAATAAGGCTTACGACGATGCTGTTGGTGCCTGTGGCGATGGCGGATATTTTTGGTATCTTTCTGACCCATTTTAGTGGTCACAGATTGTTTTTTGGCACATTTTAGCAACACACAACCCAAGCTCAGCTCGTACCGGCACAAAACAGAGCCCTGCCATTCTGACTGCTCCTTTATAGTTTCACCGATATCCTCATTGAGCTTCGTTAGACTGATGTGTTTGTTTTGTGATAACTTTCCCAACATTCTGGTACATTCTGCCTCCACATTTCTCCACCACAGGAACCAGGCAGCAGTCACCGAACTCATCACTGGCTGTCAGATGGCACAGGAGATGGTGGAGAATCACAAGCCTGACTTCAAGTGCCTATGACGGTCAGTGTCATTGTACAATGAAAGTGAGATTTTAGATGGGTTAATGAATCAAAAAACACTAACACAGTGAATAATGACGCCCTCTAGTTCTAATCTCAATCATCGGTCATTAGTGCTTTATATCTTTTACTACGTATTACCCAAGATGCTATTCTGAACGTAGAGAAACTACAAAAGGAATCTAGCTCCTTTTTGCCCCTTATTAGGTTTCTCCTCAACCAGGTATGGAATGTGGCACTCCCTCTGTGTGTGTGTGTGTGTGTGTGTGTGTGTAATAAGGCATAAAGGAGTTGACATTTTATCAGGGATTAGCTGGCTTCGATTACGCAGAAACCATCAACACCTTTTAGTCTCTCCCACTTATTTCCCATCCACCTCCTCCCACCCCATGAGGGACATCAGACATGAATAAAATAAATAAATAAGTAAATCTCTCTCTCTCACACACACACACACACACACGTTCACAAAAACACAAGACTTTGGCAGTGCTTCAGTTCGAAACTAAAACAAGGATCAGAAAAAAACTCTAAAAGTGCCGTTTCCTCGATAGTGCATGCGTGGGCGTTGTGTTCTACTTGTGGGACTCTCCAGCGTTTGTAACACTCAAGAAGGAAAATCCTCAGAATGGAAAGCCTTCCTGGTAACAAGCTGCGTGGTTTTTACCACTTTTTCTTTTCCGATAGTGTTACTGGAACCTTGAGTATCAGCTGATATCGATAACCAACTTAAGAAATAAAGAACTAAAAAAAAAAAAAAAATGTTAAAATATAGCTGTCACACAAAACCACTGACGATACATAGATATTATTAAACCTTATTATATTTGCGGTAAGAATTATCCGAACAAAAATACAGCTGCACAACGTTAAACGCAACTACAAATAGATTACAAAAATAAAAGTAAATAAAACGTCCTTCTTTAATGAATAAAATGAATTGTAATCCTTAGCAAACTGTTGTGGTATAAGAGGAATAAAACACTTCCTGTTATTGGAAAACTAATCACCTTCTTTCTGGGTGGCAAAGTATCACACCACCTTGTCATTGATTATTTTCCTATAACAGCGTGCTTTATTCCTTACCTAACAATGTCCTTCGAGGGAATATTTCACTAAAGTATTCCCAAGTGTTGTTACCCAAGCACTCAGGGCTCTTTATGACTCATCTAATGAGCGTCCTCTTCCTCCCTGCACGAGTCTAAAGAGCGGCCTGTCACTGCTAGCGCACCAGGATCTCTGCTAAAGAGATTACTCTACATCAGTCACAGAAAAGATAAAACAGAAATACTTAAGACCTCAAACTGCAGGAAATGCAAAGAAAAGTGACCGGATATTTAGTGTCTACCTTGTGAGCGGCTTGTTTGTGGCTCTCGCGTTTCTTCTCATCCTCCTTTCGCGCTAAAAGATTCGCCACGCGTCTGTCCTCCTCCTGTAGGACAAATCCAGAGACACTCTCTGTTCACAGATCAGCTACAGCAAGATGCATATTAAACATGGACAGAACACACAGGTTAGAAGGGCATGAAAAGACTGTGATGCATACTGTACGTGTGCGCGTCGTTCAAGGACATGAAAGGAGCTTTAAAGCAAGCGTGCGAGTGTGAGAACGATCATGCGTGCAGTGGATATTGTGTGAGGCCGTGTAAAGCCGCCGCTACACAGGGATTTGTAAGGAAAACATCATCTTCATAATCTAATGCGACGAATAAACACATTACAAAAAAAACATGATGATTAACAACGAAATGGTTATAATCATTGATGCGGTGGGTGTTTTTCTGTAAGAAAACACTTATGGAAGGAGTCCCCAGTGTAAAGTGTGGACTTTAGAGCTTTATGGTTTCTCTCTAACATGGAGGGAATGACTGCTTTATAGCCGCTATGACGCAAGTGATAACAGTACCCTAACTGGTTCTCAGGACGTTCCACAACATTCAATGTAGCTATAAATGGATAAAAAGGATGTGTTGTTCTATTAAAAAATGGTTAATGCAGATAAATTGCTGTATATACATATATACATATATATATATATATATGATGACTGACAGCTTCTGTGAGGTTTGGTTACACAATGAGTCTGACGCAACAACTAGCACAACAAAGTGTGTAGCCTTCAGCCATAGATACAGAAAAAAACATTCCACAGATTATAATCAGCCTAAACAACCAACAAGGAAAGATGAAATCAGAGCAGGCATCTTTGAAACAAAAACCCCATCGGTTTATCCGCACTGCTATAAGCAACGAGATGCGAGTAAAAGTAAAACATTTTCCTGGATTCATTCACAGATGTCAATCAGCTGACACTGCTTTGTGAAAACAGTATCTGACGGGCATGTCATATCACACCCATACACCTTCCAAGCTTCAACACGTCAGTCAGCACGAGATCCCCGCAGGCCGAGGCACTAAAATCTGCAGAAGGTTATAGCAAGAGCTGAAACACTCTCGCTTTAGAACAGTCTGGAACTTGCTCTGCATGCCATGCTGAAACAGAGAAGTGTGGGTGGACCACTACAGCAGCTCAGGAGTCAGGAGGAAATGATCTAGCTGAGCCAGATTTCCCTTTCACAACACAAGCTACACTACACCAGTCACTCCTGATTAACAGGGAATCCCAACAAGATTTCCACTTCTTCACATTTTCCTGATCTGCCATAGCATGCTGAGCTGCTCCACTTTTCTCTGATAATGTGGCTATTGTAAGTAAGCAAGCACATATATGAGTAAGTAAGCAAATAAGTAACTACGTATGTAAGCAATAAGTAATATGTAATAAGTAAGTAATAAGTAAGTAAATTAAGTAAGTAATTATGTAAGTAAGTGAATAAAGTAAGTAAGTAAGTACAGTGAGTAAATATGTAATAAGTAAATAAAGTAAGTAAATATGTAATTAAGTAAGTAATAAGTACATTGAGTAAATAGGTATGTAGGTAAGTAAGTAAATGCATAAGTAAATAAGTAAGAACGTAAATATGTAAATAAGTAAGTAAATGAAGTAAGTAAGTAAATAAGGTAAGTATGAATGTAGGTAAGTAAGTAATTATGTAAGAAAGTAATAGAGTAAATAAGTACATAAAGCAATTAAGTAAGTAAAGTAAGTAAATATGTAAATAAGCAAGTAATAAGTAAATTAAGTAAGTCTGTATGTAGATAAGTAATTATGTAAGTAAATAAAGTAAGTACAGTAAGTAAGTAAATAAATTAAGTAAGAAAGTAAATATGTAAAAAAGCAATTAATAAGTAAGTAAATTAATTATGTATGTATGAAGGTAAGCAAATATGTAATAAAGTAAGTAAATATATAAGTAAGTAAATATGTAATAAGTAAATAAAGTACATAAGTATATAAGTAAATGTCATAAGTAAGTAAATATATAAATAAGAAAATATATAATAAGTAAATAAAGTACGTAAGTAAATATGTAGTAAGTAAATATAAAAGTAAGTACGTAAATATGTAATAAGCAAATATATAAGTAAGTAAATCTATAAGTAAGCAAATATGTAAGTACGTTTTATTTATAAAGCATATTTACAACAACAATAGTTGCCTAAAGGGCTTGTGATATATTTACAAACATTTTATACATTATATAAATACAACAATATATAAAAACAACAGCGCCCTCCACTAATATTGGCACCCTTGATAAATATGAGCAAAGAAGGCTGTGAAAAACTGTCTTTATTGTTTAACCTTTTGACATTTTGTTTTTTAAAAAAGCATGTTGAGCTGCTACAGAATGTGCCTCTTTCCTGTTCCTGACATAATTGAAGCATTTCAGTTTAATTGGCACTTTTCTGACTCATAATTAAGTCAAACGAGACTAAAGCAGTGTGTGTAATTCCCCAGTTCTGTTTAGAGCTCGGCCTGAGGCATCAGCTCTGAGATCAGATAGACACCACACACTCAGCAGAATCTCTCAGCATCAGCTGATCTTATTGAAAAGATGTGTGGAACACTAAGAATGACTTCTATATGGGTTTGGCGAGTGTCTGATGATTTCACTGATTTCTCCCTGAAAGAGTGATTAGACGAGATGGAAGCTTCTCTGCTGATAGATGGGTTCAGGAGAAACATCCAGGTGAATAACGGTAAAGCGATTCACAGCAGAAGGGTGGTGTGTCTGCGGCAGAATACAGGGTGCCATGGGCATTGTGTGTGTGTGTGTGTGTGTGTGTGTGTGTGTGTATAATCATGTACATGCTCAGACTTGGACACTCCCTGCTGAAAAGCCTGTGGATACAACACGCACACGAAACAGACAAGCTGTACTTAATCCACTCACGGCCTCTTGCTGAGACGACCCCAAATACAGGAAAATAATCCACGATAGGATGGTGTGATGTGGTCTAATCAACCTTACATGGATTATTTGAGGACCCTCTGTCGGTTAGTTAGTTATTACTTACATATCTGCTGGAGACTCCTTCCATAAACACTTCAGTAACATCTACAGAAAGCTTCACCATATCAACGGTTAGACATTTTTACTTGTTAAATAATGTTTTCATAATCTGTTTAGTATTAGGCTTAGATTATGTGGAGCATCTGCCATGTGGACGAGCCGTTACTATAGAAACAGAACAAATATATATATATATATACACCGGTGATTTGAATTACGGCCAGAACGACGGTCAGAGCTGCTGTTACAGAAAACTAACCAACAATTCAACAGATTCGAGAACTCAGCAGCACTGTTGTATAAATACAGTTAATGCACGCGAGCTTGTATGGACCAGCAAAGAGACCTCCCAAGTGCAGACACACACACACACACACACACACACACACACACTCTTTCACTCTTACTGTGATGCGCTTCATGTCCAGCAGCCGGAGTGGAAGCACACAGCGCAGCACGGTCTGTTTGTAGCATGACTCCTGAGCTACAGGGTTCCCATCCAGGGTGAGCTCACTCAGAGAGCACGAGTCTCCCAGACAGGCCAGCTCATCAAAACACACACACACACACACACACACACACACACACACACACACACATAAACAAACAGAAATGTCAGGCTGTATCTATAGTCACTTACATGCACTTTACTATATGTATATAATGCTGTAAGGAAGTTGTGTATTTATAAACTTTAATATGATCTATCCCTGTATTATTCACATACTAATCCCATTAAACTGTACTGAACACATGAAAACAGAGAATACAAAATAGAGAAGAGAAGACAGCTGGAGCCTTTCACATTTGCATCTCTCTCTCTCTCTCTCTCTCTCTCTCTCTCTCTCCCTCCCCCCCCCTCCCCCACCCCCACCCCCCCCCCCCCCCCCCCTCCCCCCCCCCCCCCCCCCCCCCCCCCCCCCCCCCCCCCCCCCCCCCCCCCCCCCCCCCCCCCCCCCCCCCCCCCCCCCCCCACCCCCCCCCCCCCCCCCCCCCCCCCCCCCCCCCCCCCCCCCCCCCCCCCCCCCCCCCACCCCCCCCCCCCCCCCCCCCCCCCCCCCCCCCCCCCCCCCCCCCCCCCCCCCCCCCCCCCCCCCCCCCCCCCCCCCCCCCCCCCCCCCCCCCCCCCCCCCCCCCCCCCCCCCCCCCCCCCCCCCCCCCCCCCCCCCCCCCCCCCCCCCCCCCCCCCCCCCCCCCCCCCCCCCCCCCCCCCCCCCCCCCCCCCCCCCCCCCCCCCCCCCCCCCCCCCCCCCCCCCCCCACCCCCCCCCCCCCCCCCCCCCCCACCCCCCCCCCCCCCCCCCCCCCCCCCCCCCCCCCCCCCCCCCCCCCCCCCCCCCCCCCCCCCCCCCCCCCCCCCCCCCCCCCCCCCCCCCCCCCCCCCCCCCTCACCCCCTTCATTTCTTTTTTACCCCATCACCTCCTCCCTCACCCTATCTCCTCCTCCATTACACCCTACATCTCCTCCATTACACCCTCCATCTCCACCTCCACTATACCCTCAATCACCTCCTCCATCACTCCCATCTCCTCCTCCAATACACACTCCATCTCCTCCTTCATGACCCCCTCCATCTCCTCCTCCATTACACCCCCATCTCCTCCCCTTCAACTCCTCCATCACTCCCATCTCCTCCTCCAATACACACTCCATCTCCTCCTTCATGACCCCCTCCATCTCCTCCTCCATCTCTTCCTCCATCACCCCCTCCATTACACTCTCCATCTCCTCCTCCATTACACCCTTCATCTCCTGCTCCATTACACCCTCCATCACCTCCTACCTCACCCCCATTACAGTAATTCTCTATTACTTTACACTCCATCTCCTCCTCGCACATCCCTCCATCCCCCCTCCATTACACCTTCCATCTCTTCCTCCATCTCCTCCTCCATTACACCTTCCATCTCTTCCTCCATCACCCCCTCCCTCACACACTTCATCTCTTCATCCGTTACACCCTCCATCTCCACCTCCACTATATCCTCCATCACCTCCTCTATCACTCCCATCTCCTCCTCCATTACACCCTCCAACTCCTCCTCCAATACACCCTCCATCTCCTCCTCCATTACACCCTCCATCACCTCCTTGGTTACACCCTTTATCTCCTCCTCCGTCACCTCCTCCATTACACTCTCCATCTCCTCCTCCATTACACCCTCCATCATCTCCTCCATCATCCCCTCCATCATCTCCTCATGACTCCCTCCATCACCCCATCACCTCCTCCATCATCTCTTCCATTACACCAACACCCCATCACTTCCTCCATCACTCCATTACCTTCTCCATTAGCCCCTCCATTAAGCCATCACCCCTCAATCATCTCCTGCATCATCCCCTCAATCACTTCCTCCATCACTCCCCCATCTCCTCATCACCCCCTCCATCACCCCATCATCACTTTCTCCATCACATCTCCTTCCTTTCCCCATCACCTCCTCCATCACCTCTTCCATTACTATATCATCTCTTCCAGTACCCCATCACCTCCTTCATCACCCTATTTCCTCCTCCATCACACTTTTCCAGTGTCAGTAACAAAAACGCAGTCGCTCGTTCACTGTGTGTCACTCTCTCCTCTCTCTCTCTATGCTCAGCTGGAGGTGGACGCATGACATGGCAAAAACCAGGACAAAGGATTTCAGAGTAAAGAAACAGGACATGCAGAGCTCCAAATATACACAGAGAGAGAGAGAGAGAGAGAGAGAGAGAGAGAGGGTGGAGAGAGAGAAAGAGAGAGGGAGACAGAGAGAAGATACACAAATACTTACATATTTATATATACACATAAATATATACACAACTTCCTTAGCAACTGCAGCATCTACTCACTGAAAGCACAATTATCTTGTAATGTAGTATCAGTCCTCACGCGTGGGCAGGGCAATAAAAAAAAAAAAGATGTCTACCTCAGCACTTTTGTGGAGTCGTGGAGAGGAGGGGGGAAAATGCAGCTGCACTTTTTCTTACCTGCTGATGCTGTTAGCGCTGAGGAAGAGACGCTGGAGACAGGGCAGCCTGTCCACCTCCGTCTACCCAAAGAGAGGGAGAGAGAGAGAGAGAAAAAACAAGGGATGAGGAGGAGTAAGAAAGAGGGATGCTGCAGAATCCCTTGTGAAGCTATAAGCTCTTACCATCCGTCCAGTCACCTTGCAGTGCCGGCAAACTGCTCAATCCGGCCAGCGCACACGCATGCGCACATGAATAAACACACACACACACACAGAGAGACTGCTGCGGCTGCTTGGGGAGGGGTGTGAACACAGTGCAGGAGAGGAGGAGGAGGGGTAGAGAGAGAGAGAGAGAGAGAGAGAGAGATGGGGAAATGCAGAGGAGATGCTCATACACAGTTAGCGAATAACGGAGCTGGACCAGCTGATGACGTTTGCAACGGAAGAGCTAATGAGGGGGGTTGTGATTATCCTCTGTGTGCGTCGATGTAGAGTCAATGTGTGTGAGAGAGAGAGAGAGAGAGAAGGATCAAAGGAGAGAACAAAGGAGGGAGGGGGAAATTGGGGAAAGGGAGGGAAGGAGGGTGGATGAGGGGGGAAAGGCTGTGACTGGCAGATGAGGACACAGCCAGGCGGCAATGTCACAGAGGGCAACAATTGTGATGCCGCATGTGCATGTGTGTTAAAGGATGTGAGGTGAGCTGCTGAGATCAGACTTCAGACGCATCCTCATCCACACACCCACACAATCGCTATAGTATCGTTTCTTGAGTCAGCACTTAGTGGCGAAGTCTGGCAAGTTGCCCTTAATGCCTCTCACAATGCCAACATTCAGTACTGCACTCTTCAGGGCTGATTACAATGTTCGCAGGCAGGCGTGTACACACTCTGACGAGTGCCCTCTTGCCTGGCTGTATAATAATTACGTTTTATATGGCCTCTGGAGATGCACCGCTGTCCAAAATCTAGTTTAGCGAAGCACAGATGGCTCAGCCTTGCACTAGTAAAAAAAAAAAATCGATTCTTAGACGCACGGGGATTCTCTCTGCGGCAAAACGTCCTCAACAATGGGCTCCTGAGTGGAGCAACGGAAAAGCGTTCGGCCTATTACGAGTTCGGATCCTGTCGAAGACGGACGGAGCCATCTGTGCCAGGAGTCAAGAGAGCAAAATTGACTGTCGGGTCTGGGTGGGAGTGATTTCACACTCTCTGTTCCTTGTCAATTATGGCGACACGTGGGCATCTGTGAGCTCATGTATTGCCAAATAGACTACAAGCCGATACTGCCAAACAAGCTATCTTATTATCATCATTATTTGATTGACTTAGTGTTACTTCCTTCGTCATGCCGAACTTACAAATACTGGCATTCACTCACCAGCTATTTTTAATCAGGAACACCCGACCAATCATGCGATTGTCCAATAAGCCAATGATATGGCAGCAGCACAATGCATAAAATCCTACAGATACAAGTCAAGTCAGTTAATGCTCACATAAAACATCATCAAACAGAATGGTGCATCCAAAAACATCCAGTGCACCACAGTTGTATACGCTGACGAGAGAGGCCAAAGGAGAATGGCCTGACAGGTATGAGCTCACAGGAAAGCTAGAGGAATTCAATTAATCACTCTTTACATCCGTGCCGAGCAGAAAAGCAACTCGGAACACATCGGACCATGAGGCGGATGGGCTACAACAGCAGAAGATCAAACGGGGTTCCAGTCCTGCCAGTGAAGAACAGGAATCTGAGGCTAAAATGGGCACAGGATCACCCAAAATGGACAGTTGAAGATTAGAAAAAACGCTGCCTGGTCTGATGGATTTCAATTTCTGTTGCAACATGCAGATGGTAGGGTCAGAATCTGACCTGAACAGCATGACGTCATGGACCCAACCTGTCTTCGTCAACAGTACAGGCCGCTGGTGGTGGTGTAATAGTGTGGAAAACGCTTGTCTTAGCACACTTTCATACCTATCGAGCATTGCCACAATCAGAGTGTTGTTGCTGACCATGTGCCACAATTTACCGTCTTATAATAGCTACTTCCAGCTTAATAATTCGATAAAGTCATCTAAAACTAATTGCATGAGCTTCCCCAGCGACCTGAATCCAGTAGGGCACCTTTGGAAGAATGAGAGATTCACAGCATGATATCTTCCTTCTTAATTACTGCCTGCTCCTGCATGAAGATGAGTGTCATCAACGATTAAGATCTACAGTATGTGATGACAACTTTAAAACCTACAGCACCAAACCTCCAAGCTCAGGTCTCTGTGTGGGGGCAGTGTTATTGCGTAATGGGCATGAAGACCTCTAGAGCTGTGTCCGCTCTGTTATATAAATAGATTAATCGATTACAAAGGAGGACATGTGTCTAAAGGACATGATGACACTACAGTACACACTAATACAGCATGCGCATCAAAGAAGTACACACACACACACACACACACACACATCCCCAGCACGTTCTGAAAGGCTCTCAGATAAAAATACACTACGGAATTTGTTATATCAAAGCTAACTATATATCTCAGAACAGCGTATGCTTATGTATGACGTCGGAAATTAAAGAGCCCAGTACATCTATCCAGCTGTCTCTTTCTCTTACTGAATGGCCATGTCTATATTTAGCAACAGACCATGACATCATCACTCAGCTGATATGGTGCTGGCCAAAAACGCACCAATCCTGAGAAAGGCACCTAGACAGACGAACGCAGACCGAGCTGTATCAAGAGTGAAATGATCCTGGATGATAGTCCTTACATCAAAATAGGTCTCATCAGTACAAGTGCTCTCGAATCCAATCATCCTGCACATTGGAAATGCTCTATATTTTTAAGAAGAGATGAAAAGACGGCGGTGACGGCTGTGACGTGTACAAGTGCAATGTAGTCAAATTATTTTCGTCAACTATCCCAATACATAGTTCTGATTAGCAGGCCAGAACCTTAATCAACGAACCCCCACTGCTCCGTTTAAACCACCACAGTTTCTCAGTAACCTATAACGCCACTTCCCAACGTGCTTTATCCTTTACTTACTGGCCAACACACCTGAGAGATACTCATACGTATAAACAGTGTAATCTATTAGAATGATAAATACAGTGCAAAACAATAACCACACACTCAAATGCAACACACTGTTACTGATACACATCTTCTACAGGGTGCTATTTACAGCGTTTGGCCATAAGATGTTGTTTTCTCTCTCAGTCTCTACTAAAGCGGCCTTTCCATTGTTTCATCAGTAAGATTGAACTCTTTCTTGGGCTCCAGGACAGCAGGACATAGCGTTTAAGACAAGGTTTTAGAAGTCCAATGAATCTGTGAGCCATCATATCCTGTAAGCATGGGGAGTATCTAAGGATGTATAACTCATCTATATGTGTTTTATATTCAAGCAATAATTTTGTAACGAATAACAAATCCGTGATTGAAATTCATGAGCCCTTTCCTCCACAAGCGAGCGCCAAAAGCAGCATTTAACACGGCGCTAAAGGAAAAGAGCTCAGCGTAATCAAAATACAGGAACAGACAATGGCACAAAGGAAACACAGAGATGAATGCGTTCAAACAGAAAGCAGTAATCAGGAAAAACGCTGCTTTTGCTACAGCAGACGGAATGAAAGCAGTTTCCGTGGGTTTCTTTGTAGCTCAATACGTAACGTGGGGCCCCCGAAGATTTTTTCCTTTAGCTCTGAATAATTCTCCACTTGGGAGCGAACGTCAGTTAAAGAAGACGGCGGTGTTGTAATTGTATATTCTCAGTGAACGGAGGCGAGACCAATCAGACAGCATTTACAGGAAAATACCTGGAAATACTCGTGTCTTATTGGCTAGCAGGTCTCAGTTCTGCCAAACGCTAGTTCACAGTCAGTCAGTGTGAGGGGAATAATGAATATACGGCGATTTACCAGTAAAGGGGTTGAAACTGAAACTCTTCCATCTTCTCGTGCTGAGCAGGAAAACAAGGTGTGTAAATGTCTATGCGAGTTCCACGTTATGTGAATATGATATGAGCAGAGCCTAAGGAAAGCTAATGTACTTTGCATGGCACTGTAGCAGCTAAACCCGTACAGTGATAGCATAGTTGTTGCTTGGCTCCCCTTGGCTAGCGACACCAAACTAGCCTAGTCTCGTGTTAGATAGTTGTTAGCGGCAAAATAGTAATAGTCTCGTTGTTAGCGGCAAAAAGGTTTATATTGTTTTGGTCTGGTCCTGCAAACAGTGATCACATGCAAGAAAAAATACATGGAAACAGTCTATTTAGAATAGCACACAGACTTTCCTTTTATTCTGATGTACCCCCTCAGAACAAAGAGCTAAACAGAAAAATGTTCTTAAAGACGTCAAATCTTTCATGGTTATTCCATGTTATTATACTTATACTATATTATATTATACTTCTAGTCCTTTACGACTGTCGCTTGTCAGGCTGTACGACCGTGATCCCCACTGTCACACTGTAGGATCTCATTAATGTCGGACTGTACGACAGTCGAGACGTGTAAAACGGACGCACGCAAGAAGACTCGTACGGAGTAGGAGTAGGAGAAGCCACACTACAGGACTGTGTCTCGAACCTTCTGACAAGTGTGATCTCAACGGCCATTAATCGTCTGTCTGGGAACGTGTCTACAGATTCTGACCCAGGATTATTGGAATCTTCCAGGATTCTCAAAATTTGTCTCAGACGACCAAATCACGGCCAAAATCGTACCGCGTGAACCCGGCTTTAGAAAGTAAAAAAAATGCATTTAGTCAAATTTGTCTATATCATAATGAATTATATATATTTTATTAATTATATATAATTTATCAATAGAAAATATCAAATGATTAAAACTATTTCTATACATTTTATATTTTCATACACTGCAAATCTGCTTCTTTCTAAAAAAAAAAAAAATAAATAAATCAAAGCTTACAATGAACAAAACGATCTGATAAAAGAACACGACTAGTTCAAGCTGGAAACGAGTAAAAATGTTCAAATTAAAAGAGGTTTAAGAATCTTATATTCGGTTTACTGTAATCCTATACTAGGAAATACTAGATGCATTTGACTACATTTGAGCACACCATGTGTGTGTGTGTGAGTGTTATTGATTTCTAGTACTCACTACAGAGGAGATGTGGTTGAGTCTGAGGTCGAGCTCGATCAGAGATTCCAGGCCCTGCAGGTTCTCCACCCTGGAGATGTCGTTTCCTGCCAAGTTCAGAACTCTGAGCTCTGCTAGGTGAGAAACGTTCTCGATGCTACTGATCTGCAAGCGGGGAAAAAAAAAAAAAAGTTGGACCATGTTAGAAGGACTCGTGTGAATGTTTAAAGCTGATATTCTCGGATATTCTTGGAAAACCCCGTCTTGGACGCTTCAAATCGAGACAACCTTGGAGATGTGAACCACTTTGAGCAATTTCAATCGTTTCCAAATATGGTCATATCATCCTGATAAAGTCTCAGATATACATGTCCTAAACACACACATAGAATATTACCACATGTGACACAAGGTAAGCATGAGATGCAACAAGGAGTGCATTAAATCATTCTTTACCCGGACAACCACAGTCTCCAAAAACAACCGAGGTAACACCTGTGTGTAATTCAAGCTCTCCTGATGTTTACGGATCGGTCGGTGCATGTGGATTGCAGATGAAGTACAGATTGTGGTCAGTAAACGGAGAAAGTTTGGATGTTAAAGAGACCTCCTGGTGCTTATGAGAGTATCACGTTCAGTCAAATAATAATATCCTTTTTGTCAGTGAAGGAACATTGGGGGTTTTTTTCTGCGGGTGAAAATAACATGATTCATCCGTTATGAATGCAACAAGCTGATTCATCAGCGTTAGGTGAGTTACGATTCAAGCAGGAGGGGTTTACGCCCGGTAGAACAAAGGCCTTGGGGAATTTTTATACACTGAGGGAAGAAATAAAGTTATTTTGAAGGCAACTTCATAATTATGGTGTTTACGTTCAGTGCACCCAGTCCTTTTCCAGTCAACACAATCCACTAGAGAGAGAGAGAGAGAGAGAGAGAGAGAGAGAGAAAGAGATAGAGGGAGAGAGAAAGAGTGAAAGATCACAAATCTAACGAGAGACGATGGGTGTAACATGACAAGGACATTGGAGAATGGAATGACCACAGAAGAGAGAGAGAGAGAGAGAAAGAGAGCAAAAAGAGAGAGAGAGAGAGAGAGAGACTGAACCATAACCCAGCAGTGTAATGGAAGGCTAATGAGCAGCACTGGTGGACAGGAGAACATCACAACAGCTACCATGCGACAAGACATCTCCGGCAAACTTAGGACTAAAGCACAGAAGGGGAGAAGGGATGTCATGCAGAAAAGCTAGACATAGAGAGAAAGTGTGTGACGACAAGAACAGACAAACACCGTGAACCTGACAGCAGAGTTCACACTAAGAGCAGGCAGACAGTTGAAGCAGATTTGTTTTTTTACACTTCCTCTAAACCCCTCTCTCTCTCTCCCCTACAGGGTCTCAACGGTTCCTTACTCTACACAATCAAGTCACTGCTTAATCATTATTCTCCAGAATTATTGGCACCCTTGATAAAAACCCCATTCAACTCAGAGAAATCCTAGGAGAGAATGGATGGTCACAGATTCTGTATTGAGAGATTTGTTTCTTTGTATTCTCCTCAAGCGTTATAGGCGTATAGGAGAAGACTCAGTGCTGACATGTTGGAAAAGAAAGGTTGCACACAAGTGCTAAATATAGGGGTGCCAATAATTGTGACATGTGTACAAAATGGCTTTGGATTGGAATAGGATTTGGAAAAGAAATTTATTCTTGGAACCGGACATATTTACATATTAAGACACTTTTTTGTTTGTTTGTTTGTTCGGAATGATTTAATTACATTTATACTTTATATAAATACTGAATTTATACTGAAAAACAGTATTGGCTGATTCTCACGGTTTTGGTATAGTTATCTCTATTGGAAAAGAAAAAGTTACATATACATATTATATGTATACACATATACACATATATATATATATATATATATATATATATATATATATATATATATATATATATATATATATATATATATATATATATATATATATATATATATATATATATATATATATATATATATATATATATATATATATATATATATATACACACACACACACACATATATACACACACATCTATATATATATATATATGATTTTCTTTTCTTAGAGAACAGTTCGATTTCTCTCATCCTGTCAGCTTAATATAATTAATCACATTTTTCCATATGTTCTTTAATTCAGGATGCCAATAATTCTGGAGCTGACTGCGTAATTCTCTAATTAACTTGCATAAAACGTACACAGTGGACCGGACTGTGAAACAATAATTGTCTAAGAATTACCCAGTGATTATTCAGAAACTGGGATGAATTAAAACACAGCCATTACTGCTCTTGTAAGTTCAGAAGGAACTCCTGCATGGAGCTTGCCAAAAACTGAGCCAAGCCACCATTATACATACACTGCTGCTGCTCTGAACTTTTAATCTGAGTCATTCTGAGAAGCTGTTCTGAGTTCAGCTCGGTTATGTCACCTCTGCTGGAGTCCTCAGCATGCAAACACTTCCTCACGGCAGGGCATCACTGCCGACCAGCCAATCAGCGCTGCCCTCCTCAACCGGCATCCGGAAAGACGGAGTTGAACTCCCTAAATGTCACGCATTCAGACTGGCAGCAGGTGGAAAATCACCCTAGTACACTCTGGTGGCCAAATACATATCGCTTAGGAGCTTTAATAAAGGACTCGATAATTCAATACCTGGTTTTCATGCAAGTCCAGCACATCGAGTTTTGTCAGGGTGTCCAGACCACATATCCTCTGAATTCTGAAAGGATGAGAGAGAGAGAGAGAGAGAGAGAGAGAGAGAAATCCATTACTTATCGTGCTTCAAATTGTTTTTGTTATATGTGTGGTGGTCTGGGACAACCTGTTGTACATCACTGCGGTGGTGTTATGGTTTTTCATCCAATATACATTACATGTCCTAAAGTATGTCGACACCCGATCATCACACCCATTAGTGGTTCTTTCCCCGAACAGCTGGGACAAAATTAGAAGCACATTATTGTATAGGATGACTTTCTATGCTGTGGCATTACCACGCTCCAAAATCCACTTGAAAGCCTTCCCAGAAGAGTGGTTATTATAACGGCAAAAGGGGAGTAAATCAAGTACACATGCGTGTCATGGTCCGGCGTCCATAAACTTTTGCCAATATAGTGTTCTTTGATCTCCAACATAAATAGGTTTGACCAAAATGTCATGGAAGTGTTTCCATCACGTTGGGTGTAAATGTAATGTAAAAATCGGACCGATTCAAGTCAAGGGCTTGAGTGCAGAGTTAGAAAAACAGTGTACAGTACGCTGGCATTTAGAGGTCGGCAGGCTGCTGTGCCTCGACAGGACTGTTGTTTACATGAAGGGTGTAGAAGGGAGAAGCCTTTCAATGGGGAGGAAATGCCGGCTGAAACTTAACACTACTGCGTGCTTTCGTTATAAGGCATAGCTGCCAGCTCAGTGACACAGACAGAACAAGGTCTCGGTTTGTAGTCCCGGAGGCGAAGGGCAGACCTGTGCAATTAGATCTCAGTGGCATTTAACGGCAATTAGGTAAAGACTTCAAAGCCAAGCGAGCAAGAGAGGCGGTTTTTGACCGAGGCGAGGTTCACTCAGGGGTTAAGTAGGCTGTAAATCACACCTAAATTATTTATAACATAATAGTGTTATAAAATAATACATGAGTGTATTACTCCACCCTTCTACATGTATTAGCGAAGAACACGAGGAGGATGAGTACGGCTATACAAGCTAAAAAGTTCACAGCAATCGACAGGAGAGAGCTATGATTTATTTGAAAGCCTCTCTCCAGTCGAAAGCAGAGCTGTCGACTCAACTCATCTTCAGTAGCAGGCCACGTTATACATATCCTGTGTTCTAGCTTTTAACCTAGAACTGTAGACCTCTGACTAGGAAACAGTAAAGAAAACGCCCATCGAGTCAGAATTCCTACTCGGAAAAACGCGGGACCCAGGGTACATCGTGTGATGTCAAATCGACACGGCCGCTCACGGTAAACGAAGTAGCGCTTAATATATTTTTTTTTTTTATAAATGAGTTCTACTGTGTGTGCAAGTTGATTTCATTAGATCAGTAAACACACAGACATATTCGCTTGTTAAATCTAAAACGTTTTATTTTTACTCATCCGTTCTGAGGCGGTAAATAGACATCGCTCGTATCACTAACGTCACCTGGATGGATCGTCGCTGACTAAAAACAAACATAGAGGCGGCCATGTTTTTCACATTTTGTGAAGGTCGTAAAAAATGACCCACTTACGAGATAAGTCGAAGGAAGCATTAATCTAACATCAAGTGGGACCAAAAAAAATAAATAAATCTGTTTCAAAGACCAATAACCAATGTCTTAACTCCGCTTAAATGTGTTCATCTAACAAACCAATTACACAAATCGATACAGTTTGCGAAATTCATTTACAAATCTAAAATGTCAACGTGATTGCATTTTCACCCTCATTGCTGTGAAACTCTTTTTTTTTGTTTTTTTTGAAAGAACTATAATTACAGCGTCACTTTTTTCCGCGGATAAAGAATGACATCATTAGCACAGATTGTCGGTAGCTGAGTTTAATCGCTCTGTTTTGCCTCCTGGTGGAAATAACACAGAAAGAAACTCTTTATTCAAATCTCGCAATTCGATTAAAGCTCACTACGTTATGTTAATCGGATTCTAAATCCATTCGCTGGACAGGATTAGATCCGGGCAGCAATCTGAGGTGGTCGTTAGGCTGCAGACAGGGTGAACATGCACCGTACTCGTACACCGCTCAGTTAGACTGAACATAGATGAAGAATAAACTCTGGTGCACCCTCGCAAGAAACCTGCAATTCCCACAGCACGTTTTTATTATTATTATTATTATTATTATTAATTCCTCCAAACATGCTGAGGTTTTCTTGAGTGGTTTATAATCATAATGTTCATGTTAAAACCACAGGGGTAGTTCGCTCGGCTATGGTGGTTGCCATGGATTTCATTTCTGGAAAATAAAACAGTTAAACGTGCCAAAGTTGACCAAACTCCCCGAATATCTAATCTCGATTTGCACTACCAACCCTTAATAATTACGCCCCTTTTTTTTGTTTGTTTTGTTTCTGCACATCTCTAAATACTGGTCATGTGACAAACACTGTACATATTATACAGTGCATTAAGTAAGTATTCACCCCCCTGGAACTTTTCCACATGTCGTGACTCTACTCAAGATAGCCCATGTTACTGAAATGGGGCAACATCAATAGGCTACCATTTGCTACATTATTTATAAATAGATCAAATAACAGTTGAGATTACATAAGAGAAGTAACACTACAGCATGTGGGAAAGTTCAAGGGGGTGAATACTTATGCAAGGCCCTGTGTAGGTAGCTCAGCTTTGCTCTAAATACCGCCGTGAGTAACTTTGCCTACTAAGCAGGAAGTCCGATAAAAGCATGTTCTTGCCGTTCCTGCTTGTACACACCTGTTCTTGCCGAGCACGAGCACGCGTAGGGAGCAGAGAGGTGATGCGGCCGACATGTCGGTCAAACGGTTGTCGTAGAGATCGAGGAAGACGAGGTGTCGCAGGTGAGCCAGGTGTGGGAGGTGAGAGAGCCGGTTGTGCTGCAGGTTGAGGATGCGGAGCTTATTCATCCCGTCCAGGTTCGGGCATTCTATCAAGTCACGACTACACACACACACACACACACACACACGCACGCACAATCAGAGATTCAATCTAAAAACCACCAGAGCTGTGATAAGTACACTGAGATGACACGGTGGTTATTTGTTTAAAAAGGGCGTGGCTGCAAATGAATATATTGAGGCCATGAGCTAATATTTTAACGCTGCATCATGTAGCTGCAAATTTTATAACTTGAGCCTACGACTTAATATGTCGTGAGACGTCTACTTCATACGTAAATTAATTACCAAACATTTTGGTCCAGTTAATTATTGAAGGGGGGGAAAAAAAGTCTTTTCATGCTTAAGGTGATGAGGGTAATGGTATATCCATGTTGCACAACCAGTGACTCCAGTATGTCTTCATGCCATCTCCATGCTTAGGTTCACGTGATCGCAGTGGTCTAATTCGATTCAGCTTTCAAATACGACAAGTATTTCCTTGAGACAAAACAGATCTTGATACACTTATACCGTGGCCTAACTATATGAGACTAGCCTACTTGAGGTGTATGTACGAATGTACGATATAGAGTAGGTATTTGGGTAGTTTGATAAGCTCTAATCTGGCACCCACTGAAAAAGGTTCGTACACCCCCCGAGTTAAAGGAACTGGAAGCTATTGAACCTGTTACGTAGCAGGACTTTTGAGTTTGGAACGAGCACATGAAAGCAAAACCCTTGTTTCTATGAAAGGTCGTTGATCTTTCCAGGAACGTTGCTGCCCCCTTTTGGCTCGTTATTGAGTTCCACGCCTCATTAAATAACGACCCTGGATCGAGTGTTTACTTCTGCTGGCCTTGGGCACTGCAAACATGTGGTGTTTCCTCGATGACCTACAATGCACCTGATTCAACTCACTCAAGAGATTAACAGAACACCAGAGGAGTTACATGTATACTGTGGATGGACCAGACGTTTTTTTATTTTTTATTTTAAAATCATACCACTTCCACACTGTGGCTGTGGTACTCTATTACAATAAACCCTGATGTGTCATTCTGTATATATTTGAGCGCAGTATTAATTTTATCACCCCAAATCTGTGATAATCAATACAGAGACCTTTTCGTGCACAGAATGCGGTGAATCGTTTCGCGAAATAAACGTTTCGCATTTTGCAGGTTTATCAATCGATCCAGTTACACGGACTGAGGACGGACGATCGTTAAACTGTCGATTGTTAAGGATAAAAACAGCACGATTCACGCGATCGGAAAATAATCGACGACGACGTGGTGTGACGAGGACCGGCGCGCGAACGAACATGCACGCCCTGAAGTGTTTTTATTCCTCTTATACCACAGCAATCTGCTGACGAGTACACGTTTTTATTTATTACAGAACGACGTGTCCCTTTTGTCCGTTTATAGTCGCACCGAACGTTAAGGAACGTCCACGAATCGAGTTCCTGTCCTCGGGTCCATTATAGCAGTTATAAACACCTGAACCTTTTTCTTTCTTGAAAAATCCATCTCCTGAAAGATCTCTTCAGTATGTCGACGCCGTTCTTTTTAAATAACGCTTTTTATCGCACTTATCAGGCTTACATGTCCCTGTATAAGTTGTTACTATAGAAACGATCCCATATTAGAACAAGCGGACTAACAGAAACCCGTAATTCATAGAGATTACTTTCAGAGTCGTGCTTTTCTTATCACACGCGTTATAATTTGCTGTGTTTGTATCTATAGAGTGTCACTGAAAGGCCCTTATGAAGTAATGTCCATTATTATCATCAGATCTGAGCTGCTGGTACGTCTGGCTTTATGCTACATGCTGTAATTATACCTCCATCTGGATCGTCTGTAATATGTTCTTGTCCTTAATATCCGTATTGAACTGTCAGTTCATTTCACCATTTGTGAAATAGCTTTCCTGCACGTCAGTATTGTGACTCCCCGTCTAGACGTCATATCGTGGCCTGTACGTTACGCACGTGACCTGAGATGAACTGAACGGAGCTGAACGGTAAAAGAGGGAAAAGACAAATCCGTGCCTGCCTACATGGAGTGCTTGTGAGAAAGACACGTCTAAATCACTCTGTAAACACAGGCACAGCGTACCGGTCAAGGTCAAGTCTGTCCAGGATGAAATCATTCCTACAGCAGAGGCAGATGGGAAACCCCGGAACAGATCTGTCACTCGGTGCCATCGGATCACCTGGAGGAGGAGACATCGCAACCTGTGTTAAACATTTTAATGACCACGGTGCTGCTGAACTCCCGAATCTGACTGGTGACACAGTGTTTCTATAGTGTTTACATTTTCTGACAGTATTACCGTTATCATCACTATAGTAACATCTTACACGTGGACTTGAATGATAGATGCTCCTTGTTTTAAAACCATGTCATTATTGATATGGTGATGTTTCCCATGGGGAGGTAATATTTATTAACATTTTTGAATGGAGTCTCCAGCGTCATTGCTGTGTGAAGCTGTAACTTTACATTTTCCAGCACAGGAAACTCCTCAAGACTGAGAACTTTGCAGTTTCTGAGCAATATAAAAAGCTGAGGCGTTGTTTGTTTTGTCCTATTAACTTCTAGCGAGAGAGAGAGAGAGAGAGAAAAGAAAGACTGATGAGGAAATGAGTGCTTCTAAATTCTAAAGACCTAACTTCTTTCATTAACGTTACATAACATTAAGTGTAACTATAAATGGATAAAATATAGAAAAATCTGAAGCGTTGTCATTTTGCTGCAGTATAACAGCTGGTCTAAAACCCTTCAAGACGCCGCTTTGCATCCAGTCGCATCACACCACCTTCCATCCATCCATCCATCCATCCATCTTCTACCGCTTATCCTTTTCAGGGTCACGTGGAACCTGGAGCCTATCCCAGGGAGCATAGGGCACAAGGCGGGTACACCCTGGAGAGGGTGCCAGTCCATCGCAGGGCAGAATCACATACACACTCACACAAACATTCATACACTATGGACACTTTAGACACGTTAATCAGCCTACCATGCATGTGTTTGGACTGGGGGAGGAAACCGGAGTATCACACCACCTTCTCATGGATTATTTTCCAATAAAAGCAAAGTGTTTTCCTCCTTACTTATGACTCAATACCGCTTATGACTCAAAACAAACCAAAAATATAGTTACAGAATTCTTTCCTTCATAAATAGAAGATATATAATCCTATATTACGGTATTTTATGGTCTATATGGTGTTTATAAGCTGGTTAATCTAAATAAGTATCTTTTTCATTCCTGTATAGTGCGATTCAGTTATAACACGTGCATGCTATACAGGAAGAATATTCGCTTTCTGTTTCCAGACAAAGTGCTTTTTCACACGCTCTCACCGAGTGTGTTGACGAGGACAGGGGCCTTGCTGTGTGTGTAGGTGAGCCCTGCGTCGTGGTTGACTCGCTTCGCTTTCCCTCTCTTGACAGTCACCGGAGGGGGCGTAAGAGCAATCTCCGGCCCTGTGAACTCTTTCACGGACACTGGGGTACGCAGGGTTTTACCGTACATGCCCAACTTGCAGTCTGCACAAAGGACATGTGTTAGGAAGGGTTAGGTGGAAAGCCACGTATAACATATCCAACACCAGCAGCGCTTGAGATTATTTTTGTTACAGGTGTGTGCTTTCTAACGTAGCCACTGGTTGCAGTGACCGAGTGCTGGCCTGCTCATACCTTGCCTCGATGGATTGGCTCTGAAAACGTCCAGGTTGGTCTTCGTGAGGTCTGTCGGAAACCGTATGTCAAGCTGCGAAGGAAATAAAGCGGTGTGTAACCAAAGACAAGTGATTATTATTATTATTATTATTATTAACCGCTGCCTTGCTCACAGTCTAGGTCAGTGCTTCTCAAACATCTCCTGGAGGACCCCCAGCACTGCACCCATTGTACGTCTCCCTCATCTAACACACCTGATTCAACTCATCAACTAATAATGCAGACTACAAGTCCTGGATTGGGTGTGTCAGATACAGAATGTGCATTGCTGGGGGTCCTCCAGGACAGGTGGGAGAACCCCTGGTCTAGATAGAGAACAGTGACATCAGAACGACACACTAGTTGACTTACAGGCCTGGGTATGAGTTTCTCTGGGTGCAGGGATTTCACCTCTGCTGAATGCATCTTGTAGCTGTTCACCTGTTCACACGTTCATGAATGAGAAGCACGATCAAATACACATGCATACAAATGTTCTGTTTCCGGATAAATAGTAAAGTATTCGACTGCATAGCAACAGCCTGTATTTAACCCTTGTGTTCTCTTCGGGTAGAAATGACCCATCGAAATGCGTTTTTTACTTAAAGCGATTAGCACGTTTGCCTCACACATCTGGGGTCAGGTGTTTGAACTCCGTGTCCACCCTGTGTGTTAGTGGAGTTTGCAGGTTCTCCCCGTTCTTTGGGGGTTTCCTCCGGGTACTCCGGTTTCCTCCCCCAGTCCACGAGACACGTTGATTGGCATCTCTAAATTGTCCATGTGTGTGATTGTGTTGCTGTGTACTGTGACAATGAAGCAGAGCATGATCAGTATACAGTATTCCAGCATGATAACGACCCCAAACACACCTCCAAGACCACTGCTTTGCTTAAGAAGCTGAGGGTGAAGGTGATGGACTGTCCAAGCATGTCTCCAGGCCAAAACCCTATTGAGCATCTGTAGGGCATCCTCAAATGGAAGGTGGAGGAGCACAAGGCCTCTAACATCCACCAGCTCCGTGATGTCGTCATGGAGGAGTGGAAGAGGACTCCAGTGGAACCTGTGAAGCTCTGGTGAACTCCATGCCCAAGAGGGTTAAGGCAGCGCTGGAAGATAATGATGTCCGCACAAAATATTGACACTTTGGGCCCAATTTGGACATTTTCACTTAGGGGTGTACTCACTTTTGTTTCCAGCGGTTTAGACATGAATGGCTGTGTGTTGAGTTATTTTGAGGGGACAGTAAATTTACACTGTTACACAAGCTGTACACTCACTACTTTACATTGTAGCAAAGTGTCATTTCTTCAGTGTTTTTCACATATCAAATATTTACACAAATGTGACGGGTGTACATGTGACAAATAAAGGCTTCTTCTTCGTCGTCAAATGTATTTATTTTTTTTAAGTGCATTTGCTCTACAAATCCCTTACACTGCATAAGTTATGCTTGTTCCATTTCAACCTGAGAACAGAATAAAACGAAACAAACAAAACGCTGAAACTTTAATAACCGCCCTCAGAGCTCAGCGCTGTTGGATCGTTCCCATGCACGAGGAGCACGGCGTTCGTGCGTCTTTACTGTTTCCCAAAAACACTGATGTGTGCTGATTTCTCAGATGTCAGCAGCCCCATGTCAACATCAGGCGTAAACAGTAGGCCTATTGCTCAGTAGTAACCAGAACACAAGGGTTAAACTGTGCAATTCAGTCAGACTGTTTGGGAAAGCAGCATGCACTGCATGTAATTTAATTGTTTGGGGAGGAAAAAAAAAGACCATGTGGGAATAATTGGCACAAACACTTCCTGCTCATATTGTTCATTTCTGTGACTCAGCTTTTTGACTCATGTTCAGCCCTTTGGCACCTGTTGCCATTTCGTGTCCTTTTATTTATTTATTTATTTATTTATTACCGTGGGTGTAAGAAATTGTCCTTTGCTGTCGCGTTCCTGCTGTTTATGAGCCTTCATGTCCTCTGAAACATAAAAGAAATACAATTAAAATGACACTTCCGGTCTGAACTCAAGCAAGAGGTTGCTAAAACAAACAAACAAACAAAAAACAAATCCTATTTGCGTATAATTCTGATTAAACATCACAAGCAAAGCTCTCAATATCGTCCTCAGAACCGCAGCAGCGCTTCTGTTTGTTTACACTTCGCCTCCATGGTAACCGACATCAACGATGTATTGGTGACGTCACTTCCCGTGTCACCTGAGAAATGTTCCGAATAGAAACAATGGACACCAAAAAAAAAAGGGTGGTTCCGGTTTGTGAAGATGTTCTTCTGAGGGCGTTGATTTAGTTGAAAGTTTTAATTATCTTGCCGTAGTTAGGATTGCAGTGACGGTGAGGTTTTAAATGGGTGTGCATGCGGACGTTAAATAAGTCTGATTACTCATGTTTAATTATATATTTAAAAAAAACTACACTAAACAACCCTGTTTACATGGAATAGGCTACACCGGTATTTCCAGCATGTCCTGTTGTTAGCATTGTGTCTCAAAGTCATCTGTTGGTGTGCGTACTTATCCTGCCAGAATCTAGGCGTAATTCATTTGAGTCTATTTCGGGCACAAAAGGAAGTAGCACGACTTGCCTGGGTGGCTTAATAAACAGCAAATTATTACTTCCGGTATATTTTTTTGGGGGGAAGGAGGGTGAAGGATGGGAGTACCATTATTGTGGAAATTCCAAATAGAGAAATGAACACTCAATTAACATCCAGATCATTAAAATCCATCCCTCACTCCATCTACCTGTACAGTATAGTAGCTATATTATAACAAAAAAAATGGTCAGAAGTGATTGGTCAGAAGGTTTTGATTAATTTCCTGTATACGCTGCTCTGACCGTGGTTGTGGCTGTCATTCAAATGACACCTTTATATTAACGCACTCGCTCCGATACACGATCCTTTCTACAGTAACGTCTCATTTACTCTGACTTATGCTGCAGACGATCGACATAATCTACGCCTAATAATAAAAAACGGATCTTTCAAATGTTAAAGAAAGAAGAACATATGTGGTAAGGTGAAGTTCTCTGTAAGGAGTCTACAGTGTCAGAACTATACTGGAAAGTCTTGTGGAAGGTCAGGGGAGTCTGTGCTTACTGGTTTCTTGATAACAAACTGTGGGTTTTTTTTTGTTTGTTTGTTTGTCTTTTAGCCTAAATAGAGAGGCGGGTGAGAGAACAACTGTTTATAGTTGCTATAATGCAAGTGATAATATAACAGGGATGAACTTGTCCCGCAGATAAACTGTAAAATGTAGATCAGTTAAACAGTGGTTAGCACGTTCGCCTCACACCTGCACGGTCACGGGTTCGATTCCCACCGTGGCCCTGTGTGTGCCGAGTTTGCATGTTCTCCCCGCGCTTTGGGGGTTTCCTCCGGGTACTCCGGTTTCCTCCCCCAGTCCAAAGACATGCATGGTAGGCTGATTGGCGTGTCTAAAGTGTCCGTAGTGTATGAATGGGTGTGTGAGTGTGTATGTGATTGTGCCCTGCAATGGACTGGCACCCTGTCCAGGGTGTACCCCGCCTTGTGCCCGATGCTCCTGGGATAGGCTCCAGGTTCCCCGTGACCCTGAAAAGGAGTAAGCGGTATAGAAGATGGATGGATGGAAAAATATATTTTTTTAAAACTTCACGATGTGCTGTTATTGGGAAATAACCTTTAGGGTAGTAGGTCAGCTTCACACCACCCCACCATCATAACCGCACAACCTGACGTGTTGTCTTCCTTACATTTTGACGATATACTCACAAATAAATTCCACGCTATTGTGCTTTTGCTGTTCCTAGAACATGTGTGGAATAATTACCCGTAAAGCAAGCCTAGTTCTTGATTAGCCACTGCTTCTATTTGTGCATTACGCATGAGGACTTGGTCTGTCTTAACTCTCCAGGGTGCAGGAGTCGGTCTATAAATATCCTGACTGACTCAGAGGCAGGGAGGGAGGTGTGGCACGGCGCTGCAACATGTATCCAAGCAGCACGCCATCAAATGGAAGATTTCAACACAAAGGAGCAAAGGCATGGCCCGAAGAAGGTCAGAAAAACACACTCGAGACCCAGACACACGGCTGAGGCAGGATGGGAGCTTGTAGAGGAGGACAGTGTGTGCAGTGCCGGAGCAGCCTATGAGCACAAAAACACAATGATGTCATTAATTTGCATGTAGAGTGGTACTGGGACACAAGGCCTCACATTCACAGCATCCACAGATGAATATAAGGCATGGACAAAGTGCCTAATTGTCTTTGTCCAGAATAATGCAATTATACCTGTCGCATGTTTAAATCTCATGCAGACGGATTAAAAATAAATAAACAACAATCTTTTACTGCATGCAAATTCTCTGTCAAATGAACCCCTCCCCCTCTCTTCCAGACAGCTGTGTCTGCTCAGCTTTGCTTCTGCACATCAGCATTCTCGTCACAGAGCTGGAGTGACGTCGCACTCACTCTCTGCCTTCTTAAGCGTGCAGAAGGACTCGTCAATGACACACATCAGCTTGACTCGTGCGATCGGATGTGGCCCTTCTAGATGAGTCCTGCACTATGCAGCCTAGGTCTTACTTATTTCTAATCTATCTTGCAACATTGGCTTTCACAATCCAAAGCTAGATCTTGCAGAGAGCTGCACCACCCATATCACGCTTTCTACTCCATGCCTGATTTCTCATGTTCCTGGTGTTACCCAGGTTTATACCGATACAGCCTCCTGCTGCACGAAATGAAGTTTGAATACTAAAAGCAAGAGGCTTATTATTTTTCTCTCTCTCTCTCTCTCTCTCTCTCTCTCTCTCTCTCTCTCTCTTTGCCCCTAAAAGCAAATCCTCTCACAGCCCCAGTGGGAAAGCCTCTTACCAAATTAGCATTAGAGGAAAAGTGGGTCGAACCGTTTAATTGCTGCAGCCACTGCCTCCTAATTGCTAAATTGCGTTCAGGTGAAATTTGGCACGAGCGTATGAGCTATATAAGTCATTCGCACAAAACTGGAAAAAAAAAATCAAATCAAATAAATAAATACCGGGCTCCTATACTCTAACAAGCCAAAAAAAAAATAGCAAAGAAAAGAAAAACATCCCATAATAATAAGAATAATAATAATAAGAAGAAGAGAACTACAACGATGCATGTTTTGGTGAACGCCTTCTTGCGCTTTCTCTCCTTCCTGCTTCCTCCCTCTTGGCTCCAGCTCGCGTTTCGGTGGTGGGTTGGGGGAGATGAGTGCGGAGGATCTCCGTGGCCCAATCGCGGCGCTCCTTCCGCGCGCAGAAAGCCTCTTATTGCGCACGAGGAAGTGACCGCGCGAGGCGACTCCCGTCCTCCCGGTTGTGTCTCGCTCGCCGCTGCTCCTACGTCCTCCGCCGCTGCCTCCTCTCCTCCTCCTCCTCCTCCTGCTCCAGCGGTCTTGGAGGCTCCGTTCGTCCGGGAAGCGCGAAGCCCGCTGTCTCCGTGCGATCATCCGGGCGGCGTCACCGACGACACCGAAGCACCGTGTAGAGCGCGCTGGTCCGCTACGGTCATGAGCGCGGCTACGGAGCTGCCGAACGCGGTGGAGGTCGCAGGCGCCGCCAGCGCGGGTTTCGCGGAGCAACGCCTGCGCGACATGGGGACTCCGGTAACCATAACCGTGGCCATCCAGGCGGCGGAGGACGAGGAGCCCGACGAAGATGAAACCATCAACAGTGAAGACGAAATTGTGAGGCACGAGAAATCGAGGTGTGTGTGTGTATGTGCGCGCGCGTCTGAAGTTTGATTTATTTATTAAGTTTTTATTTATTAGTGTAACCCTCTCTCATGTGTACTGTTCTAATGAATGAATGAATGTTTTTGCATATTGTCATTTGCCTTGTCCATGCAAAAACCTTTCCCAAAAACAAATCTAACGTTATCTTGATCTACACACAAATATATAAACATGTCTATATGTATAACGTTAGCCAATGAATAGCCTACAGATCTGCTTTGACGCGTTCTCCTAATAATTTAGAGACGTTGAACAGGACTAATATCATGTCTCGTATCAGGGTATTACTCTGCTTGTGTGCTACATAACTCTCAGTCTAAGCGTGGTCTATAATTATTGGCCCTGACTAAAACTTATGGCACAGCAAATAACTGAGCACCTGTAAACCTTACTGACGTCACCGGAGGGAATGGTACCAGACCTGTTGCTCCATTAAACCCCTTTGCGTCATCAGGTCTGGGTTATTTACTGTCCTCCGCCTTACTAAACACACATGCTATTGATTTCATTGTGATCTTGTTGCCTTAAAAAAATTTTTTTATTATATATATATAAATAGCATTTTCTCCACCCAGCATGTGAGGTTTAAAAAACTGGGTGTGTGGGTGCAGAGCAAGCACTATAATGTGAACTCTGTTGGCAGGATTGGGGAAAGTGTTTGTTTCAAAAAAGCACTACCTCATTCCAGAGCCAGACATTTTGGCAAGTTGTCGCAAGTTTTCTGGACCGCTTGTGGAGCTCAGCATAGGGCGACATCTAGTAAACGGCTTTGTAATGGATATATGATCAATTATATTGATTGCCGAATACAGTATTGGATAGATATTGGTGTTTAATATTTTTTTTTTGGTGTGGTAGTTGTTTTGAGGAAAGCCTTTTAAAATTTTATGTTTAGTTTTTTTTTGTCTGTGAAGGATTTCCCTCCTGTCATTCACTTGTTGAACATGGTGAATGCTTTCACTTGCTTAGATCCAGCTTTACAAGGGTGTAGGAGTCCAGAGAAAGCCAATGAGTCATCGGTTTTAATTGGATTCCTGGCTCTTATTCGGAGCCATCGAGTAGGCAAACTGATGTAATCGTGAGCAGGCGGTTCTTTTAATTGCAAGCTGATCGAGGGAAGATTTGTGTTTCGAGTGCCACAACAAAGGAGCGTGCACATCACTGAAAGCCCCTGGCAAGATCATGTACTCATGATCATTTGGCAGCCACCATAACGTCAGATGGCGACGGCTTGACTTTTTTTGGCGTGCGTACAAAACCCCCCAGCATTGAATGAACTGGCTTACTACAGACTTGGAGTCTCGGTGTTTTCAGAAGACATGGTGTTTGAAGCCTAACCCTTATTTTATGTCCTCCTCAGCGGTGCTGGAACAAGTGGTGGCGAGCTGGAGGAGGAGAGCTGGCAGCCCCCGGACCCTGAACTGACCCAGAAGCTCATCGCTCAGATCGAGTACTACCTGTCCGACGAGAACCTGGAGCACGACGCCTTCCTGCTCAAGCACGTCCGGCGCAATAAGCTCGGCTTCGTCAGCGTCAAGCTGCTTACGTCTTTCAAGAAGGTTGGTTGTGCTCTGAGAATCTATTACTGCATCCGGGAGAACTGACAACTGTTGCGTAAGCTGTCAATCGGGCGTATGAATCATGTGTTTGAGAAAAGCTGCACTTCAGAGATGCAGCATTTGATCGAAACAAAATGCTTGACATCTTCCTGGCTTTCCAGTGGCACTGATTGGCGCTTTTATTTTGGTATATAAATAGAACTGTATCTCGAATGTCCAGGGCCAGAAGACCTCGTTTGACTCTTACATGTTTTCTGCAGCAACCGTTATTTTCGACTAACAGTCTTTGGCTAAAGTAGTAGTGGAGTTGCGAATAGTTCACCTTCATAGACCGCACTCTGGTGCATTACAGGAGCTCGGAGTGCTACAGAAGCAGTTCTGGTTGCTTATCTGTTCCAGTCTGCATTCTGACTTCCTCTTTTATTTCCTGCTCCTGCTTACATGATGCGAATTTCAGATGGTTTACACTACAGGAAGTTGACGCTGACGCAACTTGACAAGAGGCTGGATTCATTACAGCTTTCAACTGCGCGGCAAATTCACCAAATTTATAACTGTGGCGTTTGTGCCTAATTTAACAGATTGTGATTGTGGAGTAAGTGAGTAAGTGGCAACCTTGTAGGTAATTGGTAATACTGCGTGGGATGTTCAGTGAGGAGATTTTGCCTTTTTAATTTAATTTCCTCTGCCTCTGTCTGACATCTCCATGTCCCAGGTTTGTATATGCCCAGTATGGTAATCAGTTAATGATTATGGAGGTTTTATTAACTGAACTGTAAACGTGTATTAAGGCCATACATTTGACAGTTGCCTATACATTGCCTAAATGTGTCCCAAGTAATGTTTTTGTCTAAAATGTTGGTAATGAACTGACCTGGAACACTAAGAAGCATGGGGGTTCAAACAAATTTGCTACTAAAGTTTGCTAGTCTGATTAAAAAATATATAAATAACACCCCCCCCCCCCTCTCTCTCTCTCTCTCTCTCTCAGGTAAAGCACTTGACGAGGGACTGGAGGACTACAGCATACGCGCTGCGTCATTCCACCCTGCTGGAGCTGAACGAAGAAGGTCGGAAAGTTCGCCGCAGGACGAGCGTGCCGGTGTTTGCCAGCGAGTCACTGCCGAGCCGCATGCTGCTCCTGAGTGAGCTACAGCGCTGGCCTGAACTAGGTGTGGCTTTGGCAGGTGGGGGCGGGGCTGGAGAAGGGAGCCCTGGGGCCAACCCAGCCCAGCAGGAGCGGCTCATGGAGCTTCTGCTCAAGGCCTTTGGTGCATATGGCCCGATCGCCTCGGTGCGCGTGCTGAAGCCTGGCAAAGACCTGCCACCTGATCTAAAGAAGCTGAGCGGGCGCTACTCGCAGCTGGGCACTGAGGAGTGTGCCATCGTCGAGTTTGAGGAGGTGGAGGCGGCTGTGAGTGCACACGAGGCCTTCACAGGTCAGCAGGGAGATGGGAAAGGCTCAATGGGGCTCAAGGTGGTGCTGATTGGTACCAAGCCACCTAAAAAGAAGGTACCCAAGGAGAGGCAGCGGGAGGAGAACGGAAATGCCGGAGGAGGATTGCGCAAGAGCCGCTCGCTGAACAGTCGTGTGCGTGAGCTGCAGTATCATGGAGACGACTCTGCCTGCAGCTCCTCCGAAACGGAAAGCAACCCGACTTCTCCTCGGCTCGGCCGCAAGTCCCGTTCGTGCAACAAGCTGAGTCCTGGCGGCTACCACTTGAGCCCGGCCGTGTCTCCCCGCTCCAGCCCGTGGAACAGCCCACGTGCCAGCCCTTGTTCCCAACGCAAAGCCCCTCCGAATGCCCGCTCACCCCTGGCCAGTGAAGGCAGGTTGAGCCCTGAGGCTGGGCGCCGCTGGGCTGATTATTCCTCGGACAGCAGTTTGACTCCTTCAGGAAGCCCATGGGTGCAGCGCAGGAAGCAGGTGGCCAGTCAGGAGAGCAGCCCAGTGGGGAGCCCCATGCTAGGCAGAAAGATCCAGAACGCAGACGGCCTTCCCCCCGGAGTTGTGCGCCTGCCCAGAGGTCCGGATGGAACGCGTGGGTTTCACGCAGTCTCGGTGACCGAACGGGGCAAAACCGCAGCCACTCAAACCTGACTCGAACCAGGGGGAGCCTCACATCTCCCAAAAACGGCAGCACTGAACTCTAGCAGTGAGGTTTATGCATCGTATACCACACTGATGTCACAGTGAAGCATCATTCTGCAAAAATAGACCACTGATCTGTTACACATCATTGTCTGTTTTGATTTCTCGAATACCTTGTTTGTTTTTGTTTTTAATATAGATATTTTTTGTTTTGTTTTATATGGACATTATCAGACTTGGTTGGGTATTACAAGAAAGGGATGAGTGCAAAGGTCAAATCACTCTATACTGGATATAAAAATATAGACGTGTATATGAAACTATTTTTGTGTCTATTGATGTGGACAGTGGTTTAAGCATGTGGACTTGACTGATCACTTAATGCCTTGTTGCACACACAAAGCAGCAATGAGAAATTCTGTGGCCATCGTTTCTTTCCTGGAATTAGGCTTGAATAGTAATCACTTAGGGAAAATGTTTTTTTTCCGTTATATTTTAGGTTTTAATTTGCTTTTTTTAAAATTCCTTTCTGCCTTTTTCTGGACTATTTAATTTTTTTTTCCTTTAAAGGGATTACTATTTTAGCTGGGATGTGGTTCATAGAATTTGAATCCTATCTGAGGCTCTATCTGTTTCGTTCCAGTGTAGCCCGTAAAGGACTGGAGGTAGTGAGGCTCCAGCGTGTAAATATGCTTTGCTTTTGCCTTTCTGGGTTGAGTGGAGGCAAAAATACTGCACATTTCATACTGTACAAAAAATAAATCACTGCAATGGCATTCATCTGGTGTCCGTTGCCTCTTCTCGACTCGAAGCTGTGTTGCTCTGTGGCTTATCTGTATTCATTATGTTAATCTCGTAAAACCAACGCACCAAAAGAAAAGTGGTTCAGCGCGGAAACCTGGGGATCACCAGGGGCAGTTCGTGATTTGTTCCACGCGGCACATCAATCCGATGATCAGCTTGAATTATTGTTTGCTTAAAGCTACAATGAACATGTTGGATATTTATTGAGGGAGGAAATGCCGGAGAGCGCTTAACCCGAACTCGAACTGCAGCCTTTTTCATTTCTTGATGGACTCGCAGACGTGTGCTGACCTGATATTTATTTATTCTGCACTGGCAGCGGAAATGCTGCTTGGCTGGGTGCGGTTCAAACACCGAGCACGCAGGGTGTAAATGCGGCACAGATGGAACGGGGTTCTTATCAGGGTTCGTCCGACGTGGGCCGAATCAGAAACGCTGCGAGACTGCAAACTGTCAATTGTTCAGCTCCATTACCCCTGATGATGATGTACTCCCTACTGTGAAAGGTATTTTTAAATTTCCGTAGCAACTGCTGACTGACATCAGAGGGGTGTAAAGATTGCTGATGAGAACTTTATTATTATTTTTTTAATCAGGTTGAAATGAGGTTAAAGATTGCAAGCATTTGTTTGAAAGGCACTTGCGTAACTGATATGATTATGCTCTCTTGGTAAAAAAATAATCTTTTCAACATCACCGACTGGACTGCTGTAATTGCACGATAGTTTTCATCTTCCTAATGTGCTACTCAATGACAAATTAGCTAAATTACCCATAACATGAGATCATTAGCAAATAATGACTAGCGACTTAAAAAAAACGTTTTTTATTCAAATAAGTCTGACCTCGATGGGGCATTTTCTGGACGTCTCTTATGCTCAGAATAGTCAAGGGCTTGGACGCGGTGTCTGACTGCCACTAGTTTTGTCCCTTTTTAAGAGTGCTAGGAGCTGAACATACTAATAGCACAGTGTTGTCTGAAAGCCTCCGTCCAGCAGCTCTTGAAAGTCTTCTACCCGTAGCATCCTAGAGCACTGTTGTTGCATTGATGCATTTCTGATCTTTTTGGCGGAGTATGTATCTAGGTCTACTTTTCGCAGCCTGTATAACACATTATATAAAAGCCTTTGTTCGAACGGTGAGTAAAGCAGGCTGAAGCTCATACAGGAGAGAAACTTTTTAGTGGGCGGAATTGCCCGGACTACCTGAGGTATTATTGTACGTGTTTGTGGTTTTTTTTTTGTTTTTTTTTTTTTTTGCCCCATGTTGCTATAATTACAGCCGTGGGATGGAAACGGTGAAATTAGTGACTGCAACAGTATTCTGCTGAACCTGACTACAATCTATATATGTTTGAGTAACAAATATACTCTTGTGTGTAAGCAAGATCGTTTCTATTCTTCAAATCCGCAAACTCAAGCTTGTTCAACATACTTGTAGGATGGTGCTTGTTTGTTTTTTTTTTTTTTTTTTTTCCCCCTCCTCCAGGAATATTTCTCAGACTAAAACCAGAATATCTCTGGTTGGCTCACCGATTCCCAAAGCTAGTCCTGGGGCAGGGGAAAAACACTCAAACGTGCAAGATGGTGAACCTGTGGGTTTGATCATTAGCTAGAATTTCAGCACTTCAATTATATTAAATAAAATAAAAAGCTTGTTAGATTCACAAATAAATCTCAAATACGTCGGGACAGGGATCCGCAACTTGAACTCGACATCCAAGGTTGGGAAGCCGGCAGAAACTGAATCACTTCCAGAGGCCTTGATCCAGCAAACTTTTAGTAAAATTGGGCTCCACTGATCAAACTGGATACAAACGTTTATTCAGAAATTGCCTGCAGGAATAAATGTAAAATGTATCCTTGTATTATTTATTTGGAAAAATCAGGCATTTCATACTCTAATGATTGATTTTTATAACTACGTGTCCAAGTTGCTAACACTCGCAAACATTCATGCCACAACTGAGTTACATTTAGTAACGCCCATATAAGGCGCAACGCTGGCAGAGAGCAGAAAAATGACAACTCTGGTGAAAAAGTGCCTCCTGAGCATGATTTATGCTTCATCCTCCACTAATACAGCTCAGACACACCCTAACTAGTCTAGTCTTTGTCTTGATGCATTAACCCACCCCACCCCAACTCTTTTTGGCAATTATACAATCTGAAGCTGATCAACTGTGGTTCACGTTAGTGAGTCTCCTTATATGTAAACGTACACAAGCTCAGGATTCCCTGTATGATACGGTACATTTTAATCTAACTCGCATACGTTTTTTTAACGTGTGATCTTGCGTTTTCCACTTGGTCATGTACTACAAATTGTGAGTTTAAGTAAACACGTGACGTGATGTGAATAACGTGAATAGTGGGGGGAAATAAACACTACATGGGGAGGGAAGTATAAAGTGAAGTGATTATATTTAAAAAAAAAAAAAATAATGAACTGTGATGATTTTATTTATTTTCTACATATGCAGTTTGTAGGGCTGGAATGTCTTTTCTAAATGCTCATGTGAAGGATTTACTAATAAAGTTTGTTTGTAGCCAGCTTGAAAAACAAGGCCCGATTATGTGAATTTTTAGCAATATTTAGCATACTTTATTTGGAAATAAGTACTTCATCTTAATATTAGGATTTGTGAATAGAGGGTTGTGCTGTTGAGAATAGAGAAAGAGAAGTTACACACACACACAAAACCGGTGCCCTCGCCCCGCTACACACTTCCCGCACCAAGCTTGAAGGAGTTTGCCAAATAACACACAGACACGCAAAGTTCAAATGGCAAGATCTTGGATTTATTCAAAGAAAGGCAGAGTATATATTATGCTTGGCACGCAACAGACAATGGGTTAACTATTGATTGGCTAGGCGGAAGGACATATTTGCATAAAACAGGAAGCATATCAGTGTAAGACTGGAACAACACCATATATGGTTTTTGGGCAGTCATAGGAATACGAACAAATGGTATCCAGGGAGAAAAAGGAATGCGCGAATGATCAGGGGCTTTGTAAGTACCGCAGTTAACAGAGGAATAAAGTAGGGTGGATGTAGGTGCGTGTGAAGGACATTCACATGCCGACTTGAACCAAACTCGGTACTATTTAAGTTCACAAAGCCATGATTTGTAGCACACCCACTCAACATCTCTCCTCCTCTAATTAATCTCAGGCTCGAGTGGAGGTGTCATGGGGAGAAACCAATCACGGATCAGAGGCTGAGCCACAGGCAGAACCAGACCCCCGGCATTCGGAGGAGAGCGTGGGAGTGAGTGAGTGATGCTGACATTATATTTGATGAAGTCCCAGACTGAAGCGTTCCCGAGGAGAATGGCATAAATGTAATGTCTTGGTCAGGTTGGATCTTCCCTCTTACAGGTGTATGATATTCTCCATGTACACCCACCAGCCTGAGATTCCTGTCCGTAGCTCATCGGCTTCAAGGTTCAGCTCCAGGTGTCGTGCGTTCCGAGACGCATTCCTGCTCACCACGTTTGTAAAGAGTAGTTAAGTTTACCGTAGCGTTCCTGTCAGCTCAGAACATTTCTTCTCTCTGGCTCTGCACCTCGAAGCTCTTTCGTCAACAAGGCATTTCTGTCCACGTCACTGGATGTTTTTCGTACCATTCTGTCTAAATCATGAAGACTGTTAGAGTTTTAACCCTTAGCAAGATTCCAATGAGTATGCATCGAGTGAACATTTTAGGAGATGAGGAATAATAGGAGGGCTGAAGCACCCATAGATAGGGTTTACAATCGCCTATACTCGAGACCCTGGCCTTGCGTCTATGGATTTGACCCAAAGAGAATGAAAATCAAGACTCAGACGCTGCTCACCAGAGCACAATAGCAGTGTCCTGACTGCTTGACTCCTGCAGGAACGCAAAGGAAAACAATCAACATAAACTTCACTGCTGGTGCATTATGGACTGAGTTTTTCAAGCTTATATCCCATATGCATGGGTTTCCTCTGGGTTGTCTGGTTTCGTCCCACCTCCAGAAAGCATGCGGTTAGGTGGACTGGCTACACAAAATTGCCCAGAGATGTGAATGAGTGTACATGGTGCCCTGTGATGGAATGGTTTACCATCTATAGTGTATCCTGACTTGCTTCGATATAGACCCCGCATCCACCACAACTCTGAATATATCCCGCAGCATGGTCATATAATGGAGTGAAATTGACCAAAAAAATATTCTGACGGGGTGGTGGTGGTGGGGGGGGGATGGGAGAGCAAAAACCCAAAAGCTTTTAATGAATCATTTCTCCTGCCAAGTTTGTTTTCACACCTGAACATTTGTTGCACAGAACAAGACAGAACACATTTTATTTGAGATATTTTATATTTGGACTTGTTTCTCACCAACTAGTTGGACTACTTCTTGTTTACTCAAGGATTCACGAGAACCAAAACGGAGATCTTTATTAATTATTTTTTTTTCTAGGTCAACGCTCTCTTTACTAAAACCTTACCAAATGGTTCGGTTTGTATCTTTCAGAACACAGGAATTCTTTTTCTGTGGTGTAGGCCCACTGGCATCAGATGTCGGAATAATGAAGGTCGGAGAACGAGTGTCTCCTGAGACGCTGGAGGAGAAGATCCAAAGTGTGTGCAGAACGAAGGAGGTGAGGCAGGCACGCACAGATGTCCGCCTCCAGCTTTCCTTTCCAAAACAGCAGCGCTGGCACGATGCCAGCTTCCAATGAGAAAGATTACAGTTTACAAGGCTGATATTTACAGGTCAACACTAGAGAAACAGGAGTCCGGGCCAAAAGTTCGGCACAACAGCTTAGCATTATGCTTATAAGGGAGTTTCACATGCTTAACGTCCATTCTGTATCGTGTTCCAGAAAGTTCCGTCACTACAGCAACTGCTCGGTAGCGCTGTGCCGATTCCCATCAGTTCCTTTTGTTCTTTTCCGTTGCAAAAGAGAAAGTGGTATTGTTCAGGATCTGGTTCTTGATGGGTTTATTTCTAGAATTATTCCCCATTCATGCATCATATGCGCTCGGTCCTTTAAAAACACACTGGAGTGAATATATTTGCTTAGTGAGATCTAATGAACCTTACGAATTGACAGTCATATAACCATTTGCTTTTGTCAGGAGCTTATTTGCTCAAAAAAAAAAAAAAAAGGAAAAGGAGAAAATAAATAGTGGTACAAATGCAATTACTGCGTAGACAACAACACATTACAACAAACACACAAGCATAATGTTACACTGCGTAACAGCGTAATGGCACTGGCACATCTTGAGGTTTTTTTCTTTTCAACATTGAAGTGGGGAAGAAAAAAAAAAAGGACAAAAAGGATCCCAGGTGATGTTTTTCCTCATTTTCTCAGTTACAACTCATTCCCCCAGTTCGAGAAGACTGACGGAACCACTTACGCACCTCTGAAGATACAAAGTGGCATTACAATTCGTCTCCGAGCGACGGAGGCCGAGGATCTTTCCGAGCCTTTACGTATGAAATAAAAACCTCGCTCAGCACAAACCGAGTGCGCGTTTTTCCTCATAACCACCGCGCACTAGGACTGAGAATCACGCAGACGGCTATGAAGTCATTCACTTGCAGTGATATTAAGCTACACCGTGTGGTTTTTTTTTAATGTGAACACAATAATAATGTCTTCCTGTAGGCTAGTTTTGGCGAGAAAACCAGCTCAAGTTTAAGCTCACCGGTTGTGTTCCAGTCCAGTCTGAAATTCCCCTTCTGTAAAGAAAAAAATAAAACAGCCTGTATAAGGTCACTTTACGTCTCAGATGTAGAGCGATCCATCAGCAGGCCCCACGTAACCCACGGCGATGAGGAGGACGTCAATGAGGGTCCAAATGCCCAGTCCGCCGAAACTGAAGAGCTTGCCCAGTCCTTCTCTCCACTGACCCAGATAAAATCGGTCGGCTCCAAACCCACCCAGAGTGATGCTGCGTGAGACCGGGACACAACTTCTTTTCATCTTTCTCAAATCAGCTTTAAAATTCTCTCTCTCTCTCTCTCTCTCTCTCACACACACACACACACACACACACATATATATATATACATACATACAGTACTTTTTAAAACCACCATAATGCAGTCAAATGATTCAACATTTAAGTTCTGTATTCAATATATTAATAAAACTTTGATAATAATAATAATAATAACAACAACAACAATAATCATCATTTCGCTTGTAATTTGGTGTAGATTATATGGATTACCTGAGCGTCAGTGCTGTGGACCATTTATATCCTCCAGTCCAGTTGCAGAAGAGACGCTTCTGAAATTCCCTTTTTCCTGTTCAGAGCAGATAGAGATGTGTAAATGTTTTACGCCGAGATAAATATTTCACAGCTACATACTGAAGGCACAGACACTTTACTGAGCCCACAAGTGTGACATGCATGAATGAACAGCAGGACACGCGTAATAGGGACGTACCCGGATACGAACATATTCCTCAGACTGAACACACAATCCGAGATCCGTTCTAAACAGATATTAATATAAAACGCACGCACTTTATTTGATTTCATAGTAAGGTTCACGATGCATCTAGTGGAGACCAGAGGACTCGACTGGGAAAAGGGAGGTTTTTACGTTCATGCGGAAGCAAGTGGTCAGATATGAGTCTTGCAGGATGACCAAAAAACTACACATTCATTGACACACACATATACATACACACACACACACTTTATATATATATATATATATATATATATATATATATATATATATATATACATATATATAAAAATAACAGTCCTGCACACATCTCTAGACAAGACCAATCATGAGCTGATGTAGCTGACGGTGAATTCCCAACCAAAGCCGACAACACGAACATTTCCACCTTTGAGATCCGCTTCCCCCAAGAATTTTCCAGTGTTTCTTTTGTGTTAGGCCACACCCACTTGTGATTCAAGATATTAGCATTATGATACGCCCCTAATATCCAAGCAGCGACCAAAATAAACGCACTTTATCTGAGAGCAAGGTTATTTATCTCTGATAAAGTATATTTATTTGAGATTTATAGGAGGTGCTTTCATATCTAAGAAACACAACACACAAAAAACAATCAAATGGCAAAAAAAAAAAAAAGGCTTTAAATGTCAATACCATTCAAACGTTAAGAACAAAACCAAGCTGTGAGCACTGGAACAAAACCACATTTACATTTTAACCTCCCCACTTAGTGCTACATTTACCTGCTTTAAAAGATCTGATACCATCTACTCCTGTGCTTGCGTATACCAATACAGACACCACTTCTGCATCGCTTTCATATCTCAGAGCTTCCTCTCCTTATTCACTGTGCAGCGCTTCTAATCATAAAGTCAGCTGCACAGACAGAAGTTTTCATTATCGCGATAAACGATTTAAATCGGCCAGAACCACATTAAAAAGACATTAAAAATCAGCATTTCTGTCGGCGAAGAAACAAAAACAGCGCGTCGAATCACTTTCTAATTATACATTCCATTTATATCGGATGTAAACGGTATTTCATCGGCGACGTTCACAGGCAACCAGATAATCTGATAGGAATCCGACTGACGGCCCAAGCCTTCACGTAAACACCTTTATCGATCCGAATGAACGGGTTGTGGGCGGGGCTTCCAGGCAGTGTCAGTTAACATCAGAGAGTTGAAAACGCAAGCGCGGATTTCCAGATCGATTAGCTCATCTTCTCGTTTGTCTCAAACATGAGTTGTCTGATATGTTTTTGCTGAGCTCCTATGCAAAATGTGTAATGGCTGCCACATCTGGTGATAAAATATCATCTGAGTGAGCATCAGTGGACGTAACGGATAACGGAATGCGATGTAGGGATGATGATATCGTTATATCGCAGCACAGACCTTTCTGATAATACACAACACGATGCATGTAAAAGGAACGTGTCCCTGGGTTTGGCTTTAACGCAGAATGTGTAGGGGTTGCGATATAAATTTATAAGAAATGCCGCTTGGTGTCTAAAAGCAAACCCACACCGCGCTGTACACAAATACTAGATCACTTACGGTACCTAAACGCTGCTGCTGTAATCATAGACGCTGTCCTGTGCTCGTCCCAGGAGTCTTATTCACATTCTCTCAGCACACACAGTACCGCTTGGCTCCGCAGTATACACTTATAATCCCACAATCCGACGTTCCCTCTCGAGGTTTCTTCCTCACGTCATCTCAGGGATGATGAGATCCCATCCCCCTCCCCCTCACTGCTCTCGTCTCCGGCTTGCCCATTAGTGATCAAAACCTCCGTCCGGATTCTTGCTGTTTCGTGAAAAAGTGCTTTGCTAACACAAATGCTATTTTATTCCGCTCTTCCGAAATTTTCTTTCCCACCGGAGTGAAAAGACGGAAGAGGCCGTTTTTGGAGCACTTTTCGCTCACAAAAGGGTAATGCAGTGTGCCGGACACAGACGTGGATAAAAGCACACAAGGGCTTTTTTCGGAGAAGTGCACCAGACAAACACAAGCGAGTCTAGGGCTGCTCGGTTTAGGGATTTATCAGAACACAAAAAGAAATGTTTTGATAGAGTTGAATATAAAACGCAGATCCAATGATGGCTAATGGAGCAGTCTGGGAGCAGATTCCTGCTGTAAGGACCAAAGTTGTAAAAACGCGGTTTTCCTCTGTCCTTATTGATCTGAAATATGTACCGATGTTTCTCACTATCAGCATGGACTGTTTAGTGCTTAAGTACCATTTGGAGTTGGGCAATATCGTGATATAGTATCGATATTGTGGTAAATTGTGTCACTTTTCTATTATTTCTTTTCTCTATTATTTTCCAGTTTCAGTACACGACATAAGATCATCAAACTCATTAAAAACTACACGCTGCATACCACGCGTCGTAGAAACGTCTCCGGTTGTGTCATTTCCACACACCCTTACTGTGAGGATCTGAGAACCAGGGTGATGGCTTTCCTTCCCCAGCGTACTGAGCACGTTGTCTGCATTATTATACTCAATTTAAATGCGAAAAAAAAGGTTTTCAATTTCACTTCAAACGTCGCTCGAGACTAAACGCTTGCAGTGGCGAGGCAGCAAATATAGATCACGCCTCAAAACAGCATGTGTAAGGGAAATTGCCAATTTACGTTTGCCCTACAGGAAGAAAATAAACACTCCCTACATGCGACGTCCTCCTCGGAAATCATGCCGGCATTGTGCTTAACCCTCCTATTAAGTTGGGGGAATAAAATAAGAAGCTACATCCCTTATGTTATGGTTCAGAATGGACTTCCACAGAAGAAAGGCTTCAGACAGTAAACCTTTATTATGGCTTGCCCTAGACCAGCCATACGAAGAAATATTTCCGCATCAAGTTCATAGAGAAAAAGAGAGATTAACCAGCAAAACCTCAAATGTTGAAATGGGTCAGATTGACCTGTAACATAATAGGAGGGGGTTAAGGAAATAAAACACGCCACCACGACGGTAGCCTCGGTTTAATGCGCACGTCACATCGGATACAATCAGATATATCTATATCTATCTATCTATCTATCTATCTATCTGTATATATATATATATATATATATACACACACACACACACACACACACATCGACCTTTAAAAGTCTTGCATATTAGAATGAATAACAAATCAGCAACCAAATATTTGGAGCAGCGATGCCTTCTTGCAGGGCTTTCGAGCTTAACGGGAGCAAATATCGATTGCGAATCCTCTCCAAGATTCACAGTTTAGAATGTCCCTCGGTGAGATTTTTGTATTGCTGTTTATTTGCGGTTTGATTTTCAAACTGGAGGCTGGATGTACTATACGCAGCAGGGCGCTCAAATGAGACCTTTAGACCAAAGCGTTCAGATGTTTTTTGTTATTCGGTCAGGTATGTGTGCATGTCGTCAACCTATCTGTGCTGATAAAAAGATAGAAAAACACTGCATATATACCTGAAACGGGACAAAAAAAACCCCACCACCCTAAACGCTACACTCTTGGAATGTGGCTATATTTTAGGAAGATTTTAGTGTTGCTCTGATCTGAATCGATTGTAGCACCATTCATCTGGAAAAATTTATATATATATATATATATATATATATATATATATATATATATATATATATATATATAGAGGTGGTTCAGGGTGATGAATAAAATCTGGCTTGGTGCAATCAGAAAATCACATGGCCTCATGCCTAGTAATAGAGCAGGAGCTATTTTTCTATGCAGTGCTGTGTAAAAAAAAAAAAAAAACCAGGAAAGGCCAGAGTGACTAAACCCTGGCTCTACACTATAATACATGTGGAATCGTTAAATATATCCGTCCTACATTATGTATTTGTACTACGAGCTCTTTACAAACAGCAAGATTTGACTACATCAGCAGATCTAGGCTTCTCTCCTTCATTACATTCATGTATCATACATCCCTAAGTCCATACCTAAGCAGTTTACATGGTCCATGACGGTACAGGTGGCGTTGTAGCGCTTGCGAGGGCAGGACACGGTCATGCAGGTGGTAGAAATGTTGCAGCGGTACTCAGCTGGATCGAGCTGCCAGCAAAACCGGCAATCCACGGTCAGGTTAAAGACGGCCTGGTTTTGACCCGAGGCGTCCTGACGAGGACACACAGAGCACACAGAGATCGGTATCATAACGCATCACACACAGGATACATTTAAAGGAGTACTCCGATAGTATTCCGAAATAACGGGCAAAACGGACTTATTAACGAAATATTAACAGTGATAATGGGGTGCCAATATTTTTTTGTTTGTTTAAAAACCCCAAACAAACTGCACTCGTTAAGACCTTTTTGGAAAAAACTGCACATTTTATGTGTTTATATTAATGAAGGGTGTCAATAGTTATGAAACTGACTTAGCTATTAATTGCACGCCTCCTCGTTTATTGATGTACTGCATAGTTTTTATATTTAATTACAGAGACTACATTGAGCCTTGCTTTAGGACAAATAAACAGATTCTGGTTGACTATTATGGTCTGTTAAGGCAAAAAACAAAAACAAACAAAAAAAAACAAAAAGAGCCAAATACCTCTGCTGTGACTCGACAATAATTTGCTGCACTCACTCACTTTCGGGAATGCAGAACCGAGTGATTTTCTGGCATACGCACCACGCAGTGAACTCGTTCCTTGGTCTTGCAGGTGAAATTGGCCGGCCTGCCGTAGCTGCAGTTGTGATGGTACGCGCACGTGAAGCAGTCGGCTGGTAACTTATTGCACAGTCCTCTACTGGGACACTTTGCCTCGTGATTCTCGACGTCAGCCAGAGACGCTGAAAGAAATCAGGTCCATTTTTTTATCGTCAGTTCCAAAACATGCACGTGCAGCGGGATACGGTCCTCTCCGGAACTACCGGAACGGCGAGGCCAGTTCATTTATCTGTGCTTTACACCAAAGACGTCTGGGTTTGAGATCAGAAGATGGATAGGGAGACCAGAGTTTAGGATTTTGGCTTTTATTTCCTGTTTTTGTATCTAGACGTGTTAAACAACATAAACACATAGAACCTTTTGTATCAGACGATTCAGTTTTCAGGTGAGCGAACGTATAGGAACAACTGAGAAGTATTAAAGTAAACTAAAGTAAATAACACTTAATATTTGGTTGCATATCCCTTGCTTGCAATAACGGCATCAAGCCTGTGACTCACTGACGTCACCAGATGTCATTTCAGATGTTTGTTTCAGGGGTTTCTCCATTCAGTCTCCTCTTCAGGAGGTGAAATTCTGCTGAAATGGTTTAAGGTCTGGTGATGGATGTTTCCCCCTGAGAAAGTCCTTTGTTGAGTTGGAAGTTTGTTTTGGATCATTGTCTTGCTGCATGATGAAGTCCATCCTGATTCATTTGGATACGTTTCTCTGTAAATTGGGAGATGAAATGTTCCTGTAAACTTCTGAATTCATTCTGCTGCTATTACTCATGATTATATTAGCATCAGTAAAGATTAGTGAGAATGTTCCAGAAGCAGCCATGCAGGCCCAAGCCATGACACTACCTGCACCAGGTTTCACAGACGAGCTTGTATGTTTTGGATCATGAGCAGATCCTTTCCTTCTCCACACTTTGGTCTTTCCATCACTTCGGTAGAGGTTCATCCTGGTTCCAGAACTTTTGTGGCTCGTCTCTGTATTTCTTTGTGAATTTGAATCTGGCTTTCTGATTCTTACTGCTGATGAGTGGTTTACATCTTGCGTATATCTCATTTCTACTCTCAAAGTCTTCTTCATTGTGGATTGTGATACCTTCACCCCGGCCCTGTGGAGATTGTCAGTGAGGTGAGTTCTTTTTCAGGACGTTCCAGATTGTTGTATTGGCCATGCCCATTGCTTGTACAATGCCTCTGACCGATTTTCCCTCTTTTCTCCCATAGTCAGCTCTCTGATCTTCATGTTGGTTTATCCTTTTTTAGCAACAAATGCAGTCTGCAAATGAAGGCTAAATCCAAGAGTAGATATTCAGCGATATTTATTGTATATATCGAACAGGACACACCCGGGTAACAAGAAACACCTGTCGGTTACGTGTTCCAATATTTTTTGCTCGCCTACAAATTCTTTGTTGACACATACATACCAGGAGGAAATAAAAGCTGAAAATCCTATATGAACTCTCATATTCATCTTTTGATCTTAAACCCAAATGTCTTCAGCAAAAAAATATTTATTAAAAAAAAGAAAAAGAAAAAAAAAGAAAAAAGAAGAGGTGGCCTTTCATCATGAAAAGGCCCAGCCCTTTGTATTGTGCCCTTTTATTTAACAAAACCCTTTTCAAAAAGTACAGTCTGTATGTTTATGAACCTGACTGACTGCATTTTTATTCAAATCCCTTAATAGCTGATTGGACGGTGAAATCTATTTTTGGTTACAGCGGTTTCATTTTCTCCAACGCTTCAATTATTTACATGGACTAGGGGTGTCACGAGAACCGATACTTCGGTACCAACATTCTTAAAACATGACGGTACTTGTTTTTCTGCATTTCCGTTGGTACCGATTGTAACGGAGATGCCGTGGTTGCGATTCTTCCGGACCTGATGGGGGCAGCAAATACGCGCAAGTGTTTTAGTCGGTCCACAAGTGGTGATGATGATGATGATGATGAAGAAGAACGCCTACGAGCACACGGGAAAAACTACAAAAGATTAGCTTAGCTTCAAGTTTAGCTCCGCCCCGACTCGTTGAGAGGAAAAGAGAGGAAAGCTAGTATCGGTTTCCGGTGTGCAACCGATGCTATCGTTCATTTCAAACAAAGAGAGGAAATGACCTCGATACTAGTATCGAGTACTTTTGGTGGTATCGGTACCGACTACTAGATTTTTGGTATCGTGACATCCCTGACATGGACGTTAAATAAAAATGTTTTTTGTGTTTTTAGTTGATTCATCATTTTCAGGCACAATTTAAATCAGGCTAGAGCTGCACGATAAATACCTTGAACTTGCCTCTTACCTGATGATGATGATGATGATGAAAAGGAAAGGGAAGAGGATGAGGAAGAGGAGGTGGCTGCTGCCGCTGCCACTGCAGATGGTGGTGGTGATGCCGATCCGACCGGACCCGGGACTGCCGGGCCGTGCTGAGGTGTGTATGCAGGATCTTGACCCACATGCGCGGAGCTCAGGTACCCTGTTAAACAAAGAGACGTGCTGATCTCGGGAAACAAGAGGGTTAAGAATTTCAGACACGAATAAATGTGTAGAGTCTAGGGATGGGCACGAGTACTCGAGGAAGAGACATCAATGACAACAATGTAGTTCTCCCGCATACTCGAGTAGACAAAATGACCAAAAAGCTGAGATCTAATGATTACACAGCAGTGTTTCTGGTTTCTGATCCAGACGTGCTCCTGTGATACCAGCGCTGGCAAATTAGTAAGTCTGTCGCTACCCCTTTACTGATGTAATAAAAAAAAAAAAAAGAGCCTACTCATAGATTGTGACTTTTGGAGCTGATGTTAGCAACTGACACGGCTCACATCGGCCGATCCCCCATCACCCTCGCCCCCCAAAGGCTGATGCCCCGTCGCCCTCGCCCCCCAACACCCGATCATATGTGGCCATCGTTCCCCAACGCCCGATCACACGTCGCCGTCGTTCCCAACGCCCGATCACACGTCGCGTCGTTCCAAACGCCCGATCACCCGACGCTCCCATACGTCTGATCACCCGTCGCTCCCATACGCCCGATCACCCGTCGCCCGATCACCCATTGATCCCAACGCCCGATCACCCGACGCTCCCATACACCCGATCACCCATTGATCCCAATGCCCGATCACCCGACGATCCCAACGCCCGATCACCCGACGATCCCAACGCCCGTTAACCAACGCCCCCATATGCCCGATCACCCGTCGCCCCATCACCCGATCACCCATCGCTCCATCACCCGTCGCCCCATCACCCGTCGATCCCAACGCCCGATCACCCGACGATCCCAACGCCCGATCACCCGACGCCCCCATACGCCCGATCACCCGTCGATCCCGACGCCCAATCGCCTGTCACTGACACTCCCAACGCCGATCACTTATCACTATCATCCTCGAGGGTGTGCTGCTTTTGAAAAAGAATCCGCTTTAGTGTGCTAAACTTTTATTATTATCCAACAGTGGCATGCCCACAAGTGTTTAATTGCGTACACGTCCTGCTTTCGGATTCAACTCTATTCTCACGTTCTGATGTGCAAACCGTCATGACGCTCCCATGAATAAGGTAATCCGCACGTGACGTCACTGGGCGACTTTTAGAGCATGTATTAGGTACAGTACTTTCCCCTGAAAACAGCTGAACGCACTGCTGGGGGACGGACATGGGAGTATTTCCCATATTCAATTCACAATCTTCGATTTCTCAGCTAATACTAATACTACTAGTGCTAACTAGGCCTGCTTGTGCCATAGCGAACTAAATAAATGGTTTATTTTTAGTCGGATAATACATTTTAAATGGTCATATTTGTGCGCCAGATTTGAGTGAAACAGTCATGTTGACACACTAACGTTAACTAGCATTACAACTAGCTAGATAGGTTTTGATGGCCACATCCCAAATATCTCCTTGCTGCCTATACAAGTGCACTACGCCTAAGTAAGAATTAACTGCTGCTGCACACTACCTAGTGCACTCGTGTATTAAAGAGGCGGGGGATTGGTATTCAACCCATCTTAGGTAAAGGGAACCTTAGCTTGCTAGCCTTCCTCATCAGGGATGACACAAAAACACAAGACGATAAACTTACTCCGTTGCTATTCTCAATCTTACCATTTGAGGATTTGAAGAAGACATCAGCGAGGAACACGAATAAAACGCCATATTTCCTCATGATGCTCCGTCCCCTTTGAAAAATCCACTTGAAGCCGTTAGCGACCATCTCTACCGAGTCTGATGCGGATTCCCCGCCCCACCCGTTTTGTGGCGACTCGCGCGTTCTAAACTGTAATTGGCTAGCAGGACATGATTCGTGCGCGGCGATTGGCTCACGAGTCTGTCGTGATCACGAGTCACTAGCCAATCATTGACAAGGAGGCGGATTTTTTTCCCAGAATACGGGTGTGAAAAATTATGATCCAACCATTATGATCCATCAAAAGTTGTACAATCATTACTTCTTTATTAAAGTTATACGACAAATGGTTGTAGAGTATAATCTGAAGTGAATAAATGTTAATCTAACTGCATTAAAAAAAAATTAAATCCAGTGGCGTGCAAAAGTATTGACTCCCACCTGGGACAGAAATGGAATTCACTGAGATTTGTGCGATAAATCTTTACAAAATATCCTATAATACTGCTGTTGGGGGCTGGGATTAATCTAGATTGAAAAATCATTTACAAATAAAATGGTAAAAGTTGTAATGCCATAAGTATTCACCCGTGTCCAATTAACAGGTCATGTGATCTCAATATAAATACACCTGCTCCAAGCTTTGGAGCTTTTTAGAGAAGATACCAGGGTGAGAAGTTAAAAAAAACAAACAAACAAAAAAACAAAACAGAGCAACGAGCTCTGCAAAAAAGTTCTGCAAAAGCATTTTTAATTTTTCCCTGTCTAAAAGTAACTGTCAGAACTATTTAATCTGGAAGTACTACACGATTATGAATTCATGTCATGATGAATTAATACTCTCACATTTTCTCACACACACTCACACTTACACCTGAATACTGAATCAAGATTAAATCATGAGTCTCTGAAAATGGTTTATTCTTCATTATTCCCAGCAGTCATCAAAGCTTTACGGCATCTTCCCACATCATCACGTATCACTCCATCAAACCTTCCCTCTGACAGAACACAATTTACCACATGAACAGTCTGGGTGAAATTTTCCAGTCTGTGTTCTTACATTCAGTGCAATTGACAGAAGAAAAAGAAAAAAAAAAGAAAGAAAAAAAAAGCATCATTGCAATGACGTTTAGTCGAAACGATTTTCTGTATTCACGAGTGTTCAAGCCAAACGTCACCTCTACCAACTGCTTCCCACGTGTCTGCAGAACTGTTCGGATTTCATACCATGCGCTGAAAAATAACCCCTTTGATCGTAAATTACTTTCACTAATACGTTCCATCTAAAGCCGTTTTCCTCTTTGTCCAACACCGTACATCATCACGTCCCACTTTCTAGAACCGCGACTGCGTTTCCTATTACGGTCTGTCCTGGTTTCGTCCGTTACGCCTGACGACCTGATCCCAATCCAAAAGATCCAAACATAAAGCCTTTTCTAATGTTTACTAATCGACTCTAGGGGTGTTACGGTCTGAAATGTGAACAGGATGATAACCCAATCTATGAAAAAATGTAAATCAAATACTAAAAAAAAAAAAAATAATAATAATAATCACAGTGTCACGGTTAATCAACCATTAAATAACAACAACAAAATCTAAAATCGAGTAATTATTGTTCATTATTAGAAATATATTTTTGAGAAATGACTTCTCCGTCACTGTCGGTATTTATCACTCGGGTGTTATAAACCGAAAGAGCGCGTGGTTTCCGAGAAAAAGCCAAAAGAATAGATAATTGTTTGGTTAAGTTCTGGTCAGTAATGTTGTGTTCTTCTAGGTGGTGTGTATATTAAAGTTAGGAACATGCTAGAAGTGTAACAGTAGGTAGAGACAGCAATGTAACATGTTTACAGCAGCAGCTAAAGGGTTTTCGGCATAGCTGCGTTCTCTAATTAATTAAGTTTGGACTCTGGGCACAAGGTGGGGGACAAACTGGACGGGGTGCCAACCCATCGCAAGCCAAAATCGCACACATGATGGACAATTTAGGAAAATGCCAATCAACCTACAATGCACGTCTATGCACTGGTGTAGGAAACCGGAGTACCCGGAGGAAACCCCCGAAGCACGAGGAGAACGTACGAACTCCACGCACACAGGGTGGAGACGGGATGCAAACCGCAACCCTGGAGGTGCGAGGATAACCACTAAGCCACCGTGCCCTTGATTGAGTAAATTTTTTTTTTTTTTTTTTAAATCAAATAAACGTAGGCAGTAAGAAATGGAAATGCAGTCAAGAATGAGGTATGCATCGGATCATACGCAGTGACTAACCGTGAAACCATGACACCGTAACACCCCTAGTCAAGTCATTATCTTCTTCCAAACAGCTGCTACTGAGGAGAAAGAAGAAGAAGAAAAAAAAAGACGTAGGAGGTTTTTTTTTTTTAAATCCGAATTGGAATCAGGCCCATATATCTGTTCAGAAGACCTCCTCAGCATTCCTGCAGCGCGACTGTTTGAGCAGAGAGAGCCGAGCCAGGACCTCGGGCACCGTCAGCTCGCCGTGGACCTTGTTGTCCCTCGTGCGCACGTTGACGCCGTTAGTCATCTTCTCCTTCTCACCGACCACTGCCAAGGACAACATCAAAACAGGGAGGGGGGGGGGGGGACGGACAAAAACACAACAACGCATAATCATTTCCATGTTAATTTCCGCAGCTGCTCGGCAAGGGCAACAGTTGGCATAACAGCATCGCGTGTTTCTTTTGCAAACAGACCGACGATTCATTCACAGTCAGAGAACGTACACACGTGTCAAAAACCATCACACACGCCGAGTGACTGGGGCGCTGTTGTACTTTTTCTAGACATAGAATACGTGCATTACATTTAACGCAGTAGATTTTGTCCAGTTTCTAGGATCGTGTTCACGTTCTTCCAGCCCTGAAATAAGCTCCGCCCCACAAAAAACCCCCACAAATTATAAAGAGCAATGCTGTTCCCGTTCTTCAACGGCAAGTGTCTCATGTTGGAGCTGTCTGTTGTTCCAGAACCATCTCTGATCGGATCTTTTCTTACCCAGAATGAAGTTGTATTGAGCCAGTTGAGCATTGCGGATTTTCTTGTTCAAAAGGCAGCTGGAGTCGAGGTCCGCGTCCGCCATGAAACCCGCCTCCACAAACTGCTTACACACCTACGGCGGAACAAAAGTCCTCTGCAGTGACTCATGCTACGCTCAAACACACACAAAACAATCCACACCCACCTTTAATCGAGCACCCCACGCTTCGAAACACTGGTCTAGCACCAGCAGACCTTCCCTGAACATTTTTGTGTGTCTTTATGAAACGATGTTTTTCGTTAGCATTGTGGAATTCTCAAATCCGATTGGTCAGAAAGTGTTGATTTATTGCTTGTGCATGTTCGAATACGTTATCATTTCTGTAACAGCAGCTGGTTCATAGGGAAGGAAGCTCGACAGAATCTAAAAAAAAAAATGCCCAACTGTCGATATGGTGAGGTTTTCCTTCAAGAGATCAGTTTACCGTTTACGGAAGGAGTCTCCAGTGTCAGTGCTTTGTATAAAATAATATTTTTTTTATTTTGATTATTTTTATCTGATTATTTTCCTGTTATAGCACAACTCCGGAATTTATTCCTGAGATGGCTAGACATGTCTATACCTCATGATAGGAAACGGAGAAATTAGACGAGCACAGAATATTACGTTTCAACACATTATCCTGGATACAAAGGATTTTCTGAGCTTCAGCGTAGCCTACCTCGCTGGCATATTCTTCAAGAGATGGATTAACAGGCACTACCATGACCTGGCGAGGAGATAACCAGAGCGGCCTGAGAAAACATTAAGACCACGAGAGAAGTTAAACGGCGTTTAGACATGCTTCAGGTTCCTACTAGTTATTTGTTTTCGGCTGATGTGCCCATTTACAAGGCTGGAAAATTGCAAACAGGCGCCTAATACTAGCGAGACTCACTTAATCATCAACAGTTATCTCTGGAAAAAAAGAACAATTCTGGGAACACTTAATGATGCCTTCTGAGCTGAAATACATTAGTGAAATATTATTATTATTAAGAAGAAGAAAATGAAGAGGGAAAGGGAGAAGGAAGCAAGGAAAAAGAAGAAAAAAGTAAGAAGCAAAATGAAGAGGAAGAAGAATAAAAGAAAGCGGAGGAAGAAGAATAAAAGGAAGCGGAGGAAGAATAAAAGGAAGCGGAGGAAGAAGAATAAAAGGAAGAGGAGGAAGAATAAAAGGAAGCGGAGGAAGAAGAATAAAAGGAAGAGGAGGAAGAATAAAAGGAAGCGGAGGAAGAAGAATAAAAGGAAGAAGAGGAAGAAGAATAAAAGGAAGAAGAGGAAGAAGAATAAAAGGAAGAGGAGGAAGAAGAATAAAAGGAAGAAGAGGAAGAAGAATAAAAGGAAGAAGAGGAAGAAGAATAAAAGGAAGAAGAGGAAGAAGGAAAAGGAAGAAGAGGAAGATGAAAAAGAGAAAAAGAAGAAGCAAAAGGAAGAAGAAAAGGAAGAGGAGGAAGAAGTTGAAAAGGAAAAAGAAGAATAAGAAGAAGGAAATGAAGAAAAAAGGAAGAAGGAAAGGAAGAAGCAAAAGAAAAAGAATAAGAAAAAGAGGAGGAATTTTCACATATTTATCTGTATTTTACAGTGTGAGAAATAAATATAGAAAGAAATAAAGAAAAATAGGGAGTCAAAAATAAAAGCAAAAAAAAAAAGGTTTAAAAACACTCAAAAACGATGTCTGTTAAACTGAATCGCATCAATGAAATATTATTATTAACAAAATAACAGTAATAAGAAGAAGACAAAGCAGAATTATTTATCAGTGTGAGATGGAAGAAAGAAAGAAACTCAAAAATATAAAACAGCAAAATAGGCCAATAAGAATGACACAAATAACAGCAGGAAATTATAATATAAAGTGTCTGATAAAAATTGTATAAAAAACAGAAGTATAATGATAAAAAGAATCTAATTCCTCTCAATTCAGTACACGTTTTTACAGAAATAACGTTATTACCATTTCCCAGCGTAGTTTTCTGTGAGAATGGCGATCATTCTCTCTACTGAGCCCAGGATGGCGCGGTGGATGATCACAGGCCTGGCTCGGTCATCTCCATCTTTCCTATAAGGAGATTTGATCATAGTGTTGAGTGAGAACGCACCGACCGCCGTTATAACACACTGGAAACGTGTGAGAGGGTCAAACAGTGAGTAATGTGAGAATCGTGTCCTATTCCTCACCCCGTGTAGGTCAAGTTGAAGCGGAGAGGCAGCTGGAAGTCCAGCTGGATGGTGGCACACTGGTGATAACGCCCGATGGCGTCCTTGATCTTGATATCAATCTGTAGCGGCAAACAAAAGACATTTTAAAACAAAACAATGGTACAAAGTCATTTCTGTTATTGTGCGATTTGTGAGGTCCGCACGGTCAAAGTCTCACCTTTGGCCCATAAAAAGCTCCATCGCCTGGGTTTAGCTTCCACGGTTCTCCAAACTCATTCAGACTGTTCTCAAGTTGCTGCACAATACAGACGTAAAGTCATCAGTACGTTTGAATTTTGAAGTGTTGAAGTTTGAACTATCGCTCGACTTTTTTTTTTTGTGGGTAAAATTCACTGGAAATGATTCTAAAATCTAGCACCTTCTCAGCCTGGTCCCACACAGCGATGTCCCCCAGGAACTTCTCCGGCCGGGTGGACAGATGCAGCTGGAAGGAGAAGCCGAAGACGTCGTAGACGCAGCGCAGGAAGTCCAGACAGCCCTTCATCTCCGACTCGATCTGGAAGGAGAACAGCGTACAGGTAAGTCGCAGGATGACTCCACGGCTCTACGCAGAACAACGCTCAAGAACATAAACTAAGGAAGTTAATATACAGCACAGCGTGAGTACAAATGAAAAGGTATACTCTGTGGGAACGTCCTGAAATGTATACACAGAAGGCCGTTTTTTCTTTTCCATCTCTGAAGGAAGTCTCTACGGCGTGACTCGAGGATGGAGTACCGTACCTGCTCCATGGTGCAGAAGATGTGCGCGTCGTCCTGCTGGAAACGGCGGACGCGGGTGAGTCCCGTCAGTGTTCCTGAGAGTTCGTTACGATGCAACACGCCAAAATCCGCCAGCCTCAGGGGAAGCTCCCTCCACGATCGGGGCCGGTGACAGAACATCAGACTGAGAGAGAGAGAGAGAGAAGAGAGAGAGAGAGAGAGAGAGAAAATGGAATATGAGAGAGAGAGAGAGAGAGAGAGAGAGAGAGAGAGAGAGAGACTTAACAAAACATCACATCATACACATAACAAAAACATCAAAACATCACATCATACACAAGTTGAATGTGAGTCAATAAATAAATAAATATTCAAAGTGCATTTAAAAAGAAAAAGATCATAAATATATCAGGTACTAAATGAGGTAAATAAAATAAGTGCAACACAAGGCTAGTCAGAGCAATGTGTAGAGAGAGAGAGAGAGAAAATGGAATATGAGAGAGAGAACGAGAGAGGGAGAGAGAGAGAGAGAGAGAGAGAAAAAGACAGGTAGAGAGAGAGAAATAAAAGTAACGAGATAGATGGAGCGAGAGAGAGAGAGAGAGAGAGAGAGAGAGGGGGAGAGAGAGAGAGAGAGAGAGAGAGAGAGAGAGAGAGAGAGAGAGAGTAGACAGACAGACAGAGTTAGCAAAAGTAGAGGGGGAAAGAGAAACACATGTAGAGAGAGGGCGAGACAAATAAAAGTGAGAGAGAGAGAGAGAGAGAGATACAGGTAGAGAGAGATAGCAAAAGTAGAGGGAGAGAGAGAGAAACAGACAGGTAGAGAGAGAGAGAAAAAGTAGCGAGATGGATAGAGCGAGAGCGAGAGAGGTAGAGAGAGAGGTCGAGACAAATAAAAGTAGTGAGAGAGAGAGATAGAGATTTAAATAAAAGTTAAATTCGTAAGAATCATCCATCGTAATTATCAGCTGAAAAACTGTAATATCAGCTGTTCCGATAATAATCATCATCATCATCATCATCATAATAATAATGAACAGAAATCTCAAATATCACATCTGGGACCTGGGCTGCAGTCGTCAGGGTCACATGGACTAAATCTCAGTCTGAAGGCCGTGTTATTGAATGAATGGAGTATTTTACTCCACGCTGGCGTGTGTGTACGGCTTTACCAGTGTCCAGGGCAGTTCATGGGCTTCAGTGCGAAGATGTCCTGCTCCACGGGGAAGGAGAACATGTTCTCACTGTAGTGCTGCCAGTGGCCTGACGTCTCCCACAGTTTACTGTTGTAGATGTTTGGAGATGCCACTTCCTGAAAACCTCTTCTCCAATACTCCTCCTGTATGGACAGAAATCTCACCCAGGTTAAATCTGAAGCAGGTTAAATCTCACCCGGGATAAATCTGACCCGGGATAAATCTCACCCGGGCTAAATCTGACCCGGGCTAAATCTCACCAAGGTTAAATCTGACCCGGGCTAAATCTCACCCGGGCTAAATCTCACCCGGGATAAATCTGACCTGGGATAAATCTCACCCGGGTTAAATCTGACCCGGGCTAAATCTGACCCGGGCTAAATCTCACCAAGGTTAAATCTGACCCGGGCTAAATCTCACCCGGGCTAAATCTCACCCGGGATAAATCTGACCTGGGATAAATCTCACCAAGGTTAAATCTGACCCGGGCTAAATCTCACCCGGGATAAATGAAAACTGAAATGGCATTATTTCGCTTATTCTAATATTACCTTTATTAATCTTATTAATATTTTGCACATTTGAAGCATTTGTAGACAGAAGAGAACCCATCTGAAAATTAAGACATTTACATGCTTGAAATGAGGAAAATGAGAAACTGCAGCCTGTAGTTTAAAGCGTTTTCGCTTTCTCAGATCGGTACATTCATACTAATAGACGTTTTGAGCACGGTGATGCAGTTTGGCATCATTACTGCGTTGCTCAATAGAAAATGGCCTGCTATCTACAGAAGTTCCCAATGAACAGCTTCAGAGCTCATGACGAAAAGCACATACAGACCTACATCCTGTGTAGACGAGCCTGCCAGTCGTATGCAGGAACAGCGTTATGTAATGCATGCAGATGGTAATGAAGGAACGTGTGGAGCAGATTTACCCTGATGAACTCAGTGAGGGTGTTGTAGATGTAGGCTCCACGAGGGAGGAAAAAACAGCTGCCTGGACTCAGATCATGGAAGAAGAACAGCTCCTGATCCTGAATCATACCATCAGAAAGAGAGAGAGAGGGGGGGGGGGATGGAACATGAGAGAGAGCAGAGAAAGGGAGGGGGTAGAAAACGGTTAGAGATGGGGGAAGAAAACAGAGAGACACAGATTGGTAGAGAGAGACAGGGAAAGACAGAGATAATGAGAGAACGAGGAGATTGGGGAGGAGAGAGAGAGAAATAGAGGGATAGAGAGAGAAAGAGAGAGAGAAGCAGCGAGAGAAATAGAGGGATAGAGAGAGAAAGAGAGAAGCAGCAAGACAAATAGAGGGATAGAGAGAGAAAGAGAGAGAGAAGCAGCGAGAGAAAGAGAGGGAGAGAGAGAGAGAGAGAGAAGCAGCAAGAGAAATAGAGGGATAGAGAGAGAAAGAGAGAGAAGCAGCAAGAGAAATAGAGGGATAGAGAGAGAAAGAGAGAGAAGCAGCAAGAGAAATAGAGGGATAGAGAGAGAAAGAGAGAGAAGCAGCAAGAGAAATAGAGGGATAGAGAGAGAAAGAGAGAGAGAAGCAGCGAGAGAAATAGAGGGAGAGAGAGAGAGAGAAGCAGCGAGAAAAATAGAGGGATAAAGAGAGAAGCAGCGAGAGAGAGAGGGATAGAGAGAGAAGCAGAGAGAGAGAGAGGGATAGAGAGAGAAAGAGAGATAGAGGGATAGAGAAAAGCAGCGAGAGACAGAGGGATAGAGAGAGAAAGAGAGAGAGAAGCAGCGAGAGAAACAGGGAGAGAGAGAGAAAGAGAGAGAGAAGCAGCGAGAGAAACAGGGGAGAGAGAGGAAAGAGAGAGAGAAGCAGCGAGAGAAATAGAGGGATAGAGAAAGAAAGACAAAAGCAGTGAGAGAAATAGAGGGATAGAGAGAGAAAGAAGCAGCGAGAGAGATAGAGGGATAGAGAGAAAGAGAGAGAGAGAAGCAGCGAGAAAGACAGCAGAAGTAGAGATGGGGACAAAAACAGAGAGAGACAGATTGGTAGAGGGAGAGAGACAGGGAAAGACAGAAAGAGACAGTGAGAGAACACGGAGGTTGGGGGAAAGAGAGAGACAAACATAGCAGAAGTAGAGAGAGGGAGAGAGAGAGAGAGAGAGACAGAAAAAGACAGACAGAGGTAGAGAAACAGAGAAATGGTCAAATAGAAGTAAGATTAAAGAACTCAGTCAACCACAAGCACTTTAAATGTGTTTCTACAGAGATATTTCGGATCTGTTTAGTGACTCTGGTGCTAATTGGTTGCTTGGTGCAGTAGTTTTGTATTTTCATTATTCCTGTGAGAAGTTTTCTGCTGCGTTGCCATCACCGGGGGACATTGTTATTGCTGGCACAGTTATATAAAAAAAAAATAATAATTTAAAAAAGAGCAAGAACTTCTTTTCTCATTCACGTTTCATTTACAAGATCATATTAAATAAACAATCCAGCGTAGAAGTAGCGAAGGCGGCAAACTCAAAGTCCCAGAACGCAATGCAGCTATACGACCTCGCGTCACGCCAGAGACTCGGCTTGGCTAGGCGGCGAACCTGACGCTGTTGATGACCCGAGTGAAGGTTGAAGCTTAGAGCAGAGCACACAGGTGAGGAGGCGCGAACGCTGGACGGATGAAAGTACTAAAGCGCCGCTGCATCGCTCTCGAGATAGAGGCTAAGTGAAGTCTAACGCTGCATTCCACGAGAGATCGCGATCGCTTGATGCTAGCAAAAGACAAACACTGATGTGTCCGTGTTTTTCTCGCTCACGCTGTAGCTCAAAAATGGCCCAATTCGGACCTCGTGTATATTAGTTAATCATACAGCATTATGGGTGGTGTAGGACATCGTTAGCCGAAGTGAAAATGTGAATTTTTAAAAACCAACTAAGAAATGAAAAGCAAAATAAATCTAGGAATCGACTGAAGCTCAGATCTCGATTATAAAAGATTGATATGCGAATCGGTCGGGGTGGACGGGAAGAAAGAGGTCTCAGCGGCCACTTATGTTCAGTAGGAGGACACGCGGTGCCAAAGTTTTCCATCTCCACAGGGAATCGAGGGGACACATGGCATCAAATCTGCTCTCAACTCCCGAGACAAACTGTCCTCAGAGCCCTCCGACTTCACACTACTAGCGTATGGCAGCAGGACACGACGTGACACGACATTAATTCATTCAAATCGACATTAAACCTCACCCTACTACAGTTCCCCAGCCACGTACACCTCTATAAGGAGGAAGAAGGAACAGGAAGTCTTCTCGAAGAAGAACCAGCTGGCCATCTCGGGATCAGTAGGAAGCGTCGATCACACGCTAATCGAGAACGCGGAGCCTTCGCTTTTCCCGGAGATGAGTAGGGGCGGGGGAACGAGAATTTATTCTGGGCATTTCCAAGACACCGTCGCTTTGATCAGCTTTCTGCAAAGCAGGCGTCATCGAGACCGTTAGATCCGATAACGGATTCTCTCCGCAAGCTTTTAAAGGACGGGCTGTCGTTCAGCTCGGTTGGGTTTTGGTTGGCATTTAAAATAAAGCTACAGCTAATCATTCCACATGAAGCCGCTCAATTTAAAACGAATGGGCTCGTCCGTCGTAATCCATGAACATAATTTAAACAAAATAAACAAACAAATAAATAAATAAATAAATAAAAGCACTGCTCTACGGTCCACAGTGTGCTTTATTTCTCCCCCGGGTCATGCGCCGGCCAAGTGGAACAGAACATGGAAAGTTTGGATTGGAGTCAGGCCGGAGTTGGAACTCTTTTCCTCCGAACGTTCCCATGATACAGCACTGCGTAAACACCAAGACAATTCCACATGATCATAGTGACCAATAAGTAAGGGATTAATCCAAGGTCAGGTGTGCGTTACACAATTTTATTGCACAACGTGGAGGCAAAGAACCAGCCAACGCGGACAGGGGTTGGTTGATATTAAAATGTTGTAACACACACCTAGCCTTGGATTAATCCCGCTTACACCGTGCTAAAGCACTCAGTGATGTTTTTGCGGCGCAAAGTTTGCCTGAAAAGATAAAAAATAGCAGTTCATTTTCGTTAGTTATTTTATATACGGGTCGTTAGATCTAGAATTTCACCCGCTCTAAATCAAGAGCAAGGAAGAGAGAGAGAGAGAGAGAGAGAGGGAGAAAGAGAGGAATAGAGATAGAGATGGAGAAAGAGAGGGAGTGAGCGAGAGATAGAGATGGAGAGAGAGAGATAGAGATGGAGGGAGAGAGAGAGAGAGAGAGAGATGGAGAGGGAGAAAGAGGGAGAGAGAGAGAGAGAGAGATGGAGAAGGAGAAAGAGAGAGAGAGAGAGAGGATGGAGGGAGAGAGAGAGGAATAGAGATAGAGATGGAGAAAGAGAGGGAGTGAGCGAGAGATAGAGATGGAGAGAGAGAGATAGAGATGGAGGGAGAGAGAGAGAGATGGAGAGGGAGAAAGAGAGGGAGGGAGAGAGAGAGGGATAGAGAGAGAGAGAGAGGGATAGAGAGAGAGAGAGAGGGATAGAGAGAGAGAGAGAGAGATAGAGAGAGCGAGTGAGAGAGCGAGAAAGAGAGAGCGCGAGTGCGAGGCTGTGCATGTGTGAATTACAGCGTCTGTCTACTAATAACGAAGCTGAGATTTTAACTGTATGTTACCATGGTTACAGTTGTTTATAGGCAGTGCATTAATTTAGAACAACGATTAAACTGACCGGAACCACTTGTGGTATAGATGGTTTTAACGCACACCTTCCAGCCAATCAGAATCGAGTATACACACAGACCATGGTATAAGTAAGGAATAAATCACTTGGGGGTGTGCAGTTATAGGAAAATAATCAGCAACGGTGTGGTGTGTTGAAGCGGAGTTACTGTTCCCATCCTGAACTTTATTATTTTCTTACGAGAGTGTGCTTTTTATCCGTTTATAGCTACATTGAAGGTTGTGGAACGTAAAATCATGCTTTTAAAATAAATCCATTTAGTACTTTTAATCTTTAATCTTGTGGAATTGTGGACATTTAATCTTGTGGAATGTCCAGTCATGCTTTTTATCTGTTTATGGTTACATTTAATCTTGTGCAATGTCTAAGAGACAAATCCCTTTCATCACCTGTGTTATAGCAGCAATAACCCGTTGTTCGCTCAACAGCCGTTGTTTTTTACCTTTCTCTTAAAATGTAACTGATCACATTACTACGGTATCATCACATGCAAATCCTTAGCGTTCATGAACACTTGGCAGAAATCTTCAAACCTCTTCAAATGCAGACGTGGACTGTTGTCCTTTTATGTAATTGTTAAAAATAAATAAATAAATAAACAAACATCTTAAATTGAACATCTGCTATACAAGTCCTTGTGTGTGAGCTGTTGCTATTGCTGATTCCCCTTGCAGCCCGAGCTGCTGTTAGATGAAAATGATCTATTTTTCTAATCATTAATATAATGAGAACATATTAGCTTTATTCAGCACACAGTCCTTTTAAAATGACCTTTAAAACATGATCCAAGCACTTTTAACACTTAACGCTGCCTTACCTTTCCGATTTTCCGGTGGTCTCGGTTCTTGGCCTCTTCCTGAAAGCGCTCCCACTCCTTCAGCATCTTAGTGTCGGGGAAAGATATCCCGTAGACTCTCTGGAGCGTCTCCATGTCCGAGCGGCCTTCCCAGTACGTGGAGGAGTTCTAGACGACAGCCACAGCATGACCATGTTGTAATCTTACACGCCATTTTAGATTCAACATTACACTTACAGTAATTATGCTACAAACGTGCTGCGGCGACGAGGTACAGAAATCTCATCTGGTTATTCAATGCAGCTGATTATTTTACAGAATTGTTCGACATCCTGAAACACACCTTATAGATCTTCAGTGCTTTGATCTTGCCCGTATGCCGCACATGAGGGCCTCGGCACAGGTCAATGAGAGGGCCACATCTACAAATACAAAGCCAATCAGAACCAGCTCAGACTGGATCAGAAAATTATCATTAAAAAAAAACAAACAACACCAGTGGTTTCATTTACCTGTACACAGTAGTGGTAGGGGTGGTCACTTTTTCGTTCAGGATACGACATTTAAACTTATTGTACTGTAAAACAAACACGACGCAAAGATGAATCTTCTAACGCAAAGTAATGAAACTGTGGTAAAAAAAAAAAAAAAAGCATTACAGGACAATAAATCAACGATGGAGCGGCGTGACGACGTGGAGTTATTGTTTCAACTCCAAAGTTGATCGTTTTCCTCTAAAAGCATGTCCTGAAAAGTTTTTATTCCTTTTATACCGCAGCAATTTGACAAAGATTTTTTTTTGTATATTAATTTCATTTTAGCATTAATATTTTAGTATTATATTAATAATAATTTAAATTTTAGTTAATCGACACCTTCTGAGAATTAAAACAGAAAAATTAAAAAAGAAAAAAAAAAACCAAGCTGACAATTTAATTTAATTAAATGCATACATCTGTTCCACGTGAATGAATTGGGTTACATTAACACAATTTGTTTTCGTACATCCCACGTGACTATTTTTTTTTAAATCCCTGGAATGAAACCAAACTCTGCACTTTCACCTGAGCTCAGGATCATACCCAACATCATTACCCGCTACGTTACGGTTTAATCATTTAATCCCAGTTATTTCTTCCCGTTAATGCCAACATCCTAAAACGTAATTAGATATATATAACGCTAAGATTACGTGAAGAGATGACGCTCGCCCTACGTAACTCAAGCTAGTAATTAGAAACGTCTTGTAATTAAAATGTTGTACAAGCAATGAAAACACGTTTTTGACGAGAAACTACATTTCTCTTTAACATAAACTATATACGTAATATGTTCTCAACACTTTTATGCATAGGGTTTTTTTTTTTTTTTTTTTAAATGCACGTTCACAGACATTCCATTTAAGGCTTTTTTCCACATCACTTTTTTTTTGTTGTACTCATTCTTTGCTAACTTTCTACAGAAAAGAAATATACACACACACACACACATATACATATATATATATATATATATATATATATATATATATATATATATATATATATATATATATATATATATATATATATATATATATATATATATATATATACACACACACACACACACACACACATACATATATAATATATATTGCATTTTTGTCTTCATTGTGACAGATTTTAAGACCTGAATGTTTTTATTTTTTTATTAATAATTCAGGAAGTGAAGTAATATTTCAACAGAATCATAAGTCTCACATCATCCAGTTATGTATATTAAAAACATGAGAAAGTATAAGAGTGTCTGGTTATATGAATAAATCCTTTATGCATGAAAGGGTGAAAAGTGACTGACCACATGCTCCGTTTTGATCAGTAGCTCAGGGAAGGATTTTACCTTGAACATCTCCAGCAGGGTTTCCTTGCAAATCTCCAATCTCTCGAACGGCTGCTTGTCCTTCATGATGCCCTTACAGAGTGTTTCCAGATCTCCAAACTCTGTGCTCGACACGCCTCTGATACAGACGGAACAACACCCACCACTTTAACTACCACCAAATCAGTGTCATATACAGTATACAGTACAAGCACAGAGTATCCACCAACGCCGGTTTATTCGGTATTTAAAAAGACATGAAAGAAATCCAAGTCATTCATTTGTGCTGTGATTGTGGCATAAATATTACAGTTTTTGCTGGTTTGGTTATTAAATAAATGAATTAATAAATAATGCTGTTTATATGCGGTCCATTCAAATGAAAACCTTTATTATTATTATTATTATAATTTGTGCATTGTTTATTGGTAAATGTGCACTTAATAGGTGTCCCAAAAGTGTATCATTTTTTCTACACAATCTCCATTTCATCCAACACAAGTGTTCCAGCACTTGACTGGATTCCTCTGGAAAAGAAAACAAGAAATGAAGTTCTAATTAACGTTGCACTTTGAAGGGTTTTATCCGACTCACCATCGTAGGAAGATAATTTGGATGATTATTACAGCACTCAGATCCTCTTATACCAACATTTTACCAATTAGCAATTAAAAAAAATTATAATAATGTATTAAGGAATGGAACTTGGTACATTGGATCCATTTCTAGTGACAGTTAATGCTGTGTGAATGTCCCCGAAAGAAGTCCCTGTTAGCACTTAAATGATGGCCTTCAATCACTTTCTACTGAATAAGACTGCTATAAAGGCTCGAACACTGGAGACTCCTTCCAAAAAAAAAAAAAAAAAACACACTTCACCATAACAACAATGATGTGCTTATCTGTTACATAACAGCATATTATTATTATTATTATTATTCGGTAAAATTATATTTTTATATTACATGGAATATCCATCATACAAGTTGCTGTGTTAGTTGTTACTATGGAAATGATGATGGATTAGAACGAGTGCATGGGCACTATATATTACGCAATAATATTATTATGCCATCGTCCTACACCGACACAAATCATGACTGGTAAAATATCTCAAAAACCAAACGAGCACATAATATTCTTATGGAACAATTAAAAAAAAAAAAAAAGTTCTCTCTCTTCTTTTCTTTTGTATTCACATGCATGTTATAGAGTATTATGACTTCGTTGGCCTTCAGAGCAGCACGACTTTCCCGACCGTGAATTCTACAGTACTGTTTTAAACAAAGTGGTCCTGGGCTTCTGAAGCGAATTTGAAACAAATCTGATAAGCCGCTTGTTCTGAGATAACATGATCCGCCTGGTTTGTAGCCCATCTGTTTGCTTGCACGATTCTCGTCTTTATCCTTTGACCCCTTCGATCTGCAAAGCTGTTTCATTCGCACAACCGCTACTCACTGCCAGAGTTTTCCTTTTCACGCTCTCCTCAATAAACCCTTCAACTGCTCTGTGTGTGTGTGTGTGTGTGTGTGTGTGAAAAGCCCAAGCTGAGAGCGCTGAATATCACACAATGCCAAAAGCTTCCTAGTTTTATTCATTACAGCTTTCAAGTAAACACCAAGTAATACTCAAAGCGCTATGGTCTGCCTTATTTACACCACACAGTCATGAGGTGTTGGTTTCAGACCTCCATCATGACGATAAAATGAAGTACGGAGAATAGAAGAATGTCTATAGAAGTCAGAAGCGTAACAGAACATGTACTGTATATAAACCCGACAACCTGCGTGAGAACCTTGCGTACAATTTGTCAAAGTGTGAGGTGTACATAATAAATTGGCAACAACGTGAAGCGTTATTTATATAATGGACATAAGAATAAAAAACATGCTTTCCCTTTAACAGCATGTCAGTGTTCTGCTCCACTTATACCACAGAGGTTGGCATTGCTAACAATTAATTATATATATATATATATATATATATATATATATATATATATATATATATATATATATATATATATATATATATATATATATATATATATATATATATACACACACACACACACGCGTGTATATATACACACACACACACATATATATATATATATATATATAATGTATAATATATATATAAATAATGTAGGGCGCCTGAGAAACAAGTCATCACTTACATACATTACAGCAGCTATAAACAACCGTTCCTTCATCAGCGTTTCTTTCTCTCTGAGACTCCTTCCATAAAGGCTAAATAAACCCGCGTTTTGGCTTGCTGCTTGAAATCCTGTCAGAGCTGCTGGTATAGGAAACGAATCGTCCAATCAGAACCGAGAATTCTGTTGTGTTATAACAAGTACACTCACTTCTGGCCATCCAGGAACATGTCGTAGTAGAAGCCGTTCTCGATGGGAGGCCCGTAACACAGGCAGCCTCCGTAAAAGCGCTCCATGGCTTCTCCTAGGATGTGAGCGCTGGAGTGCCAGTACACCTGCAGGTACAGAGAGCGAGACGTGACAGCGATCGATCGCAGCAAGAAACAAACCACCGATTTCATTTACGATCCTTAAATAGATAAGTACCTAAAAAAAAAATAAAAAAGGAACGCAGTTTAAACAGAATCAGTAGGTGACCTCTATTACGAACTACAAAGCTTTTATTGTTAAAAAAATAAAACAAAAAAAATAAATCCCCAAGCTACGTGTATATTATCTGCAAGGAACTGCTTTTTTTCTTAGTCTCATTGCTCATTTATTATTATTATTATTTTTATTTAGATCTGATCTTGTTAGGCTAGGTCTGAGCCAACAACTCGTACGTAAACTCATACGTACTGTTGCTGCGAGTTCGTTGAAGCTACGTTCACACACGGCGACTCGCAGCAACCGGAGCCGGCGACATGAGCGACCGTCGGTGACGAGATGTGGGCGTGTCCAGAGATGCGACAAAGTGGAGAAAAGTTGGACTTTATGCAAATCTGGAGCGACTTTGTGTAGCGACTACCAATGGGAGCGAAGACGGTAGAGCGCACGTGATCCCTGAGCCGCCGTGTCTGCCTGCGAGTTGGAATCGTTACCTCGATCCGGACAGTGCGGCGGTTACGGTTTCGCCGCAGATATATATATATATATACACATACACACACAGGTTTGTGTCTGAGATACAAACGCACTCCCTTCAGAATGTTTCATTTTAGCAGCAAGAAAACCTTATTTGCGCCACCCAGTGATAACTGTTACTATAGCAACCTGTATTAGGAACACCTACTGGTGACTTCAAAGTACAGCAACTATGAAGATAAAATCACTGTGTGTGTGTGTGTGTGTGTGAGAGAGAGAATATACCTTTACTGATTATACAGAAATCTAGATGTAGACTTAGATCCCTAAATGAGAAAGCTTTAGTGAGGAAAAACTCCAGATTGAAGGGTCATATACTCACGGCCTGGGCGTCTTCATCGTCGAAGCGCAGCAGTTTCAGAGAGCAGTCGTTCTCCAGTGGTCGATCCAAATCCCACAACTCGTCGTCCACCCGTGCGATCACACAGTTATCAGCCAGACCCTGACTGCAGGAGAACAAACACCACCACAACACTCAGCACTGAAACACACGTAAAACAGGAAGTTCTCGAACACCACCACAACCACCTCACGGTGCTAAACTGCACACATGGTCTAGTCAGCAATTCCCACAGGAAACACCATCTCATTGCTTTATCTCTCATAACCCTTTGTGCACGCTGTATCAGAGAAGGTATTTACATCATCCTGGCTAAAACAGACCCCAATGCAAGGTGTTAACTACATACGCTAGAGTGTGAGTAAAAACACCCAAAACACCTCAAGGTGAAAAAAGTACGGTTCTTATTCGTGGCACGGTCTCATTAGATTATTTTTTTGTAAAAAAACAAACAAACAAACAACAACAAAAAAAATCCTCAGTAACTCCCTCTGTAGATACAAACTCGGTTTTCTTCAACTCCTGACAAATAGAACTCTTCAGGAGAAGGTGCAGAATACAATTATTTTTAAAACTCAGTAAAACCTGCCATTTCATTAGTTCTACTCCTCACATCTCGACATCTTGTTAAATTACTCAAGACTACGAGTGTGCACATGAATATCAGAAGAAAATCTACTCAGATAGCAGGAGAGCAATGGCCTTGTTTGCTAATTGAGAAGATGTGGGCGCAGCGTTGTTACTCTCAGCCAGTGTTGTAAGACAGCACCCCCTCTTGGTGAAACATATGATTGAACATAACATAACAACATATTTAAATCTCCAAATTCTCACTGTTGGTAAACTTACTTGTTTTCTTTTTTTTTTTTTTTAAATCAGATCATTTGACCCTCCAATAAGAGTCGACTCTTTCAAACGACTCATTTCTACTACCCCCCGTGCAATATTTTAACCAGCCATTGTTCTTTTCTGACTAACTAACGCTGAAACCGTCAGAAATACACGATATGGGCAAAAGTATGTGGACACCCGACCATCACACCTGTATCTTCCCCAAACTGTTGCCGCAAAGTTAGAAGCGTATAATTGTATAGAATGTCTTTTCATATGCTGTAGCTTTATAATTTCCTTCGCTGGAACTAAGAGGCTCAAACGTGTTCCAGCATGACAATGCCCCTGTGCACAAAGCGAACTCCATGAAGACATGCTGTGTTAAGGTCAGAGTAGTAGAACTCGAGTGTCCCGCACAGAGCCCTGACCGCAACCCCACCGTACGCCAGACCTCCTCACTTAACATCAGTGCCTGATCTTACTAATGTTCTTGTCTGAATGAAGACAAATCCCCACAGCCACGCTCTAAAATCTAGTGGAAAGCCTTTGGAGAAGAGTGGAGGTTATTACAGAGTGACAACAGATCTGGAGCCTATCTATCCTAGGAATACTGGCCGTGAGGCGGATACGCCCCGGATGGGACTTGGGTCCATCACAGAGCATCATGATTAAATATAACTCCGAAGAAATGATACTGTTAACTAGCCGGCTTTGCTCTTGGATAAATATGCCGATTTGTAAATTTCCACTAAAAACTAAAAAAAATTAGAGACTCTGATGATCATCTGGCATTTTTCTGGTGCTTCAAATGATGATTCCTCTCAAAAGATATTTTGTGAATTACTGTTCTTAGAAGCCAGATTGGATGTAAACGCCGAGATCTTTTGCTCTCATTGTTACGTTATTACTAATTTAGCTCCGTTTGTAGATAACCAAAACTGAATTACGGAGAGTCAGATGAAACATATTATATAATAAAACTTGCTCTAGTGTATGTGCGTTGTCTGGATAAGGGCAGGAGCGGATCCAAAGAACATTTTGTGCCCTAATCGTGCTGTAAAACCAAACTGATCTCATTTCCAAACATGGCCTCTTACATTACACCCACAGTCAGACAACTCTAGGTCGCTATGCGGCCTTAAAAGGGGTCCAGTGCACAGCTATAAGTGGAAAGATTCCTCCCAGCAGCCCACCTGACACCGCAGGCGAGTTGGTAAGGAGTAGTGACCCAGGATCGAGCCTCCACTTTTTGTCCATCGGGCAGCTGGACGGAGATGGGCTTGCTCTTAGCTGCCTGCTTGGCCAGATTGCAGTCACTCTCCTTCTTCAGTCTCTCATAGAGCTCCAAGCGCTCGGATACGTAGCCGGGCCACGGTTTCGGCTGCTCCGGGACAAAAGACACACATTAACATCAGGTTATATCATTCAACTTGCACTAGAACTCCTGCAGTGTCCTACAAGTCTATTAGAAGGTGTTAAGACTGGTGCATTTTTTATTTTACACTCTGATCCAGGGCCAGTGCATCTCAGTGTGTTATAATAGATCTAGATAGGCTTCAGGCAGACAAAACTGGTTGCAGGTCTCTATAAACTATAAATATGACTCTACTATATTCAGTCTGATGTCACTGATGCAACATCGGTGCAATAGTACTCTGGCAGTGCAGCACCTGCTGGGGTTTTGTCCGCTACATTGATGATGAATGACAACCAGATGAGAGAGGAAAAAAAAATCTTTATTGAAATACCTCCCCTAGTCCTCCCGGTCCTTTGGGTTTCTCCTTCTTCTTGCTCTTCTCTGTGGAGTTTTGGACTTCTGGAGGCTTCGTCAGTTCAGTGCTCTGGCGTGTGCATGCCAAAATAAAGAAAAAATTTATATATTAAAATATTAGAGCAACATCAATGTTTGTGTTGATGCTTAATGATGAAATTCTAGATCAGCTGCTTTTAAGGGACAGAGAACGTGTACAGGTAGAATACTGCAACAATAGCAATATTTGCGTCATGACTGGTGACGTCACAGAATATTATTACTACTAATACTACTACTAATAATGGGCCAACCTTTTGCAGTGCATTTACTTTCTGCGTTTCTCTCGCGCTCGTCTCATGCTTCTTATGCACAGCGTTGCTCTTGCTCTCACGGCCTGTGCGCGCGCCGGCCTGGCCCTGCGTCTCGAGCTCCAGTTCGGCCCGTAGCGCGCGCTGTAGGTGCACGAGCCGGTACCGGAGCTTCTCATTCTCGCCCCGCAGGTCCTCGAGCTCGGAGCCGCTCGCGAGCTCGGCACTAAAGCAACCGCCACTGAGTGCGTCACGGAGGCGGCTGATCTCCTCACCGAGCGCCTCGATTTGCCGTTCCTGTGCGGCCAAACGTGCGGCCACGCGCTCCGCCATGTTTAAAGCCCCCGTGTGTGACAGCTGGAGACGGATTCCCCCTCATCCGAGGGTCGTTTCATTGTTAAAAAATAAAAACAGTGCAACAGCGACCTCTTGTGTACATTTGTGGTGATTCAGCGTGCTGACACGCTTACGTCACGCTGTTGCCGGAAGTACATTCTCTCTCCCCTCCCCTCTCTCTCTCTCATATGTATTTCACATAATTGTAATAACTGTAAAGACATATATAATGTTTTATGGACGTGTGATTTCGAATTAAATACGAAATCTGCGGTATGTATTGTTATACTAATTCGTTTTAAACAACTTTGGACGCAAGTTAATGAATACCGGAAGTAGTTCGGATTACAGGACTACAAAACGGTCCCTTCCGTTTAAAAATACATATATTTCTTGTGCCGAACACCTATTGACACTAATATATATATATATATATATATATATATATATATATATATATATATATATATATATATATATATATATATATATATAAACTGTTATGACTCTTGAAACAAATCTAAATGTATGTAACGTTGAATATAATTAATAAGTATCGTATATTAGGAGTTCGTTTCCGGCACCGATGTGACGTCACCACGTCTCCATGGCGGCCTCCTGTGGACATTATAGTGTACACTCTAGTACTCAAAGTAACAAAAATCCCGTGCAGAAAATGCTCCCATTTGGTATATAATAATAATAATAATAATAATAATAATAATAATAATAATAATAATAATAATAAATATATTATATTACATATCTGTATATGAACGTATTCTCTGATAATACTGGTTAAAATGATTTTTGGGGGGGTTCTTTTTTCGACGACACAATAATTATTTGTCTCGCCTCTAGGGGGCAGTATTGGGTGTTTTGATCCGTTCGCCTTTGACGTCATTTTGAACTGACAGTAAACATGGCAGGAACCAAACACTAGACAGGAGTTACTCGTAGAGCCATTGCGGCTACCAAATTTAGCTAAGGTAAGAAGAACGCTAACGAAAAGAAACTCATCGGGTTCCGAGGTCTCGGATTAAATAAATCAATCAATCAATAAATAAATGTATGTGCAAATTCACTTTGCAGGAGGGGAAACCCAACTCAACCGAACCGAACCGGTTCCGCAGTGCACGTGGTGGACACCTGCTGATGGACTCCACCAGTGTGTCGACACAGAAAGCCTGGTGTTAAGACTTGTTCTGAACTCTTTCCCTTTAGGAAGTGCTGGATGTCACGCGCAGGGGTAACATGGCCTCGAGCTTTGCCCCGCCGAGGCTCGTGGACTTCCTGCTCACAGAGAAACTCGGAAGTGGCACCTACGCCACGGTGTACAAAGCCTACAGGAAGGTGAGGAGCACAGAGCATCTCTATTTAGGGTTCCCCCAGTGCTCTCCTTCAGGTTCCACCCTACTGCACATCTCTCTTCGAGTTCCTTCCTCCATCTCTCTTTGAGTTCCTCCATCTCTCGATGAATTCCTTCCTCCATCTCTTTTTGAGTTCCTCCATCTCTTTTTGAATTCCTCCATCTCTCGATGAATTCCTTCCTCCATCTCTCGATGAATTCCTTCCTCCATCTCTCTTTGAGTTCCTTCCTCCATCTCGCTTTGAGTTCCTCCATCTCGCTTTGAGTTCCTCCATCTCCCTTTGAGTTCTTTCCTCCATCTCTCTTTGAGTTCTTTCCTCCATCTCTCTTTGAGTTCTTTCCTCCATCTCTCTTTGAGTTCCTCCATCTCTCTTTGAGTTCCTCCATCTCTCTTTGAGTTCTTTCCTCCATCTCTCTTTGAGATCTTTCCTCCATCTCTCTTTGAGATCTTTCCTCCATCTCTCTTTGAGTTCTTTCCTCCATCTCCCTTTGAGTTCTTTCCTCCATCTCTCTTTGAGTTCCTTCCTCCATCTCCCTTTGAGTTCCTCCATCTTCTTGCTGCACTTTTGAGACCTCTGAAGCATTAGTCGGGACAAAGCAGGCGTGCATAGCAAAATTGCAAAAAAAAAAGAAATGATAATAATAATCCACATAAAACACGTGTTTATTCGTCTAGGCCAGGCTTCGGGGGGTGCGTTTACTTTTGCTCTCTCTCTCGTGCTTGTCTTTTGTGCTTCTCATTTACGTTTATTATTTTTCCTTCTTCTCTCGTTCTCATGCTCTCCGGAGCTTCTCGTTCCACACTCCGCGTTTGCTCTTAGAGCTTTTAGGGTTCCATCGGTGCTGCTCCTTCAGGTTCGTTACACTCGTTTACTGTAACGATGCGCCGATCACAACCTTCTCCAGTACGGGCCTGGCTTCACGTACGCATTAGTAATGATATACTCGATATAATAAAGATGTGTTTATTCTCCTCGTGTCCAATCCAAAACCGATATCAGATCTCTTCGTGGCTCTTGTCCAGGTCAATGGAAACGTGAAGCACTAGTGCGAAAGTACAGTCGCTGAAGAAAGAAAACCGAGACCGTTCCTTCGTGCTTCGTGAAGTACAGGATGGTCCTACACGTCGTCTGGTTACACTGTTCTAATCCTCACGCTGGACTGAAAGCGGACGAGGTTGTATTATTTGTCTGTGTTTGTTCGTTTAGACGGATAACAGGGAAGCCGTGGCCGTGAAGGTGGTCAGCAAGAAGAGCCTGAACAAGTCGTCGATGGAGAACCTGCTGACGGAGATCGAGATCCTGAAAACCGTGCGCCATCCGCATATCGTGCAGCTTAAAGACTTCCAGGTAGAGGTGCTTAATTAAGTGTTCACGGAAGAAGTGGGTCTTTAGCTGTTTTTTTACTTGAACATCATCAAAGCCTTAAATTTGTTGCAGGTGGCTACAGGAAGCAACCCTTTCAGAGAGCATACTCTGCTCTGATTGGTCAGACGTTCCAGTGTGTTGTGATTGGTTTAGCGCTTTAAGTTTCGAAAAGGAAACGCCCACTACCGTAACGAGTTTCCGCTCCGTCTGTCAGGGAGCAGCCGAGGAAGACCAGAGGCGGGGTTTACTGTTACAAGCCTACGTAGGTTAGAACAGGAAGTAAAGTCTGGAATCGCTGTGTGTGTGTGTGTGTGTGTGTTGCAGTGGGACAGTGAGAATATCTACCTCATTCTGGAGTGGTGCTCTGGCGGAGATCTGTCACGCTTCATCCGGAGCCGGCGGATTCTCCCCGAGCGAGTGGCGCGTCTCTTCCTGCAGCAGATGGGTGAGGCTCACGTGTGTGTACACCAACACACGGAGGCTCAGTTGAGCCAAGTGGTTTTCAGAGGGTTTGTACAGCAGTTGGTGCTGTTGTTCTGGTCGGTAAACAAGCAGTGTTACTCACTGCACTGAGCGCATACGCTCACGGTAAATATACTGTTCATCTGTGGTTTTTAAAAAAGATATATATTTATTTATTTTATATTACATGTCCAGCCTGTGCCCTGAAGTTCCTCCATGAAAGGAACATCTCTCATCTGGACCTGAAGCCCCAGAACATCCTGCTGAGCGGCAACGTCCTGAAACTCGCAGGTACACGGGACTAGAAGCGAAAACGAGGTTGCAGACCGATCACTAATTCCCGGGAAATCATTTCCATGTTCTAAAGAAGACTTTATATTAAGGATCATTGGAATTTTAAGGTTTTTAAGAAAAGAAAAAAAAATAATCTCAACCAGATTTTCATGCAGAGATTCAGAATTTCGGATTCAGGCTTGATCTCTGATAAGTGTGAGAGTTATTTATTTATTTATTTTTAAATCCCAGTCCTACTCACGTATGCCGTTCCTTTTATTCGTGACATTTCCTAACGAATCGACTCGGTTCTGTTTCCTAAAATATGAACCCATAAATAAGTCATTTAATCCAGAGCAACCCTGACCAGGATAAAGTCACAGGTACGATCGATAGATCTTCAGTAAAGGCTTTATCTCGGATATGATTACTGCGGTTTAAACTAATTTAAAAGAAAGGAAGTCGTTCTTTAAAATATAATTTAATACCCCACCACATTTATTGTATTTTAGAAAGTTCCAACAAACGAAAGCGGTGTCTTTACTGTAGTAGTGTATGGTATGTAGGGCATTGCCGTCTTAAATCTCACACCTTTACCTTTAAATAAAATCAGCCTGATGAGGGTCAACAACTCTATCGTGAGGTCCTCGGAAATCTCCTAAGTTCGCGCCGTGATACACGTCCGCAAACTCGTGTCGTGACTGTGAAGATCAGTCCCTGATAGATCGCCGTTCTTTAAATAAATCAGGACGATCGCTCACTCGCACCCGATCGTCGTCGCACTGATTGAAAACACCTGACTCTAATTTTAGCTTCAAATTGAACCGCTAATCCTAGACGTTCGCATACTTTTGCCACTCGCAGATATGTAATATCGGATCATTTCCCTCAATAAATAACCGACCAAGTGTAATATTTGTGTCTCGTTTGTTTAACTGGGTTCCCGTGGTCTGTTCGGTCATATTTACGCAGAAATGTAGAAAATTCTGGGACTGGCCCGAGCATGTTGAGAAGCTTTTGCATATATACTGTAAGCGCACCATCTAGGTAAACAGTAAATTGCGAGTCATTTGGGATTCGTCCAACGCAGAAGTCATGTGACCTGAATCAACCTCCTACGGTGTTAGCTGAGCACTCCACAGAGCCCTGCTGGCTCACGGTGGCCCTGAATGTCTGATATGAAATGAACTTTTATCTGAAAGTTAATCAGCAAATCTCAGAGCAACAGCCATGAGCGAAGCGTGTCCTTGCTCATCGCTTTCTCTTTCAGCGTTCCCATTATCTCTCCCCCTCATCTCTCGCTGTGTGCACTGTAGATTTCGGCTTCGCTCAATACATGTCTCCGTGGGACGAGCAGAGCTCCCTGAGAGGTTCTCCTCTCTACATGGCTCCGGAGATCGTGTGCCGGCGGCAGTACGACGCCAGAGTCGACCTCTGGTCCGTCGGGGTCATCCTTTATGGTGAGAGAGCCTTGGGCGTGTTTTTTTGTTTTGTTTTGATCTGGATCGCAAAACTACGGCAAACCTTCCTGTAATTAGACTTGAATTACAAGAAGTATCAACAGAAAGCCATACAGACTGATCTGATTAGTCAAAGAGCAAAGAGGAACCGTGCAGAACAGGACAAATCCAGAAAACGTTTTTTTACAGCGAGGTCCTCAGTTTTGTTTTGTTTTTTGTACGCTGTTGTAAAGAAAAGCTTATTCTTTTTAAAATTTTAAAATTATGTACAAAAAAACCCCCACAACAACAGGTAGTATTGATTGTTTTCCAATAACAGCATGCCCTGAAATGACAACACGGCAATTTACCAACACGAATCATCTTCTATTCATTAAAGAACAACAAGACTTTTCATTTTTATCCATTTATAGTTGCTTTTAACGTTGTGAAACGTCCAAGAACCAACTTACTTCCTGTTATCGCTTACACTACAACGCCCCTAAACAGTCGTTCCCTCAACGTCCTTTCTTGTCACATTACTGAGAAATCCCAACGCTGGACTGGAGACTCCTTCTGTATATGCTCAACAAAAGTCTTTTTACAGAACACTTTGACATCGTATCAGTCTGAGAGTCGCACACGTTTTTGAAATCTGTTCATTTGGAGCATCCACCGAAATAAACCCACACCTTCTAACCAATCAGAATTGAGAATGGAGCGGTACTGTGGTATAACTACTGTACTGTAGGAATAATGAAATCTAGAAAAGTGGTAGGTATCTGAATACTTGGTCTAAGTGTGTGAAATAGAATAAACCTGCAAACCGGCTAGATTATGTCTTACTCTTGACCTACTTGTGTGTGTTTTCTACCTCAGAGGCGTTATTCGGTCGCGCCCCGTTTGCTTCTCGCTCTTACGCTGAACTGGAGGACAAAATCCGCAGCGATAAACCCATCGAGGTGAGGTTAAAAGCTCTTCCCGATCCACTATGGACGGGGTTTAAAGTATTAAACATCAGCTGCGAGGTCCACCGATGTGCCGTGCTCGCCTTAATTAAACCCAGAGAAAGACCTGGAGCCTGTTTAGTAGTTGAAGTTCGGTATATTGAAGCATTAAGCTCTGTAGTGAAGCAGAACAGATGCTGGACACACTGGATTGTACTTCTGGATTAGACACACTGATGCATGTTTATTGTAGCGTGCAATGCTGAATCAATAAGAATAATAATAAAAAAAAGGATTGAGATGGATATTCAAATCTGTGTTTGTGTGTGTGTGTGGGGGGTATTCAGCTGCCAGCCGGTGCCAGAGTATCCCGAGACTGTCGGGATTTGTTACTCAGGCTGCTGGAGAGAGATCCAGACTCGCGCATCTCATTCGACGAGTTCTTTCTTCACCCGTTTGTGGACCTGGAACACATGGCCAGTTCTGAGAGTCTAGATAAGGCGGTAAGTGTGTGTTGTGTGTGTGTGTGTGTGTGTGTGTGTGTGTGGAATCTTAAACGATTTTGTATTCGGATTATTACTCCGACTGCTATCATTTTGTACTTCCGCAGACATTCTGACCAATCAGAATTCTTAAGCGTTTCTATCATGTAAACGATCCAGGATGAAAAATTGCGTCGCTTTCTTAAGCGGCGAAAAACCCTGACCGGGCGATTTCCTAACTCCGTAGTATTTCATCGTTTCTTTATCCACGCGCAGTAATCCTAATCGATGTTCTCATTTCGACTAAATCCCCAACGGCTTCCTGTCCGCTCTCTGTACTCGCTACTTCCTGTACAGTGTGACCCACATAGTGTACTATACGTCCGAGAGAACTCCGTTTAAGATAAATGAATCAATACAAGCTCCTTAAGTGCGTGTCGGAAACGATCTACTTAAACGGATAAAAGAAAACGCGCGTGTCGTTCTTCAATAGTGATAGTGGTGGCAAAATGCTGAGGTAGAAGAGGAATAAAACACTTATTTTTTTGAAGTTAGGAAAAGAATTAGTATTAGTATTAGTTTTTTATTTCTTAGATAAACACGCCAGACAGCTAATGTGTGTGTATATATAGAAATTCGAGACGTATTTGAACAAATTAATTCATTATGTGTGGGTGTGTGTGGTTGGGTATTGCCAAGTGAGGGCATGTGTGTGTATAAATCTCTCAAAGACAGGGTGTGTTTGTTTGAGTGTGTGTTTTTAAAGCCTCTCCCCCGCTAACAGTCCTTCTCATCTGCTGCAAGTCATTTACACGTTCTCACGGGTTTGTTTGAAACCACGACTGCTCCACTTGGATCTTGGAAAGCCCCGACACACTCTGGCGGATGATCATGGATCATGGTGTTTTATACGATCCGTGTTTGTCTTGTTTGCTTACGCGTTTGCAGCTCGGCGTAAACACGAGCGGCGTGATTAAATCCGCACACGTCCGCGCGAGTGCTCGTCGGATGCGAGCTAAACACACCGTTAAGTCTCTCTTCTTCTGTGCCTCTCTCAGAAGGAGCTGGTCCTGCGGGCGGTGCAGAAGGATCAGGAGGGGGAGAAGGCTGCTGCTCTGTCTCTCTACTGCAGCGCGCTGGAGCACTTTGTGCCTGCTATTCACTGTAACACACACACACACACACACCACATACTGTACTTCTAATGTAAATACTTGTAAATATAATTCCACCAACCTGAAGTTTGGCACTAATTATAAGTATGATGACGAGGAAATATAAGAAATGTTATGCCACAATCACAAAATGACTGACTCAGGTGTGTATCAGCGATTACTGGGTAGCTTGTAGCTATGTAGCTAATGTACTGCTAATATGGATTACTACGTAGCAGGACGGTGACGGTAAAGGAGGACGAGGTGACGGCTGAAAAAAAGGTGCTGCCATTTCAGAAAATTCGAATAACCCAAATTCATTTATTAAATGATTTTTTTTTAAAAGAATAATGTTCCAGAGTGCAAATCGAGAGAATAGTCTGTAGAATAACTGACCTTAAAAAATAAAATACTATTTAAAAAATTCTATCAGCTTCTATCCACTTCTATTAGTTTCTATCCGCTTCTATCCGCTTCTATCCGCTTCTATCAGTTTCTATCCGCTTCTATCAGTTTCTATCCGCTTCTATCAGCTTCTATCCGCTTCTATCCGCTTCTATCAGTTTCTATCCGCTTCTATCAGTTTCTATCCGCTTCTATCAGTTTCTATCCGCTTCTATCCGCTTCTATCAGTTTCTATCCGCTTCTATCCGCTTCTATCAGTTTCTATCCGCTTCTATCCGCTTCTATCAGTTTCTATCCGCTTCTATCAGTTTCTATCCGCTTCTATCAGCTTCTATCCGCTTCTATCAGCTTCTATCAGTTTCTATCCGCTTCTATCCGCTTCTATCAGTTTCTATCCGCTTCTATCCGCTTCTATCAGTTTCTATCCGCTTCTATCAGTTTCTATCCGCTTCTATCAGCTTCTATCCGCTTCTATCAGCTTCTATCCGCTTCTATCAGTTTCTGTCAGATCCTATCCGTTTCTGTCAGTTTCTATCCGCTTCTATCCATTTCTGTCAGCTTCTATCAGTTTCTGTCAGTTTCTATCCGTTTCTGTCCGTTTCTGTCAGTTTCTATCCGCTTCTATCAGCTTCTATCCGCTTCTATCAGCTTCTATCCGCTTCTATCCGCTTCTATCAGTTTCTATCAGTTTCTATCCGCTTCTATCAGCTTCTATCCGCTTCTATCAGCTTCTATCCGCTTCTATCCGCTTCTATCAGCTTCTATCCGCTTCTATCCGCTTCTATCAGCTTCTATCCGCTTCTATCAGTTTCTATCCGCTTCTATCAGCTTCTATCCGCTTCTATCAGCTTCTATCCGCTTCTATCAGTTTCTGTCAGTTTCTGTCAGATCCTATCCGTTTCTGTCAGTTTCTATCCGCTTCTATCCATTTCTGTCAGCTTCTATCAGTTTCTGTCAGTTTCTATCCGTTTCTGTCAGCTTCTATCAGCTTCTATCCGTTTCTATCCATTTCTGTCAGCTTCTATCAGTTTCTGTCAGTTTCTGTCAGCTTCTATCAGTTTCTGTCAGTTTCTGTCAGCTTCTATCAGTTTCTGTCAGTTTCTGTCAGCTTCTGTCCGTTTCTGTCAGTTTCTGTCAGCTTCTGTCCGTTTCTGTCAGCTTCTATCCGCTTCTATCAGCTTCTATCCGCTTCTATGCATTTCTGTCAGTTTCTATCAACTTCTATTCGTTTCTATCCGTTTCTGTCAGTTTCTATCCGCTTCTATCAGCTTCTATCCGCTTCTATCCATTTCTGTCAGTTTCTATCAGCTTCTATCCGTTTCTATCAGTTTCTGTCAGCTTCTGTCAGTTTCTGTCAGTTTCTATCAGCTTCTATCTGTTTCTATCAGCTTCTATCCGTTTCTGTCAGCTTCTATCCGTTTCTGTCAGTTTCTATCCGCTTCTATCAGCTTCTATCCGCTTCTATCAGCTTCTATCCGCTTCTATCCATTTCTGTCAGTTTCTGTCAGTTTCTATCCGCTTCTATCAGCTTCTATCCATTTCTGTCAGTTTCTGTCAGTTTCTATCTGCTTCTATCAGCTTCTATCCGCTTCTATCCATTTCTGTCAGTTTCTATCAGCTTCTATCCGTTTCTATCCGTTTCTGTCAGCTTCTGTCCGTTTCTATCAGCTTCTATCCGTTTCTATCCGTTTCTGTCAGCTTCTGTCCGTTTCTGTCAGCTTCTATCCGTTTCTATCCGTTTCTGTCAGCTTCTGTCCGTTTCTATCAGCTTCTATCCGTTTCTATCCGTTTCTGTCAGCTTCTGTCCGTTTCTGTCAGCTTCTATCCGTTTCTATCCGCTTCTATCAGTTTCTATCAGCTTCTGTCAGTTTCTATCCACTTCTATCCGTTTCTATCAGCGTCTGTCCGCTTCTATCAGCTTCTATCCGTTCCTATCTGTTTTAAGAAAACCGAAGACTTCAGAGCAAGAGCGTTTTCCCTGAATCAATTATTTAATTATTATAATTGAAGCGTTATATCAAACGGGCAGTTTGTAATATCTTCGCCTGTCGTTACATTGATAACACTGACCAGCCTTTCTCTTCCTCCCGTTCCAATCTCACTCCCTCGGTCGAGACGAAATATTCCTTTTTTCTTTTTTTTCTTTTTTTAAGAAAAAGAGACAGATCCGAGACCTGAGGCTGACCTTTAGGGGTTTGCAGATTGAAAATATAACCAGATCAATTTCTTCATAATAATATTAGGAACATCACTTGAATTTTTAGCTGATATTCAGGAAGATCTGGAAATGTTTGCGTCCTAGTGAAAGCCTCACATGAACAATATCGTCCCTGGGTCATCCCGCTGAGGTTTACATACTGTAACAAATTATTATTTCTGACAAAAATAATACGCAGCAGAAACATATACGTATCGGTTCTCACACACCAGGTTAAAACAGTAACAATAAATAAATAAATAAACATAGTCGCAGACGTAGCTCTCTAAATATAAACGATGGGTATTTCTCAGCGGTGTTAATATATCGATCGTATCATCAAGCTTTCAGTATGCACACACGTTTTAACGTGTGAAGGAGGAAACCCGCTGTAACGTTGTTGTTGTTGTTGTTAATTGGTTGGTTTTTATCCGTTTTGTTTGATTGGTTATCTTTCTTTGCCCAGATGAAACAGACAGACCGAGGAAAGAGGCTCTGAGACAGAAGGTGAGTAAAACGTGATTGTTGTTTTTTGTTTCCGTGCATATAAAGTTAACCACATCGCTGCTGATTAAGCGTAATAAACGCTCGTATGAAATTTCTTACAGGTCAAGCAGTACGTTTCTCGAGCTGAAGAACTCAAAGCTCTGGTGGCGTCAGACAACAAAATCAGCTTTGAGAAAGCCCAGTCAGCCCGGGACATACTAAGAGGTAAATAGTGTTTCCTCTAGCCAGTACAAAGCACACACACACACACACACACACACACACACACACACACTGACCTCCCAATAAACACAAACGTCTGGAACCAGTGAGCGGTTTTTAATCCGAATTGAAGCTGACATGGAAAATCTGAGCGGCGGAAATTCTCTGCTATTACGGCAGCTCTCTCGGAGCGAACGAGAAAGTGTCTTTATTCTTGACATTTAGACCGTTTCGTGGGTCATGGGTCTGATTGTCTTTCTTCTCCCTGTCAGAAATGTCCCGGGACCAGCCACGCTTACTCGCTGCACTGGAATTAGCTGCGTCTGCTATAGCGAAGGTGACGCTCTGTGTTCGCCCGTTCTGAATCGTTATAAAATCTGTTGCGGTGCATTATGGGTACTGTATGTCTAACCTACTGTATCGTACAGGAGACGTGCGGGATGGAGGACTACGAAACGCTGGATATGTATCAGCAGAGTTTGGGAGAGCTGCTGTTGGCTCTGGCCGGTAAGACCCTCACATTCTGTAACTCGCAACGATGTTCTAGAGAGAACTGACTGATCCTAAGCCCCGCCCATGCACGGTTACCGTTGCTGAGCAGAAAGGTTTCGAGTAGACACTGACAGGACGTACTTGCGCCGATTTAATTTGTCTACTTCATTAAGTAAGTCGAGAGGAATAGACGAAGAGCGGAGAGAGATGCAGGAGACCGAATCGAGGTTAAATAGAATGATTCAGAAAGGGAGTGTGGGGAAAAAAGAGGGAGAGTTGGAGAGAAAGTTTAAAAGCAGATGTGTGTGTGAGATGGAGTGAGTGGTATGGAGGGAGCGAGGCCGTGCCGGTGCCAGGGCAGCGTGTGTGGTACCGCTGCTCTGCCATCTGGATCCCATTCAGCTCCACTCTCCTCCACTCACACTGTTATTAAATACTGGAAACAAATGAAAACTGTTATCTCGGAGTGTACACTCGGCTCGCGCCAACGGCCCAGAGCACAAAATGATCTGCACAGCAACCTGAGACCACCCAAACCCACAGAATTACATACAGCATGAGCAAAGGAAACATTCCAGCGAAAAATGTTGGCAGGAACGAGTTCGGATCAGTTATCAGTGTGGCGTTGAAATAAGACCGTGATGGATTCCCAAACCTTGTTAACAATTGAGAGGAAAAGCTTTAAAGGTTTCTAAGATGCCGGTGACGCAGTTGGAAGACTAAGTGGATTAGAATTGTAACGCTGCCGTGTTTAACCTTATTTACCTTTACGATCCGTCCATGCAACGCGAATTTGAAATGAATCGTTGCTCGAGTGAATCGAATGACTCATCGAATGATTCATTATGAGGGAAGTAAAGTTTGATCCGTAATCTGCTCTTAAAAGTTTTGGGAGTTTCTATTTCATTTTTTTAACGAACGCTTTAAGTGCAGTTAATTATTTCTCATGCTGTACGTGCAAATAGACGACTGCTTGAAGCCGTGGGCGTGTCCCAAATCGGGTAGTTACCGTCTATATAGTAGCCGAGATACATTTATTTTTCCCCACTACAGGCCTATAGTAGGAAAGTACGCGATTTGGGACGCGCCAAACTGTCTTGTTCGCCGTAAAACTGCCGTGTGTGTGATCGTGTCCTGTCGCAAAATGCGGTGAAAACTCCCACACGACGTTCATAATGTGATTAAGGTGTTTACATGTCTGTAATACACGTCCATAATGCGACTAAAACTGGAGTACTCCAAACGTCTTAATGAGATTATTGCTTACTTCAATTATGACCGTAATTAGATTAAGGTAAGTAAAAATAGCTGTTTACATGGTAGTTTCTTAATTAGAGCATGGTCTTAATCGGATTAAGAATGGATTATTGTCGTCCATGTAAACGCAGCTATGAAAAAAAATTCTCAGAGTTATTACTGCCGTGTTTATCCACTGGCTTTGTAACCTTCTAAAAACCTTTGTGATCATACTGAATATAGAATAGAGCCTTGTTTGAAAAGGAAAAACTTCTCTCAAGTCTTGAAATAAATGGAGAGTTAAAACCCTAGCTGGAAATGAATAGTTCTGCTGAAAATAAATTGTCACGCTCTGTAAATTTGTTCTCTCGCTCTTTCCCCGCACGTGCAGCCGAGCCTCAAGGCCGCAGGAGAGAGCTGCTCCATAACGAGGTGAGTCAAGATGCTGCGCTGTCTAGCTATCGTGGGTTATAATACACTCGCCAGTCACTTTAATAGGAACACCTGTTTACACGCCAGTCACACACACAGTGTGTGCGAATAAAACCAAGAACACATCCGGTGAGCGGCAGTTCTGTGGGCCGAGACACACCTTGTTGAGGAGAATGGACAGAAAGACTACGGCTACGAAACTCTTCGGTTACCGTAACAACTCTTTACACACGTGGTGAGCAGAAAAGCATTTCAGAACGCAGAGAAACAGGAAGCCACGGTTCAGTAGCTGACAGGCTCACCAAAACTATTCCAGCTCACACCCCCCACTCTGATGTTTGATGTGAAGATTATCTGAAGCGGCTGACCTGCATCTGCATGATGTAACGCACACGTGATTAGCTAATTGGATAAATGCGTAAATGTGCGTCGTTACAGGTGTTCCTATTAAAATGGCCGGCTAGTGCGTTAGCATATGAAGCCCTGACGCACCTCAGGCCACATTTTTGTGAGTCAGTAATGCCATGCAGCTCTGATCCAGAACATTAGCATGTGTTTAGATGTTCTAATTCCACCTTTCTTTTGTAGGAACCACACTAGTTAAGAACTTCACTGTATTTGTTGTGAGACTGGAGCCAGGAGGCAACACGCTTTCATTAGTTTGATTGTGTCTAGATTTAGAGGCTGCAGAATACAACACAAACACGGTTCTGTTCAACACAGAAGCTTCGTACGGAGGAGGAAAGAGAACGAAAGATGATGAAAGAAAGTGTGGCTTTTTAGAGTGTTCCCATCTGAGGATTTATGAGACCTTAAATAAATTCAGATGTGGCCGCGTTAACCAAAAGCAGCGTTCTCTTTCTCACTCTCTCTCTCTCTCTCTCTCTCTATAGCTCTCTCTTACACTATATCTCTGTCACGATCACTCTCTCACTCTTGCTATCTTTCTCTCTCTCTCCCTCTCATTAACTCATCACAATAATGTGCATCAGATAATAAAGTGTGAAAGCATCATGGTCGTGTGCTAGACCGTGTGGGCATTTCATCATGGTGATTAATTAATCCGTGTGTGGACAGGGTGTGTCTCTCATCCCTCAGTGTGTCTCATCTTGTGTCATCAGACGTTGTCACATCATGGTTGATAATGTCTCTGGTTGTCCATTGTCGGTGTCTCCTCATGTTGGAGATGTGGATATAGTGTGTCTCAGGATATGTGCACTCATCTGTCTCTCATGGGTTTGATGCTGGATATGTCATTGGACCATCTGCATTTGTCTGCCACTTCATGCACATAATATTGATGGGAATGTTCGGGATCATTCTCATCGCTGTCATCAACAGCTATCTGCTGAACAGTCATGGCACATCAGGACAGTGTACATGGGGCATCGCATGATGTGATGGATTATGTCTTATAGTGTGGTGCTCTCATTACCTCTCATCTCGGGCGTATATCGCATGTCATCGTCTTACTCTCCCTCCCTATCTCTCTCCCTCACTGTCTCTCGCTGTCTCACTCTCACTATCTCCCCCTCACTCTCTTTCACTCTTACTCTCTCTCACTCTCTTCCACTCTCTCTCTCTCTGTACACCAAAAAGGACTAAATGTCCTCACAATAATATCAAACATCCTCACAAATCACCAGGTGCTCACACAATAGACATGTTTTTTATTTAAAAAAAATAAATAAATAAATCTGTAGCTTTGAAAAACTGAAAGAGTCATAAGATTAACTTTTTGGCTACTAAGGTTAAAATTTTAAGTTTAGCATTAATTATCTTCAAACAATGTTTATGTCGACGAAAGATCTTCACCAAGAGGATCTTTGGAAGATAGTAAGATAATAAAAGTTTGGATGTGTAAAATCGCTGGCGTATAAATTGCTGTGGTAGAAGAGGACTAAAAGACCTCGGGACATGCTGTTCTAGTAAAAGAATCCACTTCAGGATGCTAACAGTACAGTAACTGCTTCATTTTAAAGATCTTGTAGAATTGTTCAAAGGGCACACGACACCTGAAAACAATATTTGATGATACGTTATCAATATGGCATAACGTTGTTATTAATGAAACCGTTTCCGATTTTCTCAAGTCTTTCCTGTTTCATCTTTCAGATCAAGAGTTTGATGAGTAGAGCCGAGTACCTGAAAAAACAGATCAAGGTAAACTCACGGTTTCCAGAACGTCTGCTTTGGAAAGCTTGCTTTAGTCTCCAACGGGTTTCTGAATGGAAAATTCACATAGAGGATCTAATTTAGTTCATTAATCTGTCTTACTCTTTTATGTTCTTTCTGTAATAAAAGACACAGCTCCTAATTCATGTCTGTGTAACCTCATACTCAGATCTACACACCATTACTGAATCATGTGCTTTACGTTTACTATCTAAACTATAAGCCAAGAGATTAAGGGGTTACATTACTGATGTGTGTGTGTGTGTGTGTGTGTATAGATGCGCGAAACCCAGACAGATGTCTCTCTGGATAAAGATCCGGTTGCCGAGTCTGTGCGGATGTGTAAGTGCACCACGTTTAACACACTTTATATCACATCAGTGTCCTGCTTACACACCACAAACAGGTCTAATTCAAGAATTATCCATGAAAATGACACGCTGAAATGGATTTATGTTGTCCGAGGATAAATAATCGCCGTTTACATGCTAGTTTCTTAATCAGATTATCATCTTAATCGGGTTCATATCGGATTATTGTTGTCCATGTGAACGTACCGACCGACACTGGAGACTCCTTCTAAAAATGCTGGTTGGTTTGTGTTAAATAAAATATGATGAGCAACACTGGTGTAATAAAGTGTAACGCGTGCTCGTGTCCGTTTCCGTTGAACCTGAACGATTTGCCATGAAGTCTAGACAAAACTAGTGCACGTGCAGTCACTGGAGACCCGTAACGCTTTGATGTTTCGTGTCGCCACAGCCTGTTGCCTGCAGTAACCACGGGAACGTTCAGACTCATCAGTCACGTCACATGACCAGATCGGTGCCGTGATGGTGCACTTTGGAACCGAGACAGTCTGACCGACTCCGCCCTCGGACCGTGCGACAGCAGACGCAAGCTGCTGCGTCGTTACTGTCCGTTTAGAAGTGAAAGTAGTCGGTTGGAGTGATATCTATACGGATTATTTCCACATTACTGTACTGTATATGATTGTCTTTTTCCTCTTTCCTCTAGTCTGGAGTATAGGGCATATATATATCTGAATATCCTGACATCTAAAAAAAAAAAAAAAAGAAAAAAACACAAATCTGTATCTGCTGTACAGAAGTAAATGAATCATTAGAGCACTAAGTTTTCATTCACGCTGTATCGCTTTGCTTTAACACACACACACACACACACACACACACACACTCCTCCCTCTTCTCCCCTCAGTGCAATAACGTTCACCACAGCTCATCCACATAATGAGTGCACTGTGTGGTGGTGGAGGTGGTGGTGAACGTGGCTCTGGGACTATGTGGTTTCCTCCCCGCTCGTTCTGCTCTTTACATTTACTTTGCGTCACCACACATCGAGTTACGTACCGGTTGTTTTCTTCTTCTCTGCCCGCCTCAAACACCGCCGGGTAACACTTTAGATTGGTGATGCAGCAGTAAAAAACCGAAGTGAAGCTCTGAAACTGGTAAACAGATCACTTAAAGCACTGGAGTGTTGTAAGGAAAATGGCTAAAGGGGTTTCTGTTGAGGCCGTTTTATATATATATATTCTTTTTTGCTGTAATAATTTATTGTTTGATTATTGGGAATAAATGAATCTTTCTGCAAATGCTGTTCCTGTGTGTGGACTTGCTGAATTAAATTCTTTTTGGTTTCCTATAACGCTCTCACACACGATCATCTACCATTGGAGTGAATCTCCTTCCTAGATTAGAAGCGTTCAATTCAATTTCAGTAATGGACCATGTTACACCTAATCCGATATCCATCTACAAACATGACTCGGACGAAACCGCGGCTTTTTCATTCTTAAAAAGCTATTCAACTGTTTTACTTACACTGCAAACATAGAAAATGTAAACGCAATAAAGTCAATCCTAACGACAAAAACAATCATTACAGCACAAAGATAGAGTGAGCATCACATTGAACACTCTCTCTCTCTCTCTCTCTTCTAGTTAAGATGATTTTAAGTTTGTGACACGTTTGCGAAACTATACCGTGTTTACTTACAATCGACCTCTTAAGTAATTAATCGAGACCACTTCACCATTCTGAGTGCCTCTTAGAAGTCTTCTCAAATGCATGGTGATTGCATCCAGGACATGTGATTATACCTCTCTCGGTCTCGCAGGGAACGTCAGTGAGACTCTCCTACATGGCACGCGTTGTGCCGTTCTGTCACACACAAAAGGCAACGCTGTAGTCGTAATCGGCTGCGTTTGGTGTATGGACTGTAATGTCCTCCAGAAGACAAAACTAAAAGGGTTCAACCTTGGAATGGGGGAAAACCTCGTCTCACTACACAGAGTATCCGTCTTACTTTGACGTCGCCGTCATGAATAGAACATTGTTCCCACGAGACACTAAAATCTGAAACGACCATTTCCCAGGGACTCGAGAGCTGTGTGTATAAGGGGAAGGGTGATATATTGGTCTGTCCCAGCATCTAGATAAATGAGACACCAAGGCCCAGGTCTTGAGTGCGAATAGCTCTCCTGTGTTTTGTTTGTTTTGATTCCGTTCCCAGAAGCAGACCGAAGGGGGCGAGGTAGTGGGGGGAGAGGGCGGGGGGACGAGAGACCGAGATGTTTCTGCAGAGTTGTTTTCACAGCACAATTGCACACTTCATCACTTAGACTGCTGCAAACAGGACAGAACCACATATATAGAGAAGGGTGGAAAGAAAAAACCAACATAGAGTGTATTGGTAAGGCGTTGGACCACTTCGAGCCAGCAGAACAGCTTCAATCTGCCTTATAACATGTGGATTCTGCACATCTGTGGAACTGCATCGCTTTTCTGATGGTGGTGATTGAGAGCGTGGTCTAACACATCACTCCAAAATCCCCCAGAGATGTTCAGCTGCGTTTAGTGCTAGTGTGAAGGCCATAGAGTACGATTCATATCATTTTCCTCCTCAGGCATTGTGCTCTGTGGATAAGGGCGGAGACATCCCGGAAGAGACCACGCCCATCAGGATAGAAATGTCCTTTTCATCGTAGGATTAAAAGGCGATCAGTCAGAAGAACTTGCAATGACGTTTCCCTCAAAGGGGACACATGGAGCCAAACCATACCAGATAAAGAAATAAACGCCCCCGTGTCGCATAACATAGCCACTTTTTTCCCCCCACTTTTAATTCGTTAACACCTGTCTGAATATTATTAATTAAAGTTGCATTAAGGAGTGAAGAATATCTAAAGAATAAAACCCTCTTTACAATAAACCAGCTTTTATCTTCGCTGTATTTTAGTACTTGTATTATTATTCTACTAATTAACTAAGATTTACAAAATGTTTCATATTCCTACTATATAAACCAACTGCACAGCCAATTACTGGAATACCTCATAAAAATTTATTACATCATAAGTCCAAAACATAAATATATTGCTTTCTGTACATAGAACGTTTATGGCAATTTAACAAAAGTCATTTCAACAATACTTACACTATAAAAGTTAACGCACCTAACGAGGTTAACTCGATTTAAAATGCTCAAGACAAGAAGCTTCAAAATGTAGGAGTTTAAAAAAACAAACCCCACCCAAAAAACAACAACAACAACAAAAACAGATAGGTGAGTTAAATCAAAGCATTTTGGGCCAAAAACAAACCTTCCGTCTTTCTGAGGACTACGAGCCGATGTGTAAGATATCGTTCGTTTGTCTGCCTTCTCGAGTGAAACCAAAGCAAAAATTCGGCAGACTCGCACCCTTTACAAACAAAACGAGAGATGCTACTGCTTTTACCTCTTAAAAAGCAGAACGTGTGCATTTTCTCACAAGTCACAAGCAAAAAGGAAAATGGCTTCTTACAAGACAGTTGTGCAAAAGAAATCCACTTTATACCAGAAACAAAGGCCCAACTCAGAACCTAGAGAGAGAGAGAGAGAGAGAGAGAGAGAGAGAGAGAGAGAGAATTTCCTCTAGGTTTGGGGGGAGGGAAGGGGGGGGGAAGAAGAAAAGGACAGAGGGAGAGAGGAAAAGGGTCACCCGGGGGGATGATTCATTGAGCCAAGGCGAGACAGACAGACAGACAGAGAGTGAGAGTGTGTGTGTGAGAGAGAGAGAGAATGAGTGGAAGGGGATATTTATTAGCCTGTGAAGAGCCTCTCCACTTAATTTAACAACTCGATCCTGAAAGCTGCTCTTTTCTCCTCCCGTCCACTGCAAATATTTGAAGTGTAATCATCCCAACAATGAGTGAACAGGCACAGAGTGGTACTCAAACACACGCTGCTCGAGTTCTCTGTTTGTCTTAAGTCTTACTTCAAATAAAAAAAAGAGACACACTTCAGCAAGCACTTGGATTAAACAAACCAGACAAGAAGTAAGGGCAGAGAGTAAAGTAAGCGAAAGACCGTGTAGAGTATCGTTTGTGTTTTTTATTCTGTCTCACGTTGGGTACTGAAGACCTGGAGGTCAGTGAACCGTGAAGCTGAAGGCGTTATGATAGTGGTCCAGGATTATAGCTTCACTCTTATGTTTCAAAACAAAATCCACAACAGACAGTCAAGCCTCCACGAATCCATCGGTTCTGAGATGTTCTTTTGCGTGATTACCGGTCTTTGGCGTTACAGATGCTCCATAATTGCTTTATTGGATACTGATTTGTTTTTGGATGACCGACCCAGTACATGCAAATCCCAGTGAGAACAATGCGAGTGAGTTCATTAATCATGAACATAAAGGGTTCACCAATATGTCGCAGTGCATATCGCGATACGGAACAATACTGTATAATCGCACTTAGCAGTGAGTTTTATATGCTCTGGGCATGCGCAGAAGAAGCTCAAACCCCGACCAAGATCAGCGCGAGTGACCCGAGGAACAGGGCCGGATGACCCGAGGAACGCCAGGCACGTGAAGGCGAAACCACAGCCCCGGTGTCCACCTCGCGCTCCACTTTTAGCTCGTAATCCTCGTCCTCGTAGACGTCATCCAGGACATCCTGGTCAGGGGCGAGTTCGCGGTCCGAGAGCGCGCACAGGCGGCTCATGTTGTCCTTGACCACTTCGCAGAAGGGCCGCTCCACGCCGTCGCACACGCAGCGCTCGAGCAGGGCGCCGTCCGGCAGCAGACGCAGCTCCTCGATGGTGCCTCTGCATCGCGCCGAGCACTTCCGCCCGTTGAACAACTGTCCACAGTGCGCCAGGTACGCGGACAGAGCCGCGCGGCAGACCGCGTCCTCCTCGCACCGCTGTCGCGCCTCCGTGCACCCGATACCGCCGGCCTCGCGAGTGTGCGTGCGCGGCAGGCACGGCTCGATGGCTCGCTTGGCGCGCCGGCACTCCGGGTCGACCCCGCAGTCGCACGTCTCCAGATCCGGACCGCGAGCCGTCTGGTTTAACCTCACGAGCGCGCCGACGCAGTGACTCGGGCAGCGGCGCAGCGCGCCCCGGATGTTCCCGTCGCACGCGGCCATGTACTGCGTATAGGCGAACTCGCACTCGCGCTCCTCGTGGCACCGGAGCACGGCTTGCCAGCACGCGGGCTCAGCGTCCAGCGCCACCGCGAAACACAACAAGAACACCGCTGGACCAGGCCAAGTGCCCATGCTCGTGCGTGCGTGCGCGCGCGCTAGCCGTCACGTTGCGTTGCGTTGCGTTTCACACACTCACTTCCGGTCCACATTTATCAGCGTGTGGAGGTCAATCTTCACTGCTCAAGAACGCGGTTCTACTGTAAACATTACAGATTAAACATCAACAAAGCGAAAAGGTCATGATCAGAATCGTTTAGCCCGGTGTTTACCACCGGTTTTCTTGATCGTCGTTACCATAGAAACGCCTTCCCAAGTGTCCACAGACTTTCTAACAGGGGGGGAAAAAAGTTAGATGTTAGATTAGATCCACTTTACCGCTTGCGGGAGCGTCTTAAACCGCCGGAACGCGCTTTTGTTTGTGGGGGTGCAGATATCTGTCCTCTCGCTCGAGTTTACACTTTCACCGCGTCACTTGTGACGGAGAGAGAGAGAGAGAGAGAGAGAGAGAGATGAAGAAGAAAGAAAGAAAGAAGAAAGAGCCCCCTGTCTCTCCCCCTTTCCCCATTACGCACTCTGTTTTACGATTGGTCGTAAAGGGAGACTCGTTTCCATAACAACGCAGACCCCCGTCTCGAGCTGACATGCACGCGGAACAATTCAAATCTCAAAACTTAACGGTCACCGTGCAGAAACCCAGATCAGATGTAATTAGGATTAGGAAAAAAATCCCGGATGTAACCGTAGAGTAGGTCGTAGCGATTTGAAAATGCTAACATCCACCCACCCACCAACACACACACACACACACTGTACTACTGTGTGTCAAATAAGTTCATGCTCATGGCAGTGTGTGATGTTTAGACATAGCTGATTTGTGATGAAATCTGTGTGGTCTGTGTGTTTGTGTTCCACCACAAATATTTCTCTTTTACCACCACACTCCTTTTACCAGACCAAGCAGTCCAAACCACCCCCTTCTGTCCTCGTCCATCTCGTGCTGTCCCCTTTCCCCCATCGAGCGGTTTAATCTGGTATTGAAGAGGAAATGAATGGAGGACAATGGAGTTTTCTGGCCCGTTTCACCCTCTTTGTGTTAAACTGGCCATGCAGCGGACAGCAGGGCCTTTCAATGGGCCTCGGCAATAGGGAAAAGTTTTTTTTTTAGCATTAATATATTTTACGACGCACTCGAAAAACATTCACAGACCCCAAAACCTCTCTGCTATTGAAATGGAAACTATAATGCCTGGGACGGGTTTGGGGTTGGACTGCTTTTAAGAAAAGCTTGGGCTACACTTTTGTTGGCGTTGTTTACAGCGTTTGTATTGGTTTACGGGTTCTGCGATGAAAATCCAGCAGCTACGCTCAACAATAAAAACGAACAAAACAAGCGTATGTTGCACTGTTAGAAAAAGAAAAGGTTCTTTACGGCACCATCGGTTCTGCAAAGAACCTTTTTCTTGCCATGGACCATTTTGATTTGTATAGGGTTCTTGAGTTGAGCTATATGGTCATGGGCACACATTACTTCTGCATGGGGTTAACTAGCTTAGACCACCCCAACCAGGGTGTCAACCCATTGCAGGGCGCACACACACACACCCATTCATACACTACGGACACTTTTGGACATGCCAATCAACCTACCGTGCATGTTTTTTTGGACTTGAGGAGGAAATCGGAGTACCACGCAGCATGGGGAGAACATGCAAGCTCCGCACAGACAGGGCCGTGGCAGGAATAGAACCCCCGTCCCTGGAGGTGTGAGGCGAACGTGCTAATAACCACTAAGAAAATGAATCAACAGCTTCTGACCAATCAGAATGAAGCATTCCGCAGGAACGTGGTATTAACGCATAACATCAAATATAAAAATCTATTTCATGAAAACAAACTGCCCAGTTGCATCATGGGTGCTCAGTATCGTTTAGACTGCATCTATGTGGGATTTCAGGAGTGTGGTGGATATTCTACCCTTATACTACAGCGCTCTTGAATCCTCAGTTGATTAGTGGGGTTTTGATGAATTTTATATAACAGCAGCTCTGACAATAGTTCCATCTGTAACTCAAGTCACAGGGTTATATTAACACGCTCTTTCGAGAACATTATCGATTCGGCCACATTCGGACACTAAGGTAAACGATAAATTATGAATAAGTGATGAATAAAATGTGCTGTTTTTTAACAAAGAAAATAAAAAGTCTAATATTGTTGATGTTCGTTTAACAATCATGGAAGGAGTCTCCGGTTTCAGCACATCGGAACAGTCAGTAGGTTTGTCCCCCACAGGAAAGTCTTCAGGACAGAGGAGTTTCCGGTTTCTCTTTACTTGTGCTTTCAGAGGTGATTTAGGACATGATCGTGTCCACTCACACCCACCTGTAGGAATAGGATAGTAGCTACTGAATTGAACTTGGATATTAAATATTTGCTTTTAAATGTATATACAGTACACACACACACACACACACACACACACACATCTATCCATTCCTACATCCATATCCTACACAGGGTTCATGGGGAGCCTGGAGCGTATCTCAGGGAACTCGGGGCACAAGACGGGGGACAATCGCTCACACACACATTCACACACTACGGACAATTTGGAAATGTCTGGCATCTTTGGCAGAGTACCTGAGTAAACCGGAGTACCTGGAGGAAACCGTGGAGAACATACAAACTCCAGGCACACGCCTCCCTATATGCGTGAGTACAGTAATTATGCACAATGTATTAGAGACGGTTTCCCCCCCGCAGTGAGTAATGTTTCCATCTGCTGGCCAAAGGTGGTATTGCAACACCCAGGCTAACAGCTCAGATATCAAATCAAGTATGGGTTTGTAAATGAATCCACGACACATAAAATTCATAAAAAATATGTTTATTATAGCTTCAACAGTGAAACTCATAAAATTAACATAATTCATAATCTAGGCTATAGAGTGGGGGGATTATTATACATTATTATACAGAGAAGAAAATCAAAAGAACATTTGGGGTTTCGGCTTTAACCACGCCTTCATGACACAAGTTATAAATAAATAAATTAACAGAAAGACATTAACACATGCTTCTTTCCTCATTCTGTATATATATATATATATATATATATATATATATATATATATATTGCTGCATATACAGGATTATATTGCACCCTTACTGATTACAAAAGCACAAAGACACACATTTTAAGACTCTTGGCAATGCTCTATGGCACTAGGTATTTGCACTGGAGCTTATAAAAATGGCAATTACACAAACTGTTTCAACCAACTGTTACAGCACAACTCGCACAAAGCGCAAAACAAATGCTGGCGAAAAATGAAAATATCTTCATCTGTGCTATTGCAAACCACACATTATCAACTCGGAGAACCAAGCTGTTCAGTAAAAGCCAGTCTCGTTATTTTATATATAATATTGAGTACAGTGATCCTAAAGGGGGAACAGTCAGAAAGAACAACACGTTGCAGCTGTTAGACAACACACAATCACCTGCACAAGACAGCACCACTGGTTGGGAAGTAAAGGATGATAAGGGTTAAGGGTCAGAGGTCAGATCAGGGTCAAATAACAATTAGTGAGGATCGGAATGGCCCAAACCAAGCCATCTCTGGGCTATAAAGACACGGGGACTGAACGTGTTTCTCAAGTTTGACTCTATCTCCAAGTAGCTGCATGATATCTACATTATTGCTTTATCCTAAGCGTATCCTGGACACCGATTTAGCTGGAAATAAAATTTCGTTTCAGAAACACAATCATTATTAAAGAAGCAGTTTGTGATTTGTAGCACACTTTGCTGCCTTCGAAGGGAATTACAATCGCAGTCAAAACACTGACAAGCCTTCCTCATTCCCCTTAACCAAACTCACGTCCTCTGTTGAAATTTGTACATCTCAAGATTTGCCTTTTAAGGAAAAGTAGCAGAGCAGCTTTGTTAAAGCTGTGGGAGGAGCTCATTTCAGGGCCAGAAAAGTGTACAGAAGCCTGCCTGAATGAATGAATTAGCTAGAGCAATTGCACTGCAGTATTGTGAACCACATTTTTTAAATAATTTTTTTAAAAAGGCATAGATTATTATAGATTTAAAAACACTTATTAAATATTACAAACGGCACCTTTAATTAATCCGGGACTGGTTCTTAAAGAAGGAGGATACGGTGGTTTTAGGACGAGCCTTAAAAATGAAACAATACTGTGATACTCTGATGTAACTACAGACTTCAGTGCTATTCAGAAGTTACGTGAGAGTTCATGCCAGGTTGGAGTTGGAGGAAGTTATGCGTGGTTCTTCACTTGAAATTCTCACGTGATATCAGCTCACACAAGGAGCAGACCACGGTCTGACCGTTTGACGTAACCATACGTCACACTGAAATGTACATTTTGGGCTGGAAATACACTTAAAAACTAATTAGCTAACAGAAAACTACTCAGAAACGATTGAACAGAGACGTTGCTTATCTAGACGACCAAATTCTTTACGGATAAAACGATATACAAATAAGTTCGAGTGAGCTGTAAGTGGAACAGAGGAGCGCTTGGTCAGCTTATCCTTCGAAACATGGGCACATTTACTTTACAAGAGAGTGCAACAAATGAACAAAAAGACTGGCGTTATTTGATTAAATTGACAAATCAATGTAATCATCCTGTGCGTCCTGAGCATGACTTAAAAAATAAAATGCTATATAATAGGATGTGTGCAATTATTTAAGCTTCTGAATAATTAAGATGGAAGCTATATTGTTAAATTAAATCGCATTTTCATGATATATTATTATTATTATTATTATTATTATTATTATTATACAAGACTCTGTATATGACGTTTATTTCAATATCTGCCATCCACCTCCCAGACTTAAAAGCTCATGATCAACCCTGTCTCGGAAGCTTCTGCTCAAGAGAGATCTCACATCCTTGGCAGATTGATTTGCATAATCTGAATGGAGAGACTTAAGCAAAATTACTAACGAAGTTACGTTCCCCATGTAAATATTGTCATAACTTGGACTTATTTCACCAGGTCTGAAAAGATTCTGTTCACAAACAAGCAGCCGCGACGTTAAAGCTGAGAGGATTAGAACGCTGGCTCGGACACACAGATGGGAAGATGGATATGTGGGATGTGTGAGAGTCCGTACGTACGTGTTGTACAGATCTGTCCGTGGGTGTGTGTGTGTGTGTGTGTGTGTGTAGGGGAGCTTTCACGGACTCGGCGTCAGACCTGGCAGCTGATACGCTTGGCAGTGTATTGAGTTTTGCTCTCACTGTGTGTAAACTGTGTGTAAGTGATGTGCGAAAGAACAGAAGAGAAGTGAAAAGAACAGGATGGAGAGAGAGGGAGAGGGAAAGGGAAAGGGAGAGGACCAATACTCCTTCGGCATGGCAATAATGTTAGACGAGAGAAAGAGAAGGGAAGGGAGGAGGAAAAGACACCGGGAGAAAGAGAGAGAAGTTCACATGAGCGAGCACTTCTCTGCCGAGTTTTTCAGCTCCTCCAGC